>CM063504.1:27736274-27753774 GCA_032207245.1 Pardosa pseudoannulata | reverse complement strand
AATATACATTTTTAAATTAAAACATTCGTGACCGGTAGGTTTTGGCATTTCTAATACTATACCGAAAAAAACAATGAAATTTGAAAATGGTTGCCGCCTACTTGGGATGTTAAGGCAATTACGAGGCGCATCCAAAAAGTAAGTTTCCCTATTTAAAAGAAAAAAAGAACTCACACTTTCACGGACATATTTATTGGCAACAAGCACAACAATGTTTCAGCTATTTTTAAACATAGCCACTACCAGAACTGAGACACTTGTCGTATTGTGGGATCAACTTTTGTATTCCTCTGTCGTAGAACTGTGCCACCTGTCAATGAAACCCGCCTTCCTGTCCCAGAACATTGCAAATCTCTTTCCGTACCGACAGCATCTGTTTGAGTTTGATCCTGACGGAAGATCCACTATATGCCAATGCATTGACTGCTGCTTGATTTCCGGGGTAAAGTGTGAAATCCAAGTCTCATTGCCTGAGACGATCCTTTCGAGGAACTGGTCGCCGTCAACGTTATGCCATTTCAGAAATGTCAGTGCTGCTTCTAAGCGTTAAATTTTGTGTTCGGGTGTCGGTTTCAGCTCATAGACCTGACAGGGCTGACGATGAATTTCAATTGGCGCACTGCTTTGTGTATTCAAGATCACTGGGCGAACCTTGCCGGCGTCGGGAAAATGAATTAGATTTTCCATTTCGGACCACTGCAACCCTGCTACTGGCACAAATCAGGACTTGTCCAGCTATCATATGATTGATACGTCATAGATCTGTTCCGCACGCACAATTAACACGGCTAATTCCATTTCCTTTAAAGGGGAAAACATTGGGAAACTTATTTCTGAATTCACCCGTAAAAATATTTAATGGTAAGAAGTTCAAATATGAAAGTACAGCAATGTTAATATACAACATAACTAATAAACAATAATATAATTTTTCACGTTATATTTCTCTTTTCTATTCTAGTTTTCCTATAGCACATTCACGTGATACTGTTGTGCATTAAGAAAGCCAAACCGGTAGAAGTAAATTCAAGTCAGCGGTACGAGGTACAGAATTTGGCTTAGATATGATGGAGATAAACGTCAACAATTCTAAATGTGTTATTTTTACATATAACATGTAGAATGACTATTTAATAGTGAAGAAAATATATTATTTCTATCTTTCTAATGAAAGGAAATACACTATCATAAGCATATTACTAAAGTTGCTTCCCTATTAATTGTCTAGATGCTGTGAATGTCTTTAAATATGCATTCATATCTAATTATTCTCCCTTTCTTTATGTTTTATAAAAAGCAAACAGTGGACCACCAGCCATCTCGCCACCTGAAAGTCTTACTAAGAAGAGATTTACAGACACCCCGATCAAGTCTAAGTAAAGAAACACCTTCAAGCAAGGAAATACATTCTGCTGTAAACTCTACATCGACAGTAACAGTAAATCATAAATCTTTGGATAAAATAAGCAGAAAACTATTTCCAGTCACATTTCTTATATTTTGTGCAATCTATTGGATTTACTATTTATGTATGAAATAACTACCGTGTTTATAGAGGTAAAACTAAAGTGAGTCGTTAGTTCTTGTCTAAAAAAGAAGATCTTCTAAAACAACTTGATGTCAGTTTGTTTCTACTAAACTTGCTCAATAAATGTGTGTGTTGTCTCTACAAATGATAGAAGGACACAATATTTTACTTTATAAAGGAATAAAAGCAAAAGCATTGAAATGATATAGAGGTTATTTACTAATAAATCGCCGATGTGTTACGTGCCTTAATCATCTTCCACAATAAGTTTCATTAGTAAGTGTAGTGTCCCTATCGAAGCCATCTAGTCTTGAGCTTCATCAGTAATAATCAACTGACAATAATTGATAAAGAAATGAATTAGCATTCATATCCGTGTATGTTAAATCTAACAAATATTTTTTACCCTAGTGAAGCACCATTATAGTTATATTTCCTTCTAATATAATCTTTCAGAAGATTGAGACACATTGAGACTATTTACATAAAAAAAGAGCCTTTAAAACAGAAATGAGTCTTAGTTCTCATCTGCTGAATAAATTTCTCAAAAACAATTTGATGTCACTTTGTTTCTACAAAACATTTAATATAAGTCTCTAAAAACGATATAGAGCTCAAAACTCTTTTACTTTTTAAACGAATAAAACCAAAAGTATTGAAATGGTACGTAGATTATTTACTAGTAAAGCGGTTGGTGTGTTTAATGACTTAATCACCTCACACAGTGTTTCACTAGAAATCATCCATTGAAAGTAATAGATAATCATCAGTAACAATCAACTGACAAATTGATAAAGAACTGAATTAGCATGCATACCCGTGAATGCTAAATCTAACAAATATTTTTAACTCTAGTAAAGCACCATTATAGTCATATTTCTTTCTAATATAATCGTTCAGAAGATTGAGCAGTAATGAAGTTTCTCCAGTAATAAATCAATAACAGTAAATTATAAAACAAAATAATCCAGAATGCATATTTGAGTTTACTAAATCTAACAGACATATTTACCTTAAACAAATACCATTATGGTAAAATTTGAGTAAACTTTGATTTTTGAATGGATTAAGCAATCAATACAGAAATCTAGAAAAATCACTAGATGTCATATGTTTGGGAGCAAAAGTTTCTGTTTCCCATAGCGGCTCTAGTGAGCAGGATTTGCAATGCTGCTAGGGAGAAAGTTTTTACCTGATGCTTCATCTTGGTGTGAGTAGATCTCGTGTTTTGTGAACGAGCATGTAAAATGTCTTAAATCTTGAAGTAATAATTATCTTAAATCATGAAAAAATAATTTATTTATTTTTATTTTGCCCTCCCAATCACTTCTTGAAACATTTTGATTTAAATTCCTGGATTAAAATTTTGAACTTCCACACCGTCAATCTATTTAATGAGTTACGTGTATACTCAACAGTGTACATAGTACGAATTTTTATGCCTGTGTTTATAAATAATACTTAACAAAAGTGGAAAATGTTAAATACTTTCTACAGCTATGGCGATAATATTATAGGCGTTATTTAAGTTTTAGCTGATTGTACATCACAAGTATTTTTTCTGTGTTCCTGATGGAACAGATCGAACCTAATTAATTTTAACTGTTGTAGAAGAATGGTACTAACTTTTAACTATCTTTCACAGAAGTAAGTGATCTTGACAACAGGAAAAAGTAAGATAGAGAGAACAGCATGGTTTAATTACTATTTACATGGGTAATAATACTTAGTGATCCACTTAGAGTAATTAGGGTTTCCAGGGTAATGAATAAGCCTAAATTATACTTAGTCGTCCTTCAATTATTAGAAAGCAGCAAAGTTCGTAATGGAACTTTAAATTTTATTTAAGATTAACGAATGAACACCTAGCAAGAAGGGGGCATTGTTGATACACGAAAACACTTTACCATTACAAATTTCCCCTCACAGCGAGAGATGGCGTGAAAATATTCCCATGAGAGTAGCAGCTTAGCTTTGTTAACAGTAAGAAATGAAATTATGTCATTGGAAAGAGTGAACTATTTTATTAAAACATCTGGAAAATGTAGCAAACGTACAAAAATTAAAATTTATTACAGAGTTTTCGGAGACGTGTAGAAAGAATGCACTCCTTTTAATTTCTGAGATTTTGTGGATGAGAAATTATCTATGAAAGAATGTGAAGGGGAAAAGGAGAATTTTGAAAACATATTTTATGTGTAATAATTTATATATATATATATATATATATATATATATATATATATATATATATATATATATATATATATATATATATATATATATATATATATATATATATGTATATATATATATATATATATTTATATATATATATATATATATATATATATATATGTATGTATATATATATACAAATGTATGTATATGTATATATATATATATATGTATATATATATATATATATATATATATATATATATATATATATATATATATATATATATATATATATATACATATGTATGTATATGTATATATATATATATATATATATATATATATATATATATATATATATATATATATATATATATATATATATATATATATATATATATATATATATATATATATATATATATTAAGGTACAAAGAAACACAGCAGATTAACAACATGTATAGACAACCCGTACCATATTACTATTGCAATACAAACGCCAATGGTGACATAAATAGATTGCTCGTTGGACAGCGGTTAGCACATCCAATTTACCGATTTTCTCACTAAAATGTTTTAAAATTAAAATTAAATTTAGTTTTTAGAATTTAAAATTTTATATATTTTATTATTTTAAGACTTTGTTCGAGGGAATGTAAATATCTCCACAAGCGGTTATATGCTCTTCAACGCAAGATTCAGAATTCTTGCTACAAAGAAATCTATTAATCCCGTAATTATAATTAAAGGTGTATTATCAATTATTGATGCATTTATCTGCCCCAGACAAAAAATATCACAATTTAGTTCCTTGAATAGGAAATCTCATTAAAATTATTTTTCACTTGTTCTGAAAAATTTATGTTGGTTAACAATAAGGTTAGCTGAACAAAAAGTTTTAAGAAATTATTTAATTACTTTTTCTGTTTTATAAATTACTGACTACGCTGTGAACTTCAAGCACAGTTTTAAGTGTCAATATGGAGTTTTGACACTTAAAACTGTGTTTTTATAAATAAATAATTACTATATCTAGTGAAAAAAAAAACAAAATAGTTTTAGTTAAACATTATGCTACAATAATCGCATTTTATAGTTTGATGTATTTGTATGTAAAAAAAAAAATTATTTTAAAATCACATTATTTTTCCATGATATTTGACATATTTCTTTGAGTTTTCAAAATATTACAAAAATGTTGTTTATTTCACAAGTGCGTACCTTAATAATATAATCGTGGATGTTCAGCTATTTTAATTAAAATACATTATAAAGTATCTAGCATAAGTATAAAATTTTAAGATATTTTTATAGCAAAGTTGATTTCAGAAATGTTTACAAACATTTTAGAATGAATTTTATATTTTACAAGTTTTATCATACAATGAGAATAAAATTTGAAGTGTTTATCAAATGTAGTGGGATTTATATAAAAGAAGTATTCCAAACTTACGTTGTGTCCATAAAGATCTGAAACTAGTTTTAAAAATTTAATGCGTATAAAAATGGTGTAAAAGTTTTAAATATTGTATTGTTTGAAGAAAAGAAAATATATAATAATTATAAAATGATACCATCAAAAAATGTTAAGCCAGAGAAAGATGCTAGAAATGTCAGTGTATTCAAATTTTTTAAAAGTTGTCTCACCTTTATATCTTTGGTTTATTTTCCTCTATTAAATATATGCCTTCCACTTTAATCTACATTATATAAATAAATAATTACAGTGAAACTTATCCTAACGACCACCCTTCTAAACGGTCACTTTTTCATGGCATGGAATTTTCGGCTCATAGACCTGATGTTAAATTAACCTATATCAATCAGTGGCCATCCGACCCCCTTTAAACGGCTACTAAGTGGGGTCGTCCATTTCATTTTTCGCGAAATTCTAATCACTCCATGCTTTAATTTTAAGAAGTAACACTCAAGGTCAGGTTTATAGACAGGCGCCTGGAACCTGGTATTCCACTCGACCTGTGATTGGCTGGTAAGTACATTGGCAGCAATTTCTAAAATTGGCGAAATATCTTGGAGACGCTTTCCGTGAATTTGTATATTATTTCAACAATCTGAAAGAGACAGGATCGTACATAGATTTTTTTTCAAAGGGAGAGGAGGGGAGAGTATATATTTAATTAAAGGCTTGCTGATATTTAATTAAAGTTAAGTTACAAATGAAAGATCATTCATTAAATTATTTTAAAGCAAGATTTTTCAGTTAAAATATATATTAGATATATGAATGTCTACAAAATATGCTAGTACCAATTAAGGGGTAGATATAATTGGTAACTACCTAAATATTCTGAAAATCCCAGATTTAAAAAAAAGAACAAAAAGAAGAAGATTCATAAAGTTGCATAAATTCTGAGAAAAGAAGGCATATATTATATCTATATAATACATACATATATATGTATATCTATATAATTCATACATAGTACATTAATATATTAAACAAAAAATATTAAACAAAGATTTACATGTACAAAAATTTGGATACAATTTTTAAAACAATAAAAAGGATAATATTTTAAAATAGTACCAGGTTTGGTGGAAAATGTTAATTTCTGACAAATTCTAAATTCTTTCAAATTATGAGCACTTTCTAAATGTTCTCGTCATTCCGGTAAATTTCGAAATTTGAAATTACACTTGTCCTCCTTACACTCTATATTACTTTCAGGTCTCTCCTTTTGACCATTTCTTTCATTTTCATTTTTATGCATATGTATAAAAATGTATGATAATAAAAATATGTAAAATATGTAAAATATGTAAAATAAAAATATTTAACAAAGCCTGTTAATCTCATATGAGATTAACAGGCTTTGTTAAATATTTTTTTCTGATAAAACATAGATTTGCAATATTACAGTTAAAAATTTTCAATCTGTATTCTTTGTACGTTCCAAATTGTTCTAAATAAAGGAATAAATAATGGGTAAATAAAGAGAAATAAATAGATAAGAAGCCAATCGTGGAAAGGATCGCCAAGATATTACGCCAATTTTAGAAACTGCTGCCAATGTACATACCAGCCAATCACAAGCCAAGTGGAATACCAGGTTCCAGGCTCCTCTGGTTTATGGTCGGATATAAAACAAAAGAATAACTTGAGAAGTCTATTCCCGTGGTCCCCACACCCTTTCTGAGAAAGATTAAACCTGTTATCTCTTTTATATTCTCCCCACAACCTTCTGATAGGGAATCCCCATTGCACCACCCATAGAAACTGAGAGGGGGGGTAGACAATCCAGCGTTCAAGGTCTCCTCTGTCAGCAAAAACTTCCTTCACGCCAGTTTCATTTCATTAGTTGGTCAGTAGTCAAAATGCGTTTTTCTAAATCTCGAGCAGAACATTGAAGTTCTGCTTGAATATGAAAATGGCAAATCGGCAAGGAAGTCAGCTGAATTATTTAACTGCGGAAGAACGCAAATCAACAAAGTCATTAAGGAAAAGAATTTGATTTTGAAGGAGTACGAAGACTACAGAACAAACATTAACAAATTGTAGCCTTTAAAAAAAAGTGTAAAGAAGCATGAAATAAAGTACTATTTTCACTAAGTTTTAAGTTCAAAAGTTACTAAGTTTTAAATTTTATTTACATAAGGAATATAAGACAGACTTGTTTATATTACGTATTATAGTAATTATCTTATAATAGTAAATAAAACCCTTCAGAGCGGCCATCCTCTCTAAGCGCCCAAATATTTTCGGAACGGTTGGGTGACAGCTCAAAGAGGTTTTACTGTACTTTATTGAGTAAAACAAACAACATTGGTGTACTCAAACATTATATTATAATAATCGTGCGTCATACTTTCCTGTATGTGGGATATCTTCTAAAACATCATTGTCACGATCCTATTATTCACTATTATAGATTGCTAAAAAGATCAAATTATCCAGAAGTCTTTTAAAAGTTTTCCTCGCTGCATATAAGTGATTTATTTTCATCTATTTAACATAAGCTTTTCTCTATGAAAGATTTTAGATAAATAATTACGATCTATTTATCTAAAATCTATCCAATTTATATTCAAGCATTACATTAAAAATTCGTATTTCACAGTTTCCAATCTATTTCATATCTTCTAAAAATCATAGTCATTATCTAGTGAAACGAAAGTTAGCCCTCGTGTTGCAAAAAGTAGACCGTAGCGCTCCAAACCAAACTAAACCAAACCAAACTAGTGAAACGAAAATGCTATATTTGTAGTCAAGCATTATATTACAATAATCACATTTCATCGTCCAAATTATATGAGATATCTCCATGAAAATACCATTGTCAGGCTCTAGTAAAATATTTTTATTTTGAATATCAACTGCATACTTCTAAAACAACGATTACAGTATAAATATTTATGTTTTCTTTTGTTAAACATAGACTTCTAAAATGTTTATGGGAGTTGTACACAATGATTTCCATCTTTCGTATGATGTTTTCACCTATAGAAGTATTTTACCACATGATACCCATGTGTTTTATTACTGAGCGAAAAATAGATCTAGCTCTCTGGGATAATTTCATTCATAACATATCGATATTTTTTAGATAAAGTAAAAATAAATTCTTAAGTAATCTAGAAATAGCTATAGATTTTTCTTGAAGTATGAAATACGTTACACTAATGAGATTTTTTTGTTGCTATGCTACAAGATCGCCCAAAATCAAAACTCAAATTGTTGCAAATAAATTAATGATCGTTAAATACGAGCCCACGTAAGTCTTTTTGAAAAATATTCGGCAGTAAATTCGAATTTCATGTTCATAGAGAACTGATTTACGTATTCTTACTCTCAGTTTTCTCCCCTTTTGTAGAAGTTTGGATGCGTATGATCACAGAAGGTATGAAATTATTTTAATTAAAAAACTAAAATCTTAAAACAATATGTTATGTTACATATATTTTACAAACAGGGATATTTGATTTTTCGGTCATTTTCGAGGATTTTCTTTCGGGTATCGCTGATCCAGAAGGTTAGGTGTCTGATCGATGAGAATCATCGTTAGAGGTGTCGCCAACGCCTTGATTGTCTTGGTCACAATAAGGTTTCATCAGAAGGACGTGAACGGTATCCCTGGTTTTTCTCCATTTCGACATATGGTCAAAATCTTTAACTTCGTACGTTACATCAGATATTCGCTTCACGGCCTTATAAGGGCCAAAATAACGTCTCAGGAGCTTTTTGGAAACCCCCACTTTACGTATAGGCGTAAAAATCCATACTAGATCGCCAGGTTGATAGGATACTGTTCTATGCGTGGCGTCATAACGTTCTCGGTCCTTCTATTGCGCACTCAACGTCCTTAGACGGGCTAATTGTCTTGATTCCTCGACTGTCGTCACGAAGTGAACAAGGTAATTATCCGTTTGATCCCCGGGTTGATACGGAAATAAGGTGTCCATGGTAGTCTCGGCTTCAAGCCCGTGAAGTTGGAAGAACGGTGTAAAACCCGAAACATCCTGCTTTGCCGTATGTTACTTTTGTGCGCTTTCTTTAATATTTTAATAGTTCATCCATAAACTTTTGCTTGTTTTACCATGTTTTTTATCATTCATGTGCTGCTTTACTCTTTTGTTTGGCGCAGTATGTCCTTAGTTGATTTTGCGCCTTAAAACCCTAAAACTAACTAACCAACAAGTTCCCGTATCACAAAAAATTACACCTTAGAAGTCCAAACAATATGCTTAAGAAGAAGCCATCGAAGGATGAAGTATTGTAACAGCAAACTTGAAGTTTAAAGGAATATATACGTTTTTGGAAGTACGAAACAGATTGTTTGAACTCTCTCTACAAATCTCACATAATGTTTGAGTCAATGGTTTAAATTGGATTGGTGTTTTTTATTTACAAGAGCTGCACACGTTTGTGTATATTTAAACCAAATCAAGAAATATTTCATCAAAACACCAATTAAATAATATTAGCATATAGCCCGTAATATGATGGGATTAGTAAAATTATTAATTTTCCAGAATTGTAAAGTACCTTATGAGGCAGTTAAAAAATGGTTTGTTTTTTTGGCTGACAATTATCCGGTTCAAGCTCAGTAATTTGTTTATTTTCATACACCATTAAAGTCTCCCGATACTGTGAATGCAGTTTCGAATCCCGTTGAATTCATTTAGTGTGGTTATGTATAGAAAACAAACACACAACTGAACAAACTTCTTGTTTTCAAAAAAATCTAATTTAAAAGCTAGATATTTATTAGTCTGTTAAATAGACTCTTAGATTTTAAAGAAAAAAATTGTTGTTAATACCGGGGATAAAATTTCCATTGCAACAAAAAATAATCCATGATTAATTTTAAAATTATTACATATGTACCTAATCTATTATTTATGCCAAATATAAAAGAAAAGTATTTACGTAAAATATAAGTCCAGTGATAAAATGTGAGAAAATAATGCAGATGATATTTAAGTAATTTAAAATAAGAAATAATTAAATGAGATGGTTAAAGTAATGAAGTCCTAATGCAAGAAAACAGCGTTATTTATACTAATTTATTATGTGATAAACTTAATAGCCTGATCTTAACCGGGAAAAATAAGGATTGAAATAATGGCATTAAAAGCTTATGATGGGGTGGATGGGGGGATTTCGAACGTTTTAAAGATTTCCTTTGAATTTTGGTAAACCTGACTCATCAACAATCCAATACGGATGCATCTATCCAATCCAGCTGGAACCAATTCATAAATTCGAGAAACAGACGGACAAATAACTTAGTATATTATTATATAGGGGATAATATGTTGTTACCGTAGAAAACAACTATTTTATCAAAAATAGCTTTTAATCAATTCGGGACAATTTATGGATACCAATAAAATCTCTTCTTTTCCGTGACACATTGTCACGGTCATATTTGTCCACTTATATAATGATACTCAGTAGCGTCAGTGTATAGAAAAAATTAAGATGTTAACATTTCCTAAACGCAAGAATTTTGAAAACTAGATTTTTTGCGGTTTGTACACCTACCATTAAATGTATTAAGAAAATATTTTAACTTTTGCGAGAACTAAAACTTTAAGCTAATTAGATATATACAACTCCCAAATGAAAGAGATTAAAAATTTCACAAACTTTCATTTGGTTTCATTTGGCTTAAGTTTTGACAAACCAAAACTTAAGCCAAAGTTGAACTGATTTTGAAAAAAAATTACGGCAATTAAAATTATGAAACTGTGGAAAAATCAATAAAATGTGTGGTAAGACCACTGTTGACTAATATCCCATTGGTTAAAAAACTTGTTAAACGCCTGTTAATGTGTAAATTCAAAATAGTTTGGGAACAATCTTGGGAGTATAAACAAATGGTTTCCATGACTTATAAATGATTCTAAGAAATTGACCCAAACTGCTTATTTGCTTTATCCTGCATAAATCTTCCAGTTATAGGACATGCTCTCATCTCCAAATATGTATTAAAATTGGAAAACAAGTCTCGGAATAGAGTTTGTGACCAATAGGAAGTAGTCTCAACAATCTTTTTTCTATAGTTTTTCCAAAGAATTTCCAGTTAAACTTCTTTCCATCTTGCCCAATGGTGCTAGTAAACACAGCCCATGTATTGCGCTTTAAGGCTCAACAAATAACCAAATGGTTTATAGAAAACTGCAAGATCCTCACAATCTTAATCTAATGTAAAAACCTCAATTCAAATTGCAAAATATCTATTCAACTTTTAGTGCCCATCTCAACCATTCATAATAACTGGTCCTTATCTTATACAAGATTCTCATTCACATTTTTATACCATCTCACTACATTGGTGCCCATTTCAACCCATAAGAATAACTGGTTCTTATCCTATACAAGATCTTCAAGCTAATTTTTATACCAGCTCACTACATTGGTGCCATTTGAACCCATCAGAATAACTGGTCCTTATCCTATACAAGATCGTCATGCAAATTTTCTACACCAGTGCATTACACTCGTAATCATTTCAATTCACCATAATAATTGGTCCATATCCTATACAAGATCATAACGCAAATTTTCTTTATTAGAGCATTACAGTTTTCATAGAGGATCCTATACAAGATCTTCAAGCTAATTTTTATACCAGCTCAATACGTTGGTACCCATTTGAACCCATCAGAATAACTGGTCCTTATCCTATTCAAGATCGTCACGCAAATTTTCTACACCAGTGCATTACACTGGTAATCATTTCAATTTATCATAATAATTGGTCCATATCCTACACAAGATCATAACGCAAATTTTCTTTATTAGAGCATTACAGTTTTCATAGAGGACCGTTTAACATAATTTCTCTTTCCAACTATTTTTTGCTTTAAAGTGCATTTTTTAAATGTAAGCAGCTAAAAAAAAATTCCTTTATTTATTATATTTTAGACCATTTTTATCTCAAATTTTGTAATTATTCAAACTTATATTAAATTTGAAAGATTTGAATGTCCATAAATTGTACATCCATTACTTAACATCAGATTAATAAAATAATGTTAATCTGATGTTATGTAAAAATTCGCATGGGTAGAATGTTTAATGAGCTTACAAAGTCATTTAAAGGGTATAAAAAAACCTGTGATTTCCCTGGCAGTGAACCGCTTCCTCTTCAACCTCTAGATTTGAACTTAGGTAAGATTAACATGGGCAATATTTTATTGGGAGTCTGCTGAAATTAATACAGCTTTTCAATAGCCATTAAGTGCTGGATAAAAAAAGTGTCCTTTATGTGCTTGCGTACATTTATTACAGTAAGAGCTGCTATTAAATTCCCATGCACTGTATAGGTTTCTTTTCGGTGCCACCTATAATGAAATGTTAGATTTCATTTCTGACATGCATATTCACATAGAATTTATAATTATACATACTAAAGAAACAAAAAGGTAGCATATGTTTTGAAGGTTGATTATTTATTAGTTACTCCATTTATGAAAAATAATTCCAAATTTTCTTCTTCCGACTTCATTTTTTTCTAAAACTTAAGAAAATCTAAAATATTCAAGTGATAGTATATATTCA
This sequence comes from Pardosa pseudoannulata, assembly GCA_032207245.1. Classification (NCBI taxonomy): domain Eukaryota; kingdom Metazoa; phylum Arthropoda; class Arachnida; order Araneae; family Lycosidae; genus Pardosa; species Pardosa pseudoannulata. The sequence continues at coordinate 27,741,036 of CM063504.1, read as the reverse complement.
GCTAACCAAAATTTGACTAAGATCTCTAAATTTTTATCTCACCATATCGAGATATAGGACTAAGAATAATAAGCAAAAAATACATACAGACGTCATAAAACTACTCAAAATGCATTCAAAATAATTATGTAAAGTAGATATGTTCCCGGCATATTGTTTCCTTCTCGTTCCATAATAACATATTAGAAACATAAAATTTTTGAGTGGAATTCATTCTTCTTTAAACAAAAACGACACCAACCGGAATAATTGAAATTAGAATAACTACACCAAATCGTTTAAACAATGGAGAGACAAAACTACTCTGAACATACAACAGCGAAAGTACCTGCAGGTGTTATATGGTGCTGTTCAAATGATAATAACAATTTAAGAAAATGAATACAATTATTAGTCGGAGTGAAAATGTCGCCAATCAGTCATAACAATTTTGAAGGATTTAGAGAGATTGGTTTATTTAGTATTAAATGGTGGGCAGCTCTTTCAAGTCCTCACTATAGCATCTGCAACAAGGATATCGATACAAACTGTATATAGACGGCTTGCTAAGAGAGGCTTTTAAGCCCGGAGTCCAATAATATGTGCTCCCTTTGTTCTGCGATTTCTCAAGTAAGCCTGTCTCTCTTGAACTCTTGTCACCATTATTGGAAGGAAAGAAATTTGTGCCTTGCCTTGTTCATTGAGATTCATCTTACAAGGGAATTTTCGAAGATTTTAATTCATCTGAAGGTTACTAGAAAGACGTTATCATCTTGCAATTAATAAAAAAATCCATCGGTTTAGTGGTGCTAACATACCATTATGGAGAGTGATTGAGTTGGGCAGATATTCATCAAACTATATTCTTTCTCTTGACAGTAAAGACAGTGACATGAGAACGCTATAATTTTATAGCGTGATAGATTTTAGTACCTCACATGCGGCTTCTTTCGAGAATCTATGGGAGATCAATTATGGGCAATAAAAATTGCACAAATAGAGAGATCATCTAAAGCTGCACTTATTTTCTTATTCTGAAGAGGAGTGAATTCGCCCTAGGATGTGGCAAGTGAGGTCTGCTGACCTCAATCCCACAAAGCTGGGCAGCTCTTTCAAGTCCTCATTACAGCATCTGCAACAAGAATATCCATACAAACTGTATATAGACGGCTTGCGGACAGCGGATTTTACGTACGGAGTCCAATAATATATCTTCCCTTTCTTTCCGATTTCTTAAGCAAGCCTGTCTGTCTTTAACACCATTCTTGGACAGAAGAAAATTTGTGACATGTCTTGCTCAGTGATATTCACCTGACAAGATGATTTTCGACGATTTTTAATCATCTGAAGATGACGCTATAATCTTCCAATTATTAAAGAAATAAATCGGTTGCGTGGTACTGACATATCTCTATGGAAAGGGAACAAGTTGCGCAGATATTCATCAATCGATATTGTTTTTTCTGACAGTAAAATCAGTGACATGATGAATAAGATTTTAGTACCTTACATACCTTAGCTGTTTTCAGGATCTTTGGGAGACTAGTTATGGACAGTAAAAAATGCACAAATAAAGATATCTCTCAAAGCTGCACTTATTTTTTTTCTGAAGAGCAGTGAATTCACCCTAGTATGGGAAAAGCGAGTTTACCAGACCTCAAACCTACAGAACAACTACGGAATGGACTACAACGAACGATTGAATGTCGACAACACCCTTCAAATACTCATTTAGCGTAAAAATAGATACTTTTGAAATAATTGTAGTTGCGGCTATAATCGGTCATAAATACCCCATTAAGGGAATGATAGCTCGATATGCAGCTTTTAAATCTGTAAAAGAAGCGACAAATCTTATTAGACGAAGCAATTAACAGTGATTATTGTTATCCTATTTAGACCAATGTTGTTTTGTCATTGGTACATATGAGGTTACATCAAATTCCAGAGAAATTTTTTGTTACCCTTCCATGCCATGAAGCATGAGGTATTATTATTCGAAATGTCTATGCATTAACCCCTTCCGGTATGATTTAATAATGAAAAATTGTGCGTGAAGTAACCATTTATTTTTTATTTAATAAACTTGTTTCATTTTACAATTCCTACATATTCCTAATTAAAATCCACTTTTTACATAGTGTTAAATAATATCAGAAAAGGTGTAATTAAGAAAATATCAAAACAAAACATTAATAAGGTATACAGATAATAGTCTTCAAGATAGTGGTACTTTTCAAAACAAAGTGCAAAGGAAAACTGAATTGTTTACACCGCTAGGGAGTCTCACTTCTAATTTGATTCTTGCAACACACAAGGCATTTCTTAGTATTTTTTCTTTTATTCTGACTCATCAATTTGGCAGTGACTTGTACTAAGAAATTCTAAATAAACAATATGTAATAGTGACCTGGTATTTCCACAAGTAACAAAAGTGTTGCTAAATTCAGTATACTAGAAATTATAAACTAAATTAATTATCATATTTAACATTAACTTTAGTCGCATGGCGAGTGTAGCTCGTCATTGTACGGTATGGAATGAAAAACCAATGACGAGCTAGACTCGTCATTTTACCGGAAGGGGTTAAATCTATTATTTACAGAAATATATTTTTATGGTGGGTACAATAATTGATGGATATTTGTATATTTTTCTTACATTCATTCCATTAATAAATTTGTGTGAATAAGTACTATGATTTCTTTTGTGACTACAAAACTATTTATATTATTCAAAAATTGACACTAAAAAAGCTTTATGAAAGGGGAATACACTCCAAAACTTTTATGGTTATATATAGTTTCGAGTCTGGGTAATCTAGTTTTTTTAGAGGGTATGCACAGTATTTAGAAAAGACTAAACTAAATTTGTCTGCTACCTATAAGTGATTTCTGGAAATCAATCATCTATTATGCAAAAGTTGAGACATTACTTGTTATAAAAGTTGGCACCAGGTAATTTTGACTTTTCTTTGTTAAAACATTAACAGTAAATTTAAATATATTTGGCTTATTTCCAAATTTAGAAAAAGTAGACAAACAATAGTTCATGTTATTTTTAAAATTTTTTTAAAAATATAATTCAATTTCACAACATAACTCTTGCGTTAAACTGCAGTAATTTAAAAAATATTAAGAGTATACAGAAACAAAAATATTTTTTAATCAAAGTAAGTAGCTATGACAAAAACTCACTCTACTAGTGATCAATGAAAACTCTTTAAATGCTATATCAAAGTGTAAAGCATTTTTTATGCATGCAGCATAAAGATCCTTCAGCAGCGATTAGATGTATATTGACCGAAATGTTCTGTTTGTTTTCTTTTATGGAATTGCACGAAAATTCTAAAGTACATGGACGAAGCTGTGAACAAATGTCTTTAAAAAGTATAATTCTCTAAAAAAGCATATATTGACAAATATTAATTAAATAACGTATGTCCTTTTGAATACAAAAATCGAATAAAAACTTGTCAAGGTTTCGCCATAAGATTGGAACACTTGTTTGATTTTCTTTGTATCATAATAGTGTAAAACATATATAATTTGATTTCAGCAGAAAAAATTGGTGTAAAAATAGCTAAACTCTTATGTACTGAATCTATTTTAAAGGTTGCCATATAACAACAAAGTGTAGATGAATTTGATTTTATCGCATTACAGAATGAGAGTTTATTGCATTACGGTTTCGTTTTCTGAGCCACAGCAAGTGAAGTACAGTATGTTAAAGAAGATTTTGAATATCGTGTTAGCAACGTACATTCTTGTGGAAAGATCACAGGCGATATTCTCTGATAAAAGGTTTGAAATATTTTTATATATTTTATCTAATGAATTGTATATAAAAGATAACTATTCTAAAGGATCAATAAAGATAATAAAGACATTTCTAAAAAGTACATTTTTGTAACTTATGAGATACCTTTATGCAAATGATCTATACCTGTTTTATGTATAAAGTTTTATAATTATATCTCCTTTCATAAAAAATGTTTTAATATAACACTTCTCGCCACTTTTTCAGGATCAACATATCCATTTCGCGGTTGCATTTTATAAACATAGATTTTTATTAAGGAAATATGCCATATTAATTCACTTAACCCCTTCCCGGTTTTCCCCGAGCTGAACTCGGGCAGGCGAAATGTATCATTCTGGCTCATCCAGAGTGTAGCTCGGGTACTGTGCAATTTTACACTGTGCAATCAGTCTCTCCCGAATTACCTCACATGTGCTTTGTAATAGTCGCGTCCGTCTCTGTCGGTGGTCGGGCGAACTTTTATTCTTTTGGTTCATTGTAAGGCACCGAACATTTCAAAACGCCGAACAATTGGAAAACGGCAGTAATGGTCCTTTTGAAGCACGAACCATTAGAAGTGTCAAATCTGCCGTTTTGTCAACGCACCGACAGAAAGAAGAAATTGTTCTTTGTGTGACCGCGTCGGCTACTCCAAGGACGAAGGTCAACTGGGGGGGTGTCGATCTCCCTTAAAACCGAGGTTTCCTGTTTGAAAAAGGAAAAACGGGAGGGGACTCCCGGCGGAACATTGAGATGAGCAGGTTGCCTAGAGTAATCGTCTCTCTAGACGAATTTACGAATATATTTCTCTAAATGTTTTTTTTGTTGTTGTTGTAACAAATCAACGTTGTTAAGTTTTAAATGATCCACGGCTGATTATTTCGTCTCCGTACCTGCTCCGTATACGAGACCCATGCGAAGTCACACCCAAATGACTTACAGTCGGAAATAGAAACGTTCGCAAACCGCTCGGCGAGTTTAC
>CM063504.1:27716274-27731274 GCA_032207245.1 Pardosa pseudoannulata | reverse complement strand
CATGAGTGTTTTTTTTATCGATTTTTTTATGTTTTTAATATTTAAAACTTACAATAGATGATAGTATTACATTTAATTTATTTTTTCTTCTGAAATATATGCATTTATACTTGCTGTAACTTGAAAGTTAGTAATTTGATTTTTTTTTACTTATGATCCCAGACAAAAGTATCTATTCAAACAACACTTATAAATTGTTGAACTATTTATTTTTTCAGAAGACCTATTTTTTGTTCTTAGAATATAATTAAAATTTTAAAAATTATTGTGCTAACGTTGTACAAGGGGGTGTTTTTGTTAGTTAATCCCCCTCAATCCCTCCTATAGTATCATCTAAGGTAAGCCCTTCTAAGAATTAAAAAATAAATTAAAACATTTTGCATTTATAAGACTTATAGATAATATTTATAAACTAATTTCATTGAATTCTAAAGAATTTATGTAGGTGACCTTTAAAGGGTTAATGGGTAACAAGTTCGCTTCCTTGTTAAATCATTAGGATAATGTCTGTATAGCCTGTTATATTGAATAAAAAGCTTTGATTCATAAATTAAATATCACATCCATATTATAAAAAAAGAACTTTATTTTTAGAAAATACTATTAGGCCTATCAATTTGATCTTTTAGGTGTACTGAATAAAATATTCATACGTAATAGTTATATTTTGTAAATAAATATTTACTATATTAATTAGCGATATGTGTGTGACAATATATATGTATAGGTTTTAACATTTTTAATAATCCTCAATAAAAATTGTTACTTGGGGTTTACTACATAAAATGTATTCTCAGAAATATTCAATGGCTAATATGATTTATTGTATTAATTACTATAAGAAATGTGGCACTGCATACATAAACCTAATTTTTCGTCCTCAGCAATTTATTAATTTTATTTTCAAGTACTACTAAACACATATTTTTTATACAATTAAAATTTAGGAAAGGTTTAAATTCTTTAATGTTATTATTTTTTACATAAACACCTACTTAATGTATTAAATTTGTTATTCAGGAAATGAAAACACCTAACATACCTTTTAAATAAAAAACCTGGTAAATATATTTGATGTTTAAAAATAACAAATGTTATTTAAGACTGAACATTTTTATCAGTAAAAAAATTTAGTATTCTTCAGATATTCCTTAGTAGACAAAAAAATAATAATTACGAGTACATGTATACCACTAATATAATATTAAATCTGTTATTCAGGAAATGAAAACACCTAACATACCTTTTAAATAAAAAACCTGGTAAATATATTTGATGTTTAAAAATAACAAATGTTATTTAAGACTGAACATTTTTATCAGTAAAAAAAATTAATATTCTTTAGATATTCCTTAGTAGACAAAAAAATAATAATTACGAGTACATGTATACCACTAATATAATACTAAATCTGTTATTCAGGAAATGAAAACACCTAACATACCTTTTAAATAAAAAAACCTGGTAAATATATTTGATGTTTAAAAATAACAAATGTTATTTAAGACTGAACATTTTTATCAGTAAAAAAATTTAATATTCTTTAGATATTCCTAATAATTACGAGTACATGTATACCACTAATATAATACTAAATCTGTTATTCAGGAAATGAAAACACCTAACATACTTTTTAAATAAACAACCTGGTAAATATATTTGATGTTTAAAAATAACAAATGTTATTTAAGACTGAACATTTTTATCAGTAAAAAAATTTAATATTCTTTAGACATTCCTTAGTAGACAAAAAATAATAATTACGAGTACATGTATACCACTAATATAATACTAAATCTGTACTTTAGATATAAAATTCTTAAACAAGAGTGGTCCAAACTTAATAATTAAAACAGCTCATTCTGCTCCAAAGTTTTAGATGCAAAAAAACGTTACACACTTACACATCTGTGTAAGAGTATTGACATTAAGCATTTGTGTAATATTTTCCTGAAATATGAAAGCTGCACATTATTTTTGTTATTTGTTGTATTTATCACTATTCGGCTATTTTGCAAGTATTTTAGCTTGTTTTACATGTAGTGAATGCATATAAAGCGCATGCATAAATATATATGCATTCTCAAAATGAATCCATACATGGACATAGATATCAGTATATATCAACATTAAAATGTGAAACTTCATATGTACGAATAGTATTCAGGGACAAAATTATAGTTCATGTGAAGATTTTTCAGTGGATAATGTTCGCTTTTTTATTTTAGGGAAGCCTGTAGATGTTTATTTACAACTATTTGTTATGGATGTTGACAAAATTGATGATGGATCAATGGTATGAATATTTTAGTAGTTCTGTTAAATGCTCTATATTTATGTAAAAAATAATGCCTGAATTTAGAATAGCAATTTCACTAGTACCAGTCGTCATTGAACTTTAAAAAAAATCTTAAAAGTTTTCTCTTAATATAACTTTTCTCTCTCCTATACCAGAAGTTTTTAAATATTCTTTATAGCAATATTTTTTCTATTTTTTTTTCCTAATTAAAAGTAACAAACAGTTCAATGTAGACCTTTTAACACAATATTAAAGTAATATTACAAATGATATATCAAGAATCGCATTATGTATATATATATATATATATATATATATATATATATACATATATATATATATATATATGTATATTATATATATATATATATATATATATATATATATATATATATATATATATATATATATATATATATATATATATATATATATATATATATATATATATATATATATATATATATATGTATATATATATATATATATATATATATATATATATATACATATCATTATCCATTAAACATTGTGTAGTCGTGACAAGAAAATGACTTTTGTTTGTTCTGATATGAAAGAAAAAAGCTTTTTAAAATTATGTTTTACAAGTTATGTTGAAGAAGTTTTCAATCAGATTATAAGCGTTTAACACAATTTACTGCATAGATTATTTAGTTATTTTAAATATGAATTAACCCGTTTTCCACTTTCAGGAGTTTAGTATACTGAGCTACTTAGACGAATATTGGAATGACACGAGGCTGAATCTCTCTTCCTACAGAAACGGTTTACATGATTTTCCTCCATATCTAATAAAGTATTTGTGGCTTCCTGATTTGGTTTTTGACAACACAAAGAATGGCATGATATTTCATCTCTCACTTCCTAATACCTCTCTCAAAATTAAAACTGATGGCACTTTCCTCAGAACTACCAGGTTTGTACTAGTCAAATTCAAATCTATTTAGATCAAAGAGTTAACTATACTTATATTATGATATGCATCATAATCTTACACTGAGAAAATAGCCTTTTCTCAAGTTAGTTGTTTGGATAAATACTAATGCAATTTTTATTTAAGGAGTAATTTTTACGATTCGCTTAGCGATTGTAAGTACTAAACACCCAAGTCAAAACTGTGGATTTTAAAGAAATTAATTGTAATTTTAAAATTATTATTATACGTTTTCTACTTTTAAATATTATTTTTTAAGTTTCTTGTTTGGAGTGTCCTTGTATTTTATATATGTCAGTATTGGGCTTGACATTCTTAAATATTATGGTATTTTAAATATCAATTTATATTTAGCCATGATGTTGAAGTAAATATTCTATATTTTTGAATTTAGTTCCTTTTTTGCCATATATAACAAAAACACCATATAAATTTCTTCAGTTGCACAGCGAACATCTAAACTTTTATTGGTAAGATCAAGAATTTTCAACAAGCATTACATCATCGTATTATTATCGTATTACAAGCAGTTTATTTATATCAAAAATGTTTATATTATTAAATTATACTATGTAATCAGTTTTATTTATCACTTTGTTTTGCTTTCCTTTAATGGTAAGTCTGTCATAATTTTCCTGTAATAATAATGTCCCCGAATTTAAATGCTAGGAAAATACTGTAATTCTTACATTTTGTTTTCAAAATCCTTAAGTCTTCAGTATCTTTCTTCGAAGAAATTTTTCTCTAGTAATTTGCTTAGTATTTAGAAAATTATATACTGTTAATCGTTTTTGACACAATCATTAATATATAGAATAAATGTAGTACCTTTCAACAACAATTTGAATTCTAGAATTCGAATTCAACTAATGCTATTTCATAACTACGCTATATAAAATCAAGAAAAAATTTTATGTTTTTAAACATTCTGTAATACATTTATTGGTGAAAAAGGAAACATTTTATTGTATGACTAATTGAACACAAGATACTAAAAGAACACTTATTTTCTTGAAAGGTACTACTGTTTCTTACTTGATTATTAAATGCAGATAAGTTACAAGTATGCAACTTTTTTTGTTGTTAAACTTTGTCTTATTACTTACGGATTTACTCCATAACTCTATAATATTCTAGTACAAAAACCATTTCTTCACTATTACATGTAACTATATTTCTGAGTATATTTTAACGGAAAATGAAATTCAAAGTAAGAGAGCGCTAAAAAAATTAATAATCATATTTTTGTTATAAAGGCTCAATAGTTAGGTAAATTTTAAAGCATTGATTAATATTACCCGATTGTTTTACATGACTCACAATGTACACATAATAACATAAATTTAAATTATACAACATACGAGTTGTATACTTTAAATTTTTGGAAAAGTAGTTTAATTTATTCCGAATACTATAATTTTTTTTAGATTATTTTGAAATAAGAATAGAAAGTGCAAAATGGGAAATCATTGAAAAACATTTTGAATATGATGTTTGATTATAGAGCAATCAAAGCTAGGGTTAGAAAAATTTTAGCAACAATTGGAATTCTAGAATTCCAATTCTACTACTGGTATTTCTAGATTTTATAGCTACACTCTATAAAATCTAGAAAAAAAATTTATAATATTAAACATTCTGTAAAACATTTATTAGTAAACAAAGAATTTTTTTTATTTTATGTCTAATTGTATACAAGATCCTAAAAGAACACTTATCTTCTTCAAAGGTACTATTGTTCCTTATTTGTGCTTACATTAAATGCAGATAAGTTACGAGTATGCAAATCTTTTTTTTTAAACTTTGTCTTATTACATACATATTTACTCCATAAGTCTATTATATTCTAGTACAAACACGGTTTCTTGTCTATTACATGCAAAGATATTTCTGAGTATATTTTAATGGGAAATGAAGTGCGACCTACGAGAGCACTGAAAAAATTAATAAATATATTTTTGTTATAAAGTCTCCATAATCACAGTTAGGTAACTTTTGAAGCTGTGATTAATATTAGCCGATTGTTTTACATGGCTTACCATGTACAGATAATAACATACAATATAAATTATACAACATACCAGTTGTATAATTTAACTTAGAAAATATAAGCAATCAATATTATTCAATCAATGAAGGTAAGTATTAAATATCTAGCTAATTTTTATTATTTTCCTAATACTATAATTATTTTTTAGATTATTTTGAAGTGAAATTAGAATGTATGAAATGAGAAAGCATTGAAGATATTTTGAATATGATGTCTGCTTATATAGCTACCAAAATTAGAGTTAGAAAATTTTCATAATAAAGAAGAATATTACCTGATTGTTTTAAGTAACTGTGTACCACAACGGGTAATGATATAAATACAGAACTATAAACTGATGGAAAAAACAATCAAGGATGCTGGGCAACCTCTCTAATAAGGGAATAAATTTGTACTTGGTTCCTTGAATATTATTAAAGTGATAAAAAAAAGTTTGCCTTTTGACTTAGCTGTCTTGCCAGTTTGTCCAAATATTACCCGTTTGCTTATACGGAATGATACAGATTATATATAATATTGACCAGTACAAGTCAAGTTTTTTCGGCTTATGAACACAGATTTTTAGTAGGAAAAAATAAAGTTACTCTACGCCTAGTTGAACGTGAATTCGGTCGAAGTAGATGACCTTCTGAAGAATGACTTCGGACCTGCTGGAACTCTAAAGAGGGAAATGTAGCTTTTGTCTGGTGTTGAGAACTGCTTTCTCGGCGTCGGCATCCACGTGGCACATGAAGGGTGCTGTGTATTTAACCCCTTAAAGCACGAGTTTAGCTTAGAAAAAATTATAAAATATGACATATTTTCTTCACAGAAAAGGGATATATAGGTACAATGTAAGTTATTTTTTGCAATTTCAGTTTTGGGGGTGACTAGGGAGCTTGGAAAGAGTAAAAAGTATATAAAAAATTGTTATACAAACAAAGTGTAAAACGATTTTATTACATGCTTAATTTGAATTTCGCCCGTATCAGACACGGGTAAATGCGTTAAGGGGTTAAGCAAGGTCTCGCCTACGGTTAATCGTGACAAATTAGTTGACAGCAAACATTTTCGTATACGAAATTTTCTTAATTAACAAAATACAAAATACAAATTACATAGTTCAACATTTAAAAATCGAGTTTCTTGATCGAAGGGCCGCAGATGGAAAAACAATAAAAAATTTTATTAAATAGAATTAATATCTATACACTGTGGCAATAACAAATTTTTGTAAGCTGGTGTAAAATTAATAACCTGAATTTTATATAAAATTTTGAATTATGTAAAAAGATATCACTATATTCACATGCCGTTGAAATAGTGACTTTTAATCAGAAGAAATGAAAGTCATAAGAAAAGAAAAAAAATATTATATGAAGGGACTTACTTTGATTTTTTTAGATTTACTTCTTCATAAAACGAAGCAGAGAAAAGCACTGCAGTTCTGAAAAGTTTTAGTTTAATACGAAATTGAAACAAATGAACTTAAAAATGAACTTGATGTAGATATTTAATGTACGTATATTGCATAATGTAACATTTAGCCGTACAACATTAATATTTTGTGTTACGAACTGTTGTAACATCTAGTGCTACGGTCTATAGCTTTGCTATAAGAGGAGTATTGAGATCTGGACATACTGCTTAAAGCCGATTCCGAAGAAATACAAACATCCAAGTCAACATCAAAATTTTAACTAGCGACAATCGATTGCGAATAGCAGCGTCTTATCATTCTGCCAACTTTCTGCGAGCTGTACAGACAGGATATCATAAGCTTGTCAAATAAGTCACTCTTTACATATTTAAAAATATCTGCAAAGTGTCCTATGATGCATCACACAATCAAAAATGTGTGTAGTTAACAAATGTACATGAAAATCATAAGTTGTCCCCATCAGGTTTGATAAATTCCACCCTGTGATGTTTAAATTATAACTTCATTAATAGCAACAGGTTGTAATATTAAAAATTCAAAATTTTTCTCATTGTTCTATTCCTAGGACTCTATAATGATATCGATTACATATCTTCATCAATATATGTTTAGTGATATCAATCGGTCTTTAATGCTTAGTTCTTTAGTATCACATTTCCTTTGATCTATTTCTAAATATCTAAATAATAAGATTCTGAATTTTTTAGGGATATAAAAAATTAATATACTTAGATTTTTTTCTTCTACTTATAATAAAATTGTATTTATTTTTACACAGATATAATTTAGTAGTTGGCTGCCACATGGATTTCCGTTATTATCCAATGGATACACAAAAGTGCTACATTAAAATAAGTTTGAGTAAGTATCGTTAATATTTTTTGTTTTATAGTCAACATATATACATATCAGTATAATATTCTCACCCACTCTTATTTATATATATATATATATATATATATATATATATATATATATATATATATATATATATATATATATGTGTGTGTGTGTGTGTGTGTGTGTGTGTGTGTATACAAACGTGACATACGTGTGTAAGTGTGTGTATTAGTGTGTGTATTCTTCCTTAGTACAGAAAAGAAGCGTTTAATCCCAATTTTAATTTTCCATTATGTAAACATGAGTGTAAGTACATATTTTACTAACAGAAATTTAATCACTTATCACCTAAATTTATATTACATTTCATCATTTGGAATGCATTATATAAGAGTTTGAAAATTGTACAAAAAATGTTTTTTTTTTAATAGAAATAATTTTCATAAATGGATGGATGTTTAAGAATTAATATTATTTAATGCTGTATTAAGTACAATTGTTTTTCTGATAATTTTCTTATAAAAATTGATAAAGATAAATTTTATTAATACGTTAAATTAGATTTATAAATGACAAAAAATTCAGTGAGTCAACCTTAATTAATATAAAATTGAAATTTAATTTTCTTTCACAAACGTTTGCTTTTCAATACGGATAATGTTGCAATACTAAATAACACCATTTTTCGATTGTAGTGTCTAATCCAGACACTAAAGTACTACTACACTGGCTGGAAGATCTCTCAAACGCAAGTGGAAAAAGCATTAAATTTGTGAATAATATTCAGCCCCTTAAGTATACCCTTGCAGAGCCGAAACCGTACGAAGAAACAGAACGTTGGGTAACAGGTAAGAAAAACAACGTTCTTCCTCAAAAAATGTTTTTTTCCACACGATTTATTTGCACGCCTTTTAAACTATATAAATTTTATCATTTTGTACAATACGTCAATAAAATAATCATTTGCGTATTTTATCCAAGTCCAAAGTTAGTTCTTTCAAAGTAATGATGTTGAATTGTTCTCAAGTAGTACCATCTCACGGAAAACCACACTCCTATTATTCGTGATATTAAGGTTTTCCTTTTCATAGAAGTTTTGTTTTAAACCGAAAACTTTCGCAGTTAGAATAGTTCTTTTCCATCGTACCAGGTAGTAATAAACTGTTATTTTAAGGGCATTGTCACAACACATATAAATAACTAAAGACTTGCATATAGAGCTAATTCTGAGTTCGTATTTGGAACTAAAATTTCTTTTAAACGAACTTGGAGAGTTTATTTGAACATTTCAGTTTTATTCTTATACATCACTATTGATTACATTGAAATTTACAGAGCAAGTTTTATAATCAAAATAAGAACCAAAATCAATATTACAACAGTCCTAAATACAAATCATGCAACAATTTTATCAAACTGTTTTTTCTTATTTTGGGTCTGTAATGCTCCATTAATGTACGTTATACTGAAATTCTCTTTCTATTGAGCTCAAACTGCAGCAAAATTTGACCTGCACAATTTTCTTTTATAACATTGTTACATACAAATTCCAATTTTCTACGGATAATTGTTTTTGAATATTAATAATCTCGAAGAAATTCTGGACATGTTACTCGACATACATTGCTCAAGTATATTTTTCAAATACCGTGAACTTTCGCCTTATTATTTCATTACTTTAAATAGTTTAAGTCTTTTATTGCGTTATTTGTTTTATAAAATGATCTCATTATTTTATTTATGTTATGATATTATTATTATTATTATTTATTTTTGTAGACACGTTCGTTCTTTATTTCAAAATTAATGTGGATACGTAACTCGAGATATGTTACTCAAGTATTAGTGACAAATATCGTCAAATAGGACATTATTATTTTATTATTATATAAATTTAAGTTTATAAATATTTTTTATACATAATTATATATTAATAGTTAAAAATGATAATGCATTAAAAAAATAATTTTAAAGTTATGTGCTAAGAAAAAATAGAAGCCTCCCTAACCATTATAAGATTCTAACAAATATTTTCTTTTTAAATTTATTACTTCCATAAAATCTAAAATGTGCATTAAAAACCTTATTTTTTTCATCCTTTATTTTCAATAATATTTATCATACTCTTAATATGAAGCCGATTACGTTTAGAAATGTGTCTTATCTACTATGATTTGTTTAATTTGAAAAATGTTCAAGCATGAAACTTCTAAGAGATCAATTGTAACGAAAAGTAGGGTTTCACATGTATCTTGATAATACCTTATTATTAATACGGAAATGTGTATAGCATATAGATAAAAAATTTACCATAAAAAACCAATAAATAAAATTTCCCTCTTTGTAAAAAAATTTGTAAGATGAAAAATATTGTGTTTATATAATTTTTACATTAAATTTATATTTTTAATTTTTATGTCTAAAAGATTACCATAAAATACTTCGCTTAACAGTGTATGTGTTATTTATATACAATATTTAATATTTTAGGAAATTACACCTACTTGTATGCAAACTTTACTTTTACTAGAAGACTCAGTGGAAGCTTATTTAACGTGTACGTTCCTAGTACGTTGGTTGTTTCTTTATCATGGATTTCATTCTGGTTGGATATTGAAGCCGTTCCAGCCCGTATCACACTTGGAGTTACTTCCTTGCTCACAATAGCAACTCAAGTTGCTCAAGCACATTCTGATCTACCTTCTATCAGCTACATGACAGGCATAGATATATGGCTATTTGCATGCCTCTTCACTGTGTTCAGTTCTTTGTTAGAATTTGCTTTTTCGTACCAGCTGTATGTCTTAAGCAAACAGGTTTGTATATGCCTTTCTGTTTTACTAATTTTTAATATCAGTCATTTAGTAATTAAAATAATATAGTCTTCTTTGTTCAGTCATTACACATACTAATTCCATTGTCAGATACGTTAGCCAATTATTTTATACAGGCATATCCTTTGAAAGTTTTTGAGGTTTTATCCAATTAATGGCTTAATTAGGAACTTCTTTGTTTTTTATGAAACATGAATGGTAATATTTATGCGAATGATCCCTTATGCTTACTGTTGTTATAGATTATTACTAAAATATTCATTTTATTATACCAATGATATCTTAAGCAGAACCCGATAAAGGGGTCATACGAATCTTAAAAGTCGAAGAAATGTAAAACAAATATCATTTTAACTTCTCATAGATTTAAAACTACCAGTTTTACAAACATAGTATTTTTAACATAGTTACAATACATAGAACATAGAACTAATTATTATCTTTATTTACATATCTAATCCATTTTTGAAACATAAAAACTATTTTTGGTCTAAAATTTTAAATAAGAGTCATTTTGTCTTTAAGAAAGATGTTATCAAGGATAACGAGCATGATTACTAAAAATATAATACAGTTAAAGACAAACTTATTATTTTAAAACATATTACAATATCACAAAATAACATTGAATCTAAATTTATACATACATAGGATACACATATATATTTAAAAACATTTGAAAAAAAAAAAAATTTTTTTCCTTAAAAATTAGATATTTATCATTTTTAAAAATATATTTTGTAAAATATACAAAAATATTCAATCGGTTAAAAATTATGTTGTATACAACCTGTAAAATATTCATGAAATTAATAAATTTATACATACATAGGATACACATATATATTTAAAAATATTTGAAAAAAAAAGAATTTTTTTTTAAATTAGATATTTATCATTTTTAAAAATATATTTTATAAAATATACAAAAATATTCAATCGGTTAAAAATTATATTTTATACAACCTGTAAAAAATTCATGAAAAACTATTAAAAACATTATAAGATAACTTATGAGAAAAACTTTATGTAAACTTTATGTAAACATAATTTGACAAAAATCAAATTACAATTTTGTAGGTTTCTTTATAGGTGACAGCTGACACATTTTTTTCATAACTTCACTCAGTATTGGATATTTGTTATGCGGATTGTTTTAAAATACTCAGAACTGAATTCCTTTTCACATATATTTTGTCTGAAAAAAAATTTTTTTAGTCATTTTAACATGATTAGCTATCCAAGGCATAATTATATGCAAAAGATGAAAGTACCACAGTATAATTCTATAGGTTAGTTTCTCAGTGAAATTGTTAAATGCCCTCCTCATAATAGAGAGTTCAATTAGAAGGTTACAATAAATATGAACCTCATGTCAACAAGCATCATTTCAATGTCATAAATTTTTTCTCGTTCTTCTATAATATAATGGACTAATAACATATTATTAAACATATTTTATATTAAATAAATACTATGTTTGAGCCATATGCATTAGGTTACAAACATTCACATCTTGCATTTATCTTAACATTTATTTATCATAAATGGCTTCTCTATGAATGCACAGCACTAGCCCAAACTACCACAAAATTAATTTTATTATGTCGACAAATAATGTGAATATAACGTGGCATAATGCTGGGATGAATGTAATGGAACTGAAATTAAAAATTATAATTTTATGCTTGATAAATCCCGTTCTATTTGAGGAAGGTTGCAACACTACTAATATTCCAACAGATAGCATTTGGGAGTTACCTAGAGATCAGCATCGTACGTTAGATCCCCGTGTAAAACACCCATTATTTTTCTAACTCTTACTCTCCTTAGTCATATTAATATTTTTCCAGTTAGAATGTGCCTACTCCTAAAAATAGAGGCGTTGATGCGTATTTCATTGAAAACTTCTATGTTCCCCTGGGTGTGTAGGGATATTTTGGATCTATACCTCCCCACTGTAGATTCTCTTGCAACGAGCATAAAACTCTTCATTTGCTCTTTACCCCTCCCCCCTCTTCATTTATTTTTATATAATATGAGCATCCCTGATTTTTTATTAGAGAGCTCTTGTTAAAAACCCCTTTCGAGGTGGTCATTGTACGTATTAACGAAAATGTTCAAATGTTCTTGATCTGCTTCAGTACTTACACTACCGAAAAAACTAAACAGACCAGTCATATTAATGTGACTATCGTATATTTTTCACGTCCACGTTAAATAGTCAATCGCAAAATGGAAGTGTCATCAGCTATATTAGTGGATATTTAAAGTGTGTTGTAGGCATTCGGAAAACACTTCATTTCTTGAAGTCATTAAGAAACGGAGCGATTTATCCTACGTCAAATAAGGCATGATCATTGGTTTCCGGGCCAAGGGTAAAAGCATTTCTGAAACGTCTTATTCTGTAAACTGTTTGTGGGCCGCTGTGGTAAAAGTATGCAATGAATGGCAAAATGACACTATCCAAAACCAGCGGTGTGGCAAATGTGGTGCACCACTGGCCATAGATTTCAGAGTTGAACGACGGTAAGGAATAGACCGGCAACTGCTGAGCAACTGACAAACCAGATGAATCATGAAGCTGCCAGCAATGTATCCACAATGACGATTCCCCGTACGTTGTTGTGTATGGGCCTCCGAAACAAACGCCTTGTTACTGCACGTATGCTGACTGTAGTTCAGCGCCGATGAAGGCTGGAATTTGCCCGCCAGTAACTCACTGGATTTACCCATGAATAGAAACAGATGTATATCTCCTATGAATCCCGAATTTATGCTCCATCGTATAGATGACATTGGTGCATACTGCGGGAAACGTCTAAAAGCAAACTTCCTTCAACAATTACAGGAAGGGTCTAAGCAGTTAAAGGAAGCATTATGGTCTGAGGAATGTTTTCGTGGCATTCTCTGGGATCACTCTTTATTGTGCAAGGCATGATAGATCAACATTGTGGATTAAGTTCATCCCTACTTGTGAGTTCTACTTGTATATAAGGCTCGTAGTGTGCATGACTAGTTCCAAAAGCACCAGAATGAGTTACGGAACTCCCTTGTACAGCAAAGTCCCCGGATTTGAACTCAATCGAGAATCTGTGGTGCCACTTCGTTTGGATTGTTCTCACCATGATCATCACCCACGTAACCTAGCGCAGCTGCCCAAGGCACTGCAGTCAGCATGACTCAATCCCAGTGGAGATCTTCAAGAACCAAAATGACTCTCTTCCTGCGCATCTCGTAGCGGTCTGCTTTGAGAAAGATGGTTATTTTAGATTTTCACATAAGGCCATATTAATGTCACTGTATATCGAATTATAAATTTCCTTACATATATTTTACACTGTCTATACTGTTTGTGCCATAAATTTTATAATGTTATGTATCCTATCTAATTAAGTTTAAAAATAATTTTAAATTATGTATAAAAGACATAGAAATGTATTTAATTATTATTATTAGTAGTAGTAGTTGAGTAGTTATATAGTAGTATATATTTTAAGATTGATTATTTCTTTATTACCCAGTAATAAAATAACTTATTTTTGAAATAATACCTACTTTAAATGCTCAAGGTACATTTAGAGAAAATAGCAAAAATACTTTAAGAAATGATTTTATACTTTATAATATTTGATTAAAATAAAATTTTATTCACTTTTTCAAATATATGAGATTTACTATCACTTTATTTTTTAGTATTCTTATTTCTTATAGTCTTAAATTTTGCGAAAAGTAAATTCATTAGTTTCTGAAATTAACTATTGAACCAATAGCATTGAATATCTTAACAATAATGAAAAGCCTAAAATCTATAAATAGATCAACTTAAGTTTTTAAATTAACACATTTGTGGCCGACAAATGTTTGGCATATCTCATACTATTCCTGCATATATAATGAAACTTTTTGAAGATGGTAACCACCAACTTGTATCATTAAGGCAATTATACATATTTATTGGCAAAAATTTCAGACACGCAATACAGAAATAATAATATACAGCATAGATGAAAACAGTAAAATAATTGTTCACAGTATATTTATTTCTCCTATACTTGTTTTATTAAAGCACATGCAAGTGAAGCTGTTACTGTATTTAGAAAGCAAAATCGCAAAACGCAAATTCAAGTCAGCAGCAACAAGGTATAGAATGTGGCATAGAAATCGGGATAATGGACGTAAACAGTCTTGAATGCTTTAATATTATATATTACATACAACGTGACTATTTAATAATCTAGGAAATGTATTATTTCTATCCTTCTTGTGAAAGGAAACGTAAGTTCAGTTGTAACGTAAGTAATTGTCGAGATGCTGTGAATGTCTTTAAATATGCGAGCATATCTGATTATTCTCTCTTTCTTTATGTTTTATAAAAAGCAAACAGTGGGCCATCAGTCATCTAGTCACCTGAAAGTTTTGATACGAAGAGATTTAAAGACCTCCCGACCAACTTTAGAAAAGGAATCACCTTCAATCAAGGAAAAACATTCTACTATAAACTCTACATCGGCAATAACAGTAAATCATAAATCTTTGGATAAGTTTAGCAGAAAAATATTTCCAATCACATTTCTTATATTTTGTGTAATTTATTGGACT
>CM063504.1:27706274-27711274 GCA_032207245.1 Pardosa pseudoannulata | reverse complement strand
TTAGATAAATACATAATTACTATATCTAGTGAAACGATAAAACGATATTTGTAGTCAAGTGCTATATTACAATAATCACATCTTATAGACCCCATTATATGAAATATCTCCGTAAAAATACCATAATCATGCTCTTATAAAATACGTTTATTCAAAATATGAACTACATGTTTCTAAAACAATGATTACAGTATAAAAATTTATGTTTTCTATCGTTAATAAATTATAGACTTTAAAAATATTGTAAAATATTTATAGAAGTCTTACACACTGATTTCAATGCTTCTTACTACGTTCTACAGAACTTTTAAAAGTATTATATCACATGATAACCATGCATATTTTCTGTGTTTTATTATTATCTCAAAAATAAATCTTTAGCTCTCTGGGATAATTACATTCCTATCATACCTATTTTTTTTAGATAAAAGAAAAAATACATTCTTAAGTAATATAGAAATAGCTATAGATTATTATTGAAATATGAAATACATTTCACTAATGAGTCTTTTCTATTGATACGTCGCAAGATTTCACAAAATCTAAACTCAAATTATTGTAAATAAATTAATGCTCATTAAAATGGGGGGAGGAGTACGAGACAATGTAGGTCTTTTTCAAAAATACTCGACAGTAAAGTCGAATTTCATGTTCATAGAGAACTGATTTATTTTCTTACTGTCCGTCTTAATTATAAGAAAATCTAAAATATTAAAGTGACAGTGTATTTTCAACTAACCAAAATTTGAGTAAGATCTCTCAATTTTTATCTCTCTACATCGAGACAAAGGACTAAGAATCATAAGCAAAATATACGTACAGACGTCATGAGGAAACTACTCAAAAAGCATTCAAAATAATTATGTAAAGTTGGTATGTTCCCAGCATATTTTTTACTTCTTGCTCAATATTAACACATAGGAAAACTGTCGTGTGGAATGCCTTCTTTCTTAAACAAAGCAGCACCAACCAAAATAATTGCAACTAGAATAACTACACGAAATCATTTAAACAATGGAGAGACAAAGCAACTGTGAACATACAACAGAGAATGTACAAGTGTTATATGGTGCTGTCAGATGATAATAACAATTTAAGAAAATGAATACAATTATTAGTCGTAGTGAAAATTCCTCCAATGAGTCATAACAATTTCGCAGGATTTGGGGGGATTGGCTTATTTACTATTAAATGGTGGGCAGCTCTTTCAAGTCCTCCCTGCAGCATCTGCAACAATGATATCGATACAAACTGTATATAGACGGCTTGCTGAGAGAGGTTTTTAAGCCTGGAGTCCACTAATATGTGCACCATTTGTTCTGAGATTTCTCAAGCAAGCCTGTCTCTCGTTAACAGCATTATTGGATGGAAGGAAATTTGTGCCTTGCTTTGTTCAGTGAGATTCACCTTTACAAGGTGATTTTCGACGATTTTCATTCATCTGAAGGTTACTAAAAAGACGTTATCATCTTGCAATTAATAAAAAAATCCATCGATTTAGTGGTACTATTATACATCTATGGAGAAGAATTGAGTTGGGAAGATATTCATCAAACTATATTATCTCTCCTGTCAGTAAAGTCAGTAACATGAGAACACTATAAAAATAAGATTTTACTACCTTACATGCGGCCTCTTTCGAGAATCTATGGAAGACCAATCATGGACAATAAAAATTGCACAAATACAGAGATCACCTAAAGCTGCACTTATTTACTTATTCGAAGAGGAGTGAATCCACCATAGGATGTGGAAAGCGAGGTCTCCAGACCTTAATCCCCCAGAGCACTTGCGGGATGGACTAAACCAAACAACTGTATGTCGACAATACCCTCCAATGACACGTTAAAAAAAGGCGCTTTTGAAATAATGGTAATTACTACCATAATCGGTCCTAAATACCTCATTAAGTGAATAATAGATCAATGTGAATGTTGTATAGCTGTACAAAAAGTGACACCTCTTATTAGACGAAGCAATTAATTGTGAGGATTGTTATCGTATTTTAAACAATGTCTTTTTGTCATTGGTACACATGAGGCTACACCAAATTCCTGAGCAATTTTTGTTACCGTTTCATGCCTACAGTATGAGGTATTATTATACCACATTTCCATGCATTTTTATGTTTTTAACATTAATTGTGGCCTCCAATAGATGTTTGTATGTTTTTCTTACATTCAGTCCATTAATAAAGTTGTGTTAATAAGTACTGACACCTTTTGTGACTGCAAAACTCTTTTATATTATTTAAAAATTGTCGCTGAAAAAGCTTTATGAATGAGGGATATACATCAAAACTTTTATCGTTATATATAGTTTCGAGTCTGGCTAATCCAGTATTTTTAGTGTTTTTACAGTATTTAGAAGAAGCTTAATTAAGTTATTCTACTAACTTTAAGTGATTTCTCGAAATAAATCATCTAGTATGCAACAGTAAAGATATTATTTGTTATAAAAGTCGTCAACAGGTAATTTTGACTTTTCTTTGTTAAAATATTAACATTAAAATGGATTATGTTTGGCATATATCCCAATTTAAAAAAGAGGATAACTAATGGCTGATAGGGTGCATTTTAAATTTTTAAAAAATGTAATTTAATTTCATAACGAAAAGCTTGTTTTAAACTACAGTAATTTATAAAATATTAATAGTATACAGAATCAAAAATATTTTTTTAATCAAAGTAAATAGCTATGACAATAATTCACTCTATAAGTTATCAATGAAAATCTTTAAACGATCTATCAAGGTATATAGCATTATTTTACGCATGCAACATGGAGATCATATAAAAGCGATTAGATGTGCATTGACGAAACTGTTTTGTTTGTCTTCTAAGATGGAATTGTCGAAAATTCTAAAGTACTTCGAGCAAACTGTGAATTAATGTCTTAAAAAAGTATAATTCACTAAAAAAGCACATATAGGCAAACATTAATTATAAGAGGTATGTCGTTTTGAATATAAAAAAATCAATAAAAACTTATCAAAGTTTCGTCATATTATTCGAAAGTTGTTTAATTTTTCTTTGGATCTAATAGTGTAAAACTTATATAATTTGATTTCACGAGAACAAATTGGTGTAAAAATAGCTAAACTATAATGTACTGAATTCATTTTAAAGGAGGCCATATACCAACAAAGTGAGATGAATATGAAGTGTAGATGAATTTGAATTTATAGCATTACAGAATGAGAGTTATTATGAGAGCATTATGGTTTCAGTTTTCTAAGTCACAGCAAGTGAAATACAGTATGTTAAAGAATATTATAAATATTGTATTAGCTACGTACATTCTCATGGAAAGATCACAGGCAACATTCACTGAAAAAAGGTTTGAAATATTTTTATATATTTTTATCAAATAAATTGTAGATGGAAAATAAATAATTTTAATGATCGATAAAGATGATTAAGAAATTTATAAAAAGTACATTTTAGTAACATATGGGATATCTTTTCTGCAAATGGTCTATACCTGATTTATTTATATATTTTTATAATTATATCTCATTTCACTAACAAATATTACGATATAAAACTTCGTGCTACTTTTGCAATATCGACGTATCTATTTCGTGGTTGAACTTTTTAAATATAGATTTTTAATACGGAACTATGCCGTACTAAAACCCTTAATGTAATTCAACACAAAAACATTCAAAATATTTAAACTTGTAATAAAGATTGAAGTAGGAAGCATTAAAGTAAAATATTTATCAAGTAGATAATCTAAACACCTAACAAAAAACATACAAGAATTATGAACAAGGGAAACAATATAAACATTAACAAAGAAATAGACTGCAAATAGTCTATGTTTTAACCCTCCGAGTGGAACACATCTAAAAAAACATTCTCCAAAATACGCCAAAATGTCAGTGACCAAAGAGTTGTATGATTTTTACTTTCACCCTTTTTCGACTAGAATGGAATATGGAAAACCCACTCTCGTTATTGTCCCTTTATTTCCGGTTATATATAGATATATAAATAGATATTATAGATTGTTCATTTTTAATACACATAAAGCTCTTCAAGTCTGGAATATTATCTCATAAGAATTAATGGATTCTAAAAGTACAAATAAAAATATTCTTTGAGAGACTGATTTATATTTTTTAGAAAAGTCATCCAAGATATTTAAGTGGTACAATTAGAGATGCATCTGTTACCACAAACGAAATACTTCGAAATAAAGATTTACAAAGCCATGAAAAACTATCAGCGTCTTTGTGCTTCAGGTGGTAGGGTTACATCCCTCAAGAAATGTCAGTGAAAGAGGGGTGCAATTCCTAAACAATAGACCTAACCCTCCTACATCAAAACTCCATGGGGGAAAGCAGTGGCAAAAATGTACATTACATCCATTTTCGGAGTGTTTTTGGAGGTCGAAAATTGTACGTTTTGAAGACATCATCATTTTTGTGGAGTTGTACGTGCGAACCGCTTAGAGGGTTAAGCAATTTTCATTTCTCTATAAAAAGTATGTGTGTAAGAAGTTGTTTTATGGTCTACCTTGATAGTAAGAAGGAAAATGCTTTTAACGGATTATAAATACAAATTCTATCTAAAATGAATTTCATTGTGTAGTGTCTACTTTTATCGGCTATATAAATTTAAATATAGAAGATGATAAACAAATATTTTTTATGTTTTTAAAAATAACTGAAATAAAACAACATTCATAATAATCATGAAAGATGAAAAAATATACTTGAAAATGAAAATATGAAAATAATAATTTATGAAACGGCTTTCTTTGAAATTTGTGCAGAATATAAAATAGAAAATTAAACATAAAAAGAAAGGAAAGGTGCTACATTTAGATTGGCACAAATTTAAATATAGAACATGATAATACAGGCATCGTTTTAAGTTTTTAAAAATAATTGAAAGAAAAAAATATTTATAACAATGACAAAAGATGATAAAAAATACACTTGAAAATAAAAATATAAAAATAGCAATATATAAAACGGATATTTCTTTGAG
>CM063504.1:27686274-27701274 GCA_032207245.1 Pardosa pseudoannulata | reverse complement strand
AGCCACCAATTTTTATAAGCAACATATGACAAATCTAATTTTACTACTACAATTTAGGATAAATATATTAATTTGAGTAACCTTCTCTGAGTTACACCCTTAACATACCTTATATAAAACACTTCAACAAAATTTACAAATAACACATACTATTTATGACTGAACTTTCTTAATCTTCATAATGATTCTTAGATATTCGCTATTAGCCAAAAAATAATAAGTGTGAGCAGATGTATAGTGCAAGTAAATATAGCATCAGTACAGCATATCTATAAATTTCATAAAATGTAAAGAAGGAAAGGAGATTCTTTAATTTTTGTAAAATGCTTTCATGGCGTCTGTACTTTCTTCATGAAATATACATATTTGAACTATTAATTACTTAAAAATAAAAGTTAAAAAATACTTAAAAATAATAAAAAGCATGATAAAATAGTACAATGTGTCTACAATGGTGGCCTACACTCATGCTTTTTTAAATTTTATCAAAATCTAATTGGTTTAATTAGTTTCCAACAGATGAGAATGTTATAGTAAAAAATCTAATGCTTTAGATATAAAATTTTCAAAAAAGAGTGGTCCAAACAAGATTTATTGATAATAAACAGCTCAGTCTGTTTGGTTTGCGATACAGCCTAACCGTACACACTTACACATTTGTGTAAGTATATTAGCATTAAGCATTTGTGTAATATTTTCATCAAATATGAAAACTGCACGTTATGTTACTTATTTGATGTATATTTCATTATTCGGCTATTTTCCACTTTTTAGCTTGTTTTACTGATTTCCGTGTAGTGAATGCATATAAAGTATATGCATAAATATATATCCAATCTCAAATGAATCCATACGCGGAGATAGATATCAGTATATATCAACACTAAAATATGAAACTTCATATGTACGAATAGTATTCAATGACAAAATTATAGTTCATGTGAAGCTTTTTCAATGGATAATATTCGCTTTTTTACTTTAGGGAAGCCTGTGGATGTTTATTTGCAACTATTTGTTATGGATGTTGACAAAATTGATGATGGTTCAATGGTATGAATATTTTAGTAGTTCTGTTAAATGCTATATATTTAATAAACAATAATGGCTGAATTTGTATAGAAATTTCACTATTACCAGTCATCATTGAACTTTTGAAAAAATCTTAAAAGTTAACTTTAATATAACTTTTATGGCTCCTGTACCAAATGTTTTTAAAGATCCTTTATAACAAGATTTTTCCAAGTAAAAGGTAAAAAACATTTCAGTGTAGAAATTTTAACATAATAATATAATAATATTACAACTCATATATGAAGAATCCCCTTTTTTATATCATTATCCATTAAACAATGTATGATCGTGACAATAAAATGACTTCTGTTTTTTCTGATATGAAAGAAAAAGCTTATTAAAATTATGTTTTACAAATTATGCTGGACAAGTTTTCAATCCGATTATTAGAGTTAAACACAATTTACTGCAAAAATTATGTAATTATTTTAAATAAGAATTGCATCCGTTTCCACTTTCAGGAGTTTAGTATACTGAGCTACTTAGCAGAATATTGGAATGATACGAGGCTGAATCTCACTTCCTACAATAATGGAATACATGTTTTTCCTCCGTATCTAGTAAAGTATGTGTGGCTTCCTGACTTGATATTTGATAACACAAAGAATGGCATGGTATTTCATCTCTCACTGCCTAATACCTGTCTCAAAATTACAAGTGATGGCTCTTTTCTCAGAGGTACCAGGTTGGTATCTTTCAAATTCAAATTTCAAACCTTATTTATATTATCATACGCAACATAATCTTACACTGAGTTTTACAAAGAAAGTAGCCTTTTCTCAAGGGAGTTGTTCATATAAATAATGATGCATGTGGATTTTAAGGAGATTAACTGTATTTTTATAATTATTATTATATGTTGCCCACTTTTAATTATAATTTTTTTAAAGTTTCTGTGAGTTTTTGATGTCTATGTATTGTATTTATGTTGGTATTGTGCTCCGCATTTTTAAATATTATGGTATTTTTATTAATTTAATTTAGCCTTGGTGTCTAGGTAAGAGGTCTGTTTTTTTAATGAAGTTCCTTTTTGCGATATGCATCAAAAACGCCATATAAATTTCTTCAATTCCATAGCGTAAAGCAAAAGATGAAGAATGAGATGAAGAATTTTTCAACAGATTATTAAGTTTTATTACTTAGAATGCAACTTTTCACCCATTTTAGAGATAATCGTACTACTAGCAGTTAATTTATATGAAAACTTGTTACATTATTCAATTTAATTATTTTAATTAATTTTATTTATCGTCTTGTTTTACTTTCATGTAATAGTAATTTCCAATAATTTAGCTGCGAAGAAAATACTCTAATTCCTACAATTTGTTTTTGAAATTCGTAAATCTTCAGTATCTTCAGAATTTCGTAATTCTTCAGTAACTTCAGAATTTCGTAATTCTTCAGGAATTTTACTCCAGTAATTTTCTTAGTAAATTTAGAAAATTATATATTGTTAAGAATTTTTTACATAATCATGAATACATAGAATAAATGCTGTACTTTTCTAGCAACAATTGGAATTATAGAATTCCCATTCTACTATTGGTATTTCTAGATTTTATAGCTACACTCTATAAAATAAAAAAAGTTTGTAATATAAAACATTACTAGTAAACATAAGAAAATTTTTATTTTATGACTAATCCAATACAAGATACTAAAAGAACACTTATCTTCTTGACAGGTACTATTGTTCCTTACTTGTGCCTATAGTAAATGCAGATAAGTTACGAATATACAATTATTTTTTGTTAAATTTTGTCTTATTACATACAGATTTACTCCATTAATTAATTAAATTCTAGTACAAACACGGGTTTTTGACTATTAGGTTCAACTATATTTCTGAGTATATTTTAAAGGAAAATGAAATGCAAACTAAGAGAACAAGGCAAAAATTAATAAATATATTTTTTTTAAAGTCTCCGTAATCACAGTTAGGTAACTTTTAAAGCAATGATTAATATTACCTGATTGTTTTACATGACTCACCATGTACAGATAGTAACATGCAATATAAATTATATAACATACCAGTTCAATAATTTAACATTTGTAAAATATAAGCTGTCATTAGTATTTATTTAATGAAGGTAAGTATTAAATATCTAACAATTTCTTATTATTTTCGTAATACTATAATGATTTTTTGATGATATTTTTTAAATGAAAATAAAAAGTGCAAAATCAGAAAGCATTGAAAAACATTTTGAATGGGATTTTTGCTAATAGAGCTACCAAAATTAGAAACTTTTCATAATATAGATGAATATTGCCTGAGTGTTTTCAATAACTGTGTACCACATTCGGTAATAATACAAGGATGCTTCCCATGCGCACTAATGGGGGAATGAATTTGTACTTGGTTGCGTGAATCCCATTCGATTGATAAAACAAAAAAAAATGTTCTTTTGACTTAGCTGTCTTGTCTGTCTTACCAAATATTACCCTTTTGCTTATACGAGTCTAAGTCAAGTTCTTTAGGCTTTTGAACACAGAAGTATATATTTTTAGTAGGTAAATAAAGTTACTCTAGGCGTAGTTGAGTGTGATTGCAATTGAAGTAGATGAACTTCGGGAGAATGACTTGGGAGTTCAACACATATACATATAAGTATAATATTTCCGTCTCTTTTGTATATATATATATATATATATAATATATATAATATATAATATAATATATATATATATATATATATATATATAAATATATATATATATATAATATATATATATATAATATATATATATATATTAAAATATTTACATTATTTTTCAAATTTCTACGTATAATAAAATTTTATTAATTTCTATACAGGTATAATTTAATAGTTGGCTGTCACATGGATTTCCGTTATTATCCAATGGATACACAAAAGTGCTACATTAAAATAGGTTTGTGTAAGTATACATTATATTTTTTTATATAGTTCACTTCTTGAAAGGTACTGGAGATTTTAACTCCACAAAAAAAAACGAATAAGAATAAAAAGTAATTATTGAAATATGATTGATATGAGAAAGGTAATTACTTACCTCCTCTCATTTTCCGGATGGCAAACTTTCAGCTCAACACACACAAAATCCATTAAAAAATATAAGACTACCATTTAGAATACGGTATCTTTAATAGTTTATATCCTTCCACAACTAATAAAATATTCCTTAAAATTACGAATAAGGTTCAATAAGGAATAACATAGATTTAATTAAGAATAACATAGGATAACAATTAATAACAGAATTTCTCGAATACAAAATATTTAGCATTAAGCTTCCGGTTCGTATGGAAGCGACGAATAGTTCTACTACGAATAAAAGTTCAAAGTTTATTTTTTTTTTTCTCGACGCGACGCTTCCCACAGCTTGGCGTTTTTATTCTGTTGCCACTGGAGATTCAACAGGTACTATTGTTCATTACTTGTGCCTATAGTAAATGCAGATAAGTTACGAATATACAATTATTTTTTGTTAAACTTTGTCTTATTACATACAGATTTACTCCATTAATTAATTAAATTCTAGTACAAACACGGGTTCTTAACTATTATGTCTAACTATATTTCTGAGTATATTTTAAAGGAAAATGAAATGCAAACTAAGAGAACAAGGCAAAAATTAATAAGTATATTTTTTAAAGTCTCCGTAATCACAGTTACTTAACTTTTAAAGCAATGATTAATATTACCTGATTGTTTTACATGACTCACCATGTACAGATAGTAACATGCAATATAAATTATATAACATACCAGTTCAATAATTTAAAGTTTGGAAAATATAAGCAATCATTAGTATTTATTTAATGAAGGTATGTATTAAATATCTAACAATTTCTCATTATTTTCGTAATACTATAATGATTTTTTAGATGATATTGTTTTAAATGAAAATAAAAAGTGCAAAATCAGAAAACATTGAAAAACATTTTGAATAGGATTTTTTAATAGAGCTACCAAAATTAGAAACTTTTCATAATAAAGATGAATATTACCTGAGTGTTTTCAATAACTGTGTACCACATCGGCTAATGATACAAGGATGATTCGCAACCGCACTAATGGGGAATGAATTTGTACTTGTTTGCGTGAATCCCATTCGATTGATAACACAAAAAAATGTTCTTTTTGACTTAGCTATCTTGTCTGTCTTGCCAAATATTACCCTTTTGCTTATACGAGTATAGGTCAAGTTCTTTAGGCTTCTGAACACAGAAGTATATATTTTTATTAGGTAAATAAAGTTACTCTAGGCGTAGTTGAGTGTGACTGCAATTGAAGTAGATGAACTTCGGGAGAATGAATCGGGAGTTCAACACATATACATATAAGTATAATATTTCCGTCTCTTTTGTATGTATATATATATATATATATATATATTTATTTATTTATTTATTTATATATTTATATACACACACACACACACACACACATATATATATATATATATATATATATATATATGTATATGTATATATGTATATATATTTATATATATATATATATATATATATATATATATATACATATTAAAATATTTACATTATTTTTCAAATTTCTACGTATAATAAAATTTTATTAATTTCTATACAGGTATAATTTAATAGTTGGCTGTCACATGGATTTCCGTTATTATCCAATGGATACACAAAAGTGCTACATTAAAATAGGTTTGTGTAAGTAAACATTATATTTTTTTTATATAGTTCAACGCAGTTTCATATAAGTATAATATTATCACCATTTAATTTTTCTCCCTTTCAATATGAAACACCCTGTAATGTAATACTAAATAATATCATTTTTTGATTACAGTGTCTACTCCTGACACTAAAGTACGACTACATTGGCTAGAAGATCTCCCAAACGGTGGAAAAAGCATTATATATGTGAATAATATTCAGCCGCTTAAGTATACCCTTGCAGAGCCGAAACCCTACGAAAAAACAGAACATTGGGTAACAGGTAAGAAAATAATCCGTTCTGCCTCAAAAAATTTTTATGTACCGCAGGAGTTACTTGCACGCCTTTTAAACTATAGACATCTTATCATTTTATACAATATGTAAACAAAATAATCATTTGCGAATTTCTAGATTTCCAAAGTTAGTTTCCTTCTTTCAAGATAACAATATTTAATAGTTTTCATGTAGTGCCACGGATAACCGTAGTGCTATTAAGTTTTTCCGTTATATGGATGTTAGAAAATTTCTTAACTTTGTAGCAGTTATTTTAAACGCATTGTCACAATAACTTTAAAGTAAATAGAGGCTTGCACATGGAGCTAATTTTGAGCTTTTATTTGAAACTTCATATTTCTTTAAACTATCGAGAACTTGTATTTGAGCATTAGAGTTTTAATTTTTAAAAATCACTATTGATTATATTGAAATTTACAGAATGAGATTTATAATCAAAATAAGGACAAAATTCAATGTTACAACTCTCCATAATAAAAAGCATGCAACATTTTATATAAAACTTTTTGCTGCTGTTGTTGTTTTGTAAGGCTTCATTAATGTACATTATATTAATTTTTTTATATTGAGATCAAACAGTAGCAAAATTGGAGCTACGCAATACTCTGTTATAACGGTGTTACATACAAACTCCAATTTTCTACGGATAATTGCTTTTGAATATTAACAAACTTGAAGAAATTCTGGATATGTTACTCTAGATACGTTGCTCAAATACTGTAAAATCTCGCATTATTGTTTCGTTACTTTAAACAGTTTTATTAGGTTATTTTTTTTAAATGAGTTCATTATTTTATTTATATCATGACATTATTATTAATATTTATTTTTGAAGACACGTTCGTTCTTTAATTTATCTCAAAATTAATGTGGATATGTTGCTCGAGATATGTTACTCAAGTATTAGTGACAAATTTCGTCAAATTATTATTTTATTATTTTATAAATTTAAGATCATAAATAATTTTTATACATAATTTTATATTAAAAGTTGAAAATAATAAAACCATATACATTTGAAAAATTAATTTTACAGTTACGTATGAAGAAAAAAAATAAAGTCTCCCTAATGAAAGATTCTAACAAATATTTTTAAAGAAATTCATTATTTACATAAAATCTAAAATCTGCATTAGCAACTTTATTTTATTCGTCCTTTTTTTTCAATAATATTTAACAAATTCTTAGTATGATTTTCGATTATGTTTAGAAAAGTTTTTTATCTATTATAATTTGTTTAACTTGAAATATTCTCATCAATGAACGTTTAACGGAAAATTTTAATTGGTAAAGTAGGGTTTCATACATATCTTGTCACTATTTAATTATTACTACGAAAAGGTGTCTATAATATCGATAAGAAATTTCAGTTCAAAAATGCAAAATGAAGGCCGAAATGTTATAAAAAATGTTTTATTTAACATAAATGTCTCCTTTATAAGTAATTCTTAATCTTTTATAGGAGATTATACCTGCTTGTATGCAAACTTTACTTTTAGTAGAAGACTCAGTGGAAGCTTATTTAACGTGTACGTTCCTAGTACGTTGGTTGTTTCTTTATCATGGATTTCATTCTGGCTGGATATTGAAGCCGTTCCTGCCCGTATCACACTTGGAGTTACTTCCTTGCTCACAATAGCAACTCAAGTTGCCCAAGCGCATTCTCATCTACCGTCGATCAGCTACATGACAGGCATAGATGTTTGGCTATTTGCATGCCTCATCACTGTGTTCAGTTCTTTGTTAGAATTTGCCATTTCGTACCAGCTGTATGTCTTAAACAAACAGGTTTGTATATGGCTCTTAGTTTTACTAATTTTTAATATTAGTCATTTTTTTATTATAATAATATAGTCTTCTTTGTTCTATCATTAAACATACTAATTCCTTTTTTTTCTCATTCTCTTATACTTTAGCCAGTTTTTTTATACAGGTATATTGTCTAAAAGTTTTTGAGGTTTTATCCCATTAATGTCATAATTACGAATCTTTGTGTATTTTATGAAAGATGAATGGTAACATTTATGGGAATGATCACTTATAGTTGCTGTTATTATAGTTTACTACTTAAATACTGAATTTATTATGCCAATCGTCTCATAAGTAGAACCCGACGAAGAAGTCATACGACTCTTAAAACTCAAAGAAACGTAAAATAATTAGAGATTAATCTTATATTAGAGATTAATCTTATTGATTTAAAACTACCAGTTTTACAAACATAATTTATTTACCATAGTTATAACAAATTGTTATCTTTACTTACATATTCCTTTTTGAAACATAAAACTATTTTTGTTTGAAATTTTTAAATAAGAGACACTGTTGTTAACAAAGATGATATCAAGGATTACTAAAAATATAATACGCTTAAAGACAAACTTATTGTTTGAAAGCATACTAGAATCTATCAAATTAACTTTGAATCTAAATCCGTATAAGATATATATATATATATATATATATATATATATATATATATATATATATATATATATATATATATATATATATATATATATATATATATATATATATATATATATATATAATATATATATATATATATATATATATATATATATATATATGTATATATATATATATATGTATATATATATGAATGTATATATATGTATGTATATGTATATATATATATATATATGTATGTGTATATATATGTATATATATATATATGTATATTGCCGCATAAAGTAACTTAGCCAACTAGCTAAGTGGCCGAATGGTCAAAGCACGCGATCCAGACCCGGAGATTGTGGGTTCGATGCTTGACATGGCAGTTTATCCAAAGTACGGATTTTTAATTTAAAAATATTGTTTATTGTTTCCTTATGTTCTTGAATATTCTAGATCTTTCTTTAATATGCAAATTAGTTATTTCTCGAATGTTCTGTTCGGGTATAAAAGCTGATACCCACTAGTGGAACTAGTGGGTATCAGCTTTTATACCCGAACAGAACATTCGAGAAATAACTAATTTGCATAAAGAAAGATCTAGAATATTCAAGAACATAAGGAAGCAATAAACAATATTTTTAAATTAAAAATCCGTAGTAGTTGTAGGCAACTTCTCGGTCTTGTAAAGTTGCGACTTGCTACTTAGCTTCAATAAATTCTTCTGTTACGTTAAACGGTGTGTTCATTCGAATCTTCGTGACAAATTTGGTGGAGGCGCCGGGTAACGATTTCGCCATTGTGGATAATTCTGACAGTGTTCGCAGAAGTCTCCGTTTAAGAGGATTACCTCCGGAATTTGGCCTTTACATCCCAGAAAAAAGAAAGAAGCAGATAATGCCCGAAGATACAAAGCCTGTCTTGGTAACTCCTACCTACTCGCCTGTAAGGAACCCCTCAACCTTCCGTGGGGAGCCTGGAGACGACCCTCGGAAATGGCTTGCGGAATACGATCGGGTGGCCAAGTTCAACCATTGGGATGAAATGATGTGTCTCGCAAATGTCTATTTTTTCCTAGACGGTACGGCCAAGCAATGGTACCTAAATAATGAAGATATCTTGGACTCCTGGGACGCATTCAAAAAGGGTTTAAATGAACTTTTGGGCGATCGCCACAGGTACACTAAAAAGGCCGAAGAGCAACTGAAATGTAGGGCTCAAAGGGCCGGAGAGAGTACGCAGTCCTACATTCAGAGTGTATTAGGGATTTGTCAAGAAGTCAATCCTTCAATGTCCGACGACGAGAAAGTGTCTCACTTAATGAAAGGCGTTGCCGAAGATATGTACCAAGTGCTCCTAATGAAAGATGTGAAGACTACGGCTGACTTCATCAAGTGGTGTAACTACATTGAAGACATGAGGCAAAAAAGAATTGGCCGAAAATTTGAGCGACTACCAAACGTCGTACCAGTTGCAGCCATGGAGGACGAGACCGATTTAGTATCTCTTATCCGTAGAATTGTACGCGAAGAGATTAATCGAGTAGTAAATCAAGTAGACGAGTTGCCGGACCCCTATTCCCAGCCGCTACAGACCGTCATCCAAGACGAAGTCGAAAAAGCTTTGGCGCCAGTGGTCGCAAAGTCTGCAGAAGCCCAACGACGTCCCACGTATGCAGCCGCTGTAACGAGGAAAGCCAGAAGTCCTGTCCAGAGATCAGTACCCCAGCCCAGGAAAACGGACCTATGGAGAACGACCGACAACAGGCCAGTGTGTTTCCACTGTGGACGCCCTGGACACGTCGTACGCTATTGCCGTGAGAGGAAGGCCGTTTTTGACGATTATCGAGCCCGCCGACAGAACTTCGATGACATTGAAGATGAGTTTCGCCGACCAAGCTTCGAACGCCGTTCGTTTCCTAGTCCTACTAGAGGCCGATCACCAACCCGTCGTTCCCGATCACCGTCGCCATATCGTCGATCAGGTCAATCTCCAAGCCGTAGAAACGAGGAAAACTAAGCACAGCGACCTTTCGAGGAGGTGAGGCCGCATGTAATGAAAATCCTCCATCGGCCGCAAGGATGACGGGTAACCACCTCGACGTTCTAGTAGATAATCAACCGATCCGTGCTCTAGTAGATTCTGGAGCCTCCTTTTCTGTCGTCTCCGATAAGTTTCGTCGATACTTAAAGAAAGTTATGTTCGCTGACGTCAAGAACACTATGCTGAAAGTCGCAAATGGCAATTTTGTTAGGCCACTAGGAAAATGTGTTCTGCGTGTCGTGATAAATAGACGAGAGCTGCCTGTTGAATTCATCGTCCTACAGCATTGTAGTCACGACGTAATCCTCGGCTGGGACTTTTTGGAAGCTTCTCAAGCTGTGATAGACTGTGGCAGAAGTGAACTGTTGTTAGAAGATACTGGCCAAGAAACCAAAGCACTAGACGCTTGGAAGGTGTATGCCACGAAGGACTACAGGCTTAAGCCACGCTCAATGACGAGAATAGCAGTATCAGGACTAGATGTCGGAAGAAACATAAGCGTAATTGTGGACGGCAATAGACACTTGCTGCTCGAAAGAAACCTTGCCATACCATCTATGGTATCCTTATACCATAATGGACGAAGTGAAATTTGGATTGCCAACATGCAAGTTAAAGATCAAGTCATTCCTAAAGGAATGTACGTAGGCGAAGCTGAGCTATTGGATGAAGGACATATATGCGAGATTGCGGAAACAACAAAAAGTACTAGTACTCTACAGGACCCGACGAATTCCAATATAGATTATACCAAGATGATATCACCTGAGTATATGCCGTCAACATTAGGTATTATTATATATTACATGCAGCGTGACAATTCAATAATCAAGAAAATATATTATTTCTACCTTTCGTATGAAAGGAAACATAATTTGAAATAACATAATACTAAAGTTGCTCCCATCTTTGAGTGTCTTTAAATATGCATGCATATCCGATTATTTTCTCTTTCTTTTTATTTTATGAAAAGCAAGCAGTGGACCTCCAGCCATCTCGCCACCTGAAAGTTTTGATACGAAGAGATTTACAGACCTACCGACCAAGTCTAAGAAAAGAATCACCTTTTACCAAGGAAAAACATTCTGCTGTAAACTCTACATCGACAATAACTGTAAATCATAAATCTTTGGATAAGTTTAGCAGAAAAATATTTCCACTCACATTTCTTATTTTTTGTGCAATTTATTGGACTTACTATTTATATATAAAATGAGTCTTTAGTTTTCATCTACTGAAGAAGATTTTGGATAACAGCATGATGCCTGTTTGTATAAAACATTTAATGTAAGTTTTTACTCTGCAAATAATATAAAGCACAAAACTCTTTCATTTTATGAAGGGAAAAAACCAAATGTTTTGAAATGGTATGTAGATTAATTGCTAGTAAAGTACCGGTGTGTTTAGTGCCTTAATCACCTCCCATAATTTGCTTCACTAGAAATATTCCTTGACGGTAATAGATAAAGAAAGGTATTAGCATGAATATTCGTGCCTAACTCCTGCAAAATTTTTTGTATGAGGTATTACTATACCAAATGAGGTATTACTATACGAAATTTCCATGCAATTAATCTATTATTTACCGAAATATATTTTTATGGTTGTAACATTAATTAAGGTATTTGGTGGATATTTGTATATTATTCTTACATTCAGTCCATTAATAAATTTGTGCGATTAAGTACTATGATACCTTTTATGACTACAAAACTCTTTTGTATTATTTAATAATTGACACTGAAAAAAGCTTTATGAATGGTAGATATGCTACAAATCGTTTTATGTAGTACTGGATAATCCAGTATTTTTAGAGTGTTTTCACAGTATTTAGAAGAGGCTTAATTAAGTGAGTCTGCTACTCACATGTTATTTCTCGATATCAATCATCTAATATGCAACAGTTAAGATATTATTTGTAAAAGAAGTAGGCACCAGGTAATTTTGAATTTTCTTTGTTAAAACATTAAAAATTAAAGAGAAAAAATGAATATCTTTTGCATATTTCCAAATTTAGAAAAGTAAAGAGAGCAAACAATGGCTGACGGGATGAATTTTAATTTTTTAAAATAAAATTGGATTTCATAATATAAATCTTACATTGTATTATAGTAATTTATGAAGTATTAAGAGCATAAAGAATCAAAAATAATTTTTTTTAATTAAAGTAAATAGCTATGACAAAAACTCACTCTCCTAGTGATCAATGAAAACGCTTTACGTGATCTTTTAAGGTAAAATACATTAGTTTACGCATGTAACATGGATATCCTATAAAAGCGACTAGTTGTACATTCACGGAACTGTTATGAATTGCACGAAAATTTTAAAATACATGGTGAAAATTGTGAACACTTTTCATTAACAAAGCACATGTAGGCAAACAATCATAAAAGTGTGTTCTTTTGATTATAAAATATCCATAAAAAGTTGTCATATTATTGGAGCCCTTGTTTAATTTTCTTCGTATCATAATAATGTAAAACTTATATAATTTGAGTTCACAAGAACGAATTGTTGTAAAAATAGCTAAACTGTGATGTTAATGTATGTATTGTAAATGTTGCCATATATCAATAAAGTGTAGATGAATATGAAGTGTAGATGAATTCGAATTTATCACATTACAGAATGAGAGTTTATTGCATTAAGGTTTCAGTTTTCTGGGTCACAGCAAGTGAATTACAGTATGTTAAAGAAGATTTTGAATATCGCGTTAGCAATGTACATTCTTGTGGAAAGATCACAGGCAGCATTCACTGAAAAAAGGTTTGAAATATTTTTATATATTTTTGCCAAATAAATTGTAGATTGAGCATAAATATTCTAAATGATCGATAAAGAGGATAAAAAGATTTCTAAAAAGTAAATTTTAGTAACTTATAGGATATCTTTTCTGTAAATGATCTATACCTGTTTTTTGAGTAAAATTTTATAATTATATCTCATTTCACTAACAAATAATATAATATAAAACTTCTTGCCATTCTTTCAGGATCAACATATCCACTTCGTCGCTGCATTTTATAAATATAGATTTTTTAATAAGGAAGTAAACCATTGTAATTCACTTAAGACAAAAAGACTGAAAATATTTAAACCTTTAACAAAAATTTAAGTAGGAAGCATTAAATTAAAATAGTTATTAAGTATGTAATCTACACCTAGCAAAACACATACAAGAATCATGAACAAAGAAATCGATATATATTTTAAAAAATATAGACTGTAAATAGTCTATGTTTGAAGCACTTTTTCCTTTATAATAAATACTATATATGTAAAACTTTTTTTAAATTACAATAACGTTCAATAACAGAGTGATAATCATCTATAAAATAAATGTTATAATCTTCAGCTTCGAAAATATAGCTTTTAAAAAATTATTACTTTCTTGAATGACGTCAAAGTTTCTAATACTACAGTCTGACTCAACTGATAAAAAAAACATTATTTCTGAAAATCCTTAAAAAGGAATTCACCATATTGTCTATACTTGTCCATGTTCTCTGAGATAATCAACTGCATTTTTTATATGTTTTTCTTTAATATTGCTCATAATTTTAGGAATAAAAGTTTTAGATATTTTTACAATAAGAAATTACATTATTTTTCTTCATAAAGCATTTCTAACCAATTCGAATAAGTAAGATTATGAAAACTATTTTGCACTTTCGAATTTGAAGGAAATTTTTTCTAATTGTAACTGTCACTGAAATTTACCGAAAAGAACATTTTCAGCCATACTTCTTGGTTTATATATATATATATATATATATATATATATATATATATATATATATATATATATATATATATATATATATATATATATATATATATATATATATATATATATATATATATATTTATATATATATATATATATATATATATATATATATACATATATATATATATATATATATATAATATATATATATATATATATATATATATATATATATATATATATAGTTGTTTTTATACAATTGTCAACACAATTGTCTTTCTTCTACTCAGTGACCATTTTTCTAATCCATGATTTTAAAACAGAGAATTCAGAACTCTCTAATTTGATACAAGCAACAATAACCGGGCTGTATCACTATAAAGTAATCATGCTTTCCATACATTAACCTTCCGCATGTAAATTAATTTTTATAAAACTATTTAAGCAATTTAAAAAAAATCGCCTCTTTGATAATGAAATTCGTCTCTTTGATAGGTGATATTTTCACAACTTATAATAGTACCAATATATGATTATCAAGATTATTTCAAAGAGAGTGAATAAAATTATAACATATATGTATGTATATATGTATATATATATATATATATATATATATATTTATATATATATATATATATGTATAATATTGTGTGTGTAATTTTATATACTCTATTTTAAATAATTTTGATAATATATATTAGTATATATTATATATATATATATATATATATATAATATATATATTATATAT
>CM063504.1:27638774-27683774 GCA_032207245.1 Pardosa pseudoannulata | reverse complement strand
AAAATCCAATTAGGCCTAGCAACTTGATCGTTTACGTTTACTGAATAAAACATGTTCTCAGGCTTATGTAATAAATACATTTTGTAAATATATATTAGATATATTAATTAGCGATATGTGTATGCATATGTATAGGATTAAACGCTTTTCATAATCTTCAGTAAAAAATATTACTTGAGATTTACTTCATAAAACATATTCTCATACATATTCAATAGCGAAAATATGTAAACAAATATTCTTTATAGTATTAATTACTATAAGAAATGTGGCATCGCATACATAAACCTAATTTTTCGTCATCGACAATTTATTAATTTTATTTTCAAGTACTACTAAACACAGGATTTTTGTGATACAATTAAAATTTGGGAAAGATTTAAACACTTTAATGTTATTAGTTTTTACATAAACACTTATTTAATGCATTAAATTTGTTATTCGGGAAACATCTAAAAACAGAGTAGTGAAACTGAAGAACCTATGGAGTAATCCAATTAAAGTGTAAGATTAGCTTAGTATTTAGAAACTTAGAAACTAGGATTAACTTAGGAAAAGAAAGGTTATAGAAAATCATGTAATCGATTGATAACGTAAAGTCACCAATTCTCGTAAGCAAAAAAGTTCAACTCCAATTTTATTGATAAAAATTAGAAGAAATAAATTAAGTATACTTCTCTGAGTGAAACCCGTAACATACCTTTTAAATAAAACACCTGGTAAATATATTTTATGAAGAAATTTACAAATAACACGTATTATTTAAGACGGAACATTCTTTATCAATAAAAACATTAATAATTCTTTGATATCCCCTATTAGCAAAAAATAATAATTATGAGCCGATGTATAACAGAAGGAAATATAACAGATTTACAGCATATTTTAAAATTTTTAAACATGTAAAGAAGGAAAGGAAATTCTTTAATTTTTGTAAAATGTTTTCTTGGCGAATGTATACAAAAATATACATATTTGAACTATTAAATATTTATAAAAAATGGTAAAAAAAGTAATGTAATGCAATGTAATGTAAAGTAATGTAATGCAATGTAATGTAATGATAATATAAAAAAAGTATGCAATGGTTGTCTAAATATCATGCAATCGTGTTAACTTACATGAGCATTAAAAATTTTTAAGTATAAGATATTTATATTTCTATATAATTGCTAACTAGTCATTTACATCTAATTGCTTTGCTGGTGTTTAGTTATGTCAGCTCAAATTAAGTCATTCGCAGGTTTATATACATATACATATATACCGGGTGGCCAGAATTAAACTGACAGTGCTCTCAGTGTTCTGTAGCACAATTCCCGAAAATGACGCCACATTTTGTAGGACGATTAAACAAGACGGAAGATGAAGGATTCCGCGAAAAAACAAATTAGTTTTAAAAGTCACCGCTAGGGGAATATTTGGCATTGTGTAATAGAAAATGGAGTGTTAACAAATACAAATCTATACGGAAATTAATTTCTTAACTGTGCCAATGGATGTAACATGAAATTTGAATAAAGAACTTCTGCTTCTGCTCAGCGAACGTGATATTTCAAATCACGAAACTTTATCGGTGTTTATGTAGTTTTTACAATATATTAAAAGTGTTGCCATATTGCACTTGAACTAAATAAAAAAATGTGCATAATAAAAGGTAATTTTATTCCGTATTAATTTGCATTTGTTAACACTCTATTTTCTATAACACAGTGCCAAATATTCCCCTAGATGTGACTTTTGAAACAAATTTGTTTTTCGCGGAATCCTTCGTCCCCTGTCTTGTTTAATCTTCATACAAAATGTGGCGTCATTCTCGCAAATAGATCGCGCTAAAAGAACACTATTAGCACTGCCAGTTTAATTATGGACACCCGGTATGTATATATATATATATATATATATATATATATATATATATATATATATATATATATATATACAAATATTTATATATACTATATATACATATATATACATATATATATAAATTATATATATATATATATATATATATATATATATATATAATATATTTATATTTATATATATATTATATATATATATATATATACATATACATATATATATACATATATATATATATATATATATATATATATATATATATATATATATATATATATATATTGCATATTGCTTTTCAGTTCAGTGTTTTTAAATTAGGTTAGTTTTATGTAGGCTAAAACTTCGGCTTTTGAATCTTTTATCAAACTCTGATCGATTTAATTTGTTTCCAACAAATGGCACTGGTATAATACTAAACCTGATACTTTAGATATAAAATTCTCAAACAAGAATGGTGCTAATATGTTTTACTACTAATAAAAACAACTCAGTCTGTTAAAAAGTTTCCGATACAACACAACATTACACACATTTGTGACAGCATATTGACATTAAGTATTTGTCTAACATTTTCATGAAATCTGAAAAATTCACATTATTTTACATATTTGTTGTATTTATTCGGTTATTTTGCAAGTATTTTTGCTTGCTTTATCGATTTCCATGTAGTGCATGCATAAAAAGTACATCCATAAATATATATGGAATCTGAAAATGAATCTCAAATGAATACGAGGAGATAGATATCAGTATATAACAACACTAGAATGTGAAACTTCATGTGTACGGATAGTATTCAATGATAAAATTATAGTTGTTGTGTAGCTGTTTCAATGGATAATGTTAGTTTTTTTTTATTTTAGGGAAACCTGTGGATGTATATTTACAACTATTTGTTATGGACGTTGACAAAATTGATGATGGAGCAATGGTATGAATATTTTAGTAGTTCTATTAAATGCTATATATTTATGTAAACAAAAATAGCTAATTTTGTAATTGATATTTCACTATTGCCAGTCATCATTAAACTTATGAAAAGATATTATTAATTTTCTTTTATTATAATTTTTCTGTCTCCAATACTAAAATTTTTAAATCATTTTTTATAACAAGATATCTTTTTCATTTTTCTTCAAGGAAAAAGTAACAAACATTTCAGTATAGACACTTTAGGACAATATTATAATAATATTACAAGCGACATATTAAAAATCCCATTTTTTAATATCATTATCCATTAAACAATTTAAGAAGTACAAGTTTTACGTTATATGTAAATACGTCACTATGATCGACATGGATTGAACGTCGTATATGTATAATAGAATTTTCCAATTATTTAACAATTAATACAAATACTGAATTTTATTTAATGTTTTTTAAGAAAATTTAAACTTTTCTCATTTGCTTTTCTAAAATAGAATTAAGATTTTTCTAAGATATATATATATAAAATAATATATATAATATATATAAATATTTATATATATATTATATATATATATATATATATATATTATATATATTATAAAAATATATATAATATATATTATATATTATATATATATATATATATATTTTTTATATATATATATTATATAACATTTATATATATATATATTTTATATTATATATATAAATATATATATATATATATATATATTTTATATTTATATATATAAAATTTATATATATATATATTTTTATATATATATATATATATATTTATTTATATATATATATATATATATATATATATATATATATATATTTTATATATATATATATATATATATATATATATATATATATATATATATATATATATATATATATATATATATATATATATATATATATATATATATATATATATATATATATATATATATATATATATATATATATATATATATATATATATATATATATATATATATATATATATATATATATATATATATATATATATAATATATATATATATATT
The DNA here is from genome assembly GCA_032207245.1 of Pardosa pseudoannulata. NCBI lineage: Eukaryota > Metazoa > Arthropoda > Arachnida > Araneae > Lycosidae > Pardosa > Pardosa pseudoannulata. The sequence goes on along the minus strand of CM063504.1, from coordinate 27,679,912 downwards.
ATATATATATATATATATATATATATATATATATATATATATATTATATATATATATTTTATATATATACTAATAATATATATTTTATTATATATATATATATATATATATATATATATATTTAATATATTAATATTTATATATATATATATATATATATATAAAATATATATATATATATATATTTAATTTATATATATATATATATATATATATATATATATATATATATATATATATTATATATATATATATTTATATATATATATATATATATATATATATATATATTAAAACTAAACGCATCTAAAGTTTAGTTAACTTCACAAGCGCATTTTCCTGTAGACCAGTAGAGATGGATATACTCAGCAGGTACAGTGTGATGAAGATTTTTCTATTAACCCCATTTATCTCATTTTTATTTCAGCATAAAATTACTATAGCTAACTTTTCCCTTTTACTGTGATCCCTCTTTTTGCGGTTAACCCTTTAGCGGACAGTGGTTTCGCAGTGAATCCTCCTGATAAACATTTTTTTCTCTAATTTTTGGGAGAAATATGAATATTTTTTCGATTTTTTTATGTTTTTAATATTTAAAACTTACAATAAAGGACAGTACTACATTTAATTTATTTTTTCTTTCGAAATATATATATTTATACTTGCTGTACCCGGAAAGTTAGCAATGCAAATGTTTTTCATTTATGACCCCAAACAAAAGTATCTATTCAAACAACACTTATAAATAGTTAAACTATTTATTTATTTTACTTTTTTAAGAACACTTACTTATTGTTATTCCAATATAATTAAAATTTAAAAAAGTATAATATTCATGCTGTTTAATGGAATGGATTCGTCAGTTAACCCCCCTCAATCCCTCCTATGGTATCCTCTAAGGCAAACCCCTCTAAGGATTACAAAGAAAAGCTTCAATACATTTTGCATTTATAAGGTTTATAGATAATATTTATAAACTAATTTCATTAAATTCCAAAGAATTCATGTAGGTGACCTTTAAAGGGTTAATAGGGACCAGAACCATCCGCGAAAGCTGAAAATCGAAGTAGAATTTGCCCCTAGGAATTTTCGTGTATAAGAGCACACGAATGTTTTAAACACGTAAACAGCATTTATACTTTACACATTTAAGACAAAAATTACAACAGTATGAGTATTTACTTAAACGTGCCAGTGCTAAATAATAAAGTTAATTACAAAACCTTATAGAGTAATAAACATTAATCAACTATGATCTCTGAGAAAGGGGAAGAGTCTTGTGTTGGTGGTGGAAGAGAGGCTCTCACTTGACTCGTAGAAGTTTTAGGCCCACTCGGAGACTCTTTTGCTGGAGGCGCTGACAGTAGAGCAAGGGGTTCACCTTGGAGAGAAAAACATGGGGATGGGTAGTTGTTGACTTTGTTTTTCCTTTTCTTTCAAAATTTCCTTGTAAAAGGATATAACCTCATCAAAGCGATTGCTGAACTGGACAGATCGAACAATATTGTCGTCAATTTCTAATTCAAATTCTTGCCATGTTGTACAATTGCTGCAGATTCTCCAGGGTAAATCCACGCTTTTCAGTTTGTTCTTCGTCTTCCTCTTCATTATCTTCCTCAATTGCCATCTCAATAGCCCCGTGATATGTACTCTGAATCAACTCTTCTCTTTTTTTTGACATGCAGTGATCCTTCTCTCTAGAGCATTAACATGAAACAACGCTCCTTTTCTTAATGTGGCTGCCGACATGGTTGTATTTTTTAATTTTTATTTTTTGATGGGTTTCTTTTTTTTTTGGGGGGGGGGAATTCGCTAAACAATGAAGACGTAAAACATGAAGCGCGAAATGGCGAGGGAACACTGTATTCCTTTATCGGAATACATGATATTTATTAGGGATAATAACTTAATTGATTCCTAATTTACTCAGAATATACATCAAGCAATATAGAGTCGTGTATTTGTAGGCAATACAGTGTCTATTTGCAAAACTCCTACACAGTATACGCAAACAAAAAATGTCGCATACAGTCGAGAAGATTGCTTTATTTGCGAAGAAATTCTGTTTAATATAAAATTACTTTGTAAAAATCAAAAGTTAAAGTCGAAGTTAATTTGATTTTACAGAATTTCTTACCTCTGAATTTGATATCTTTGATGTCATATTAGGATACAGTTCTAACTGCCTATCTGCTCTATGGCGCATATGCGGAAGAATTCAATAAACAAAAGGAGGATCGCAAAGGCTGAATTCTCTGACTTAGTATTATAAACATAAAAATAATATTATTAGCTTTAAACACATTTTGCTGCAAATATTATGTAGTTATTTTAAATATGAATTAACCCCTTTTTCATTTTCAGGAGTTTAGTATACTGAGCTACTTAAGTGAATATTGGAATGACACGAGGCTAAATCTCCCTTCCTACAGTAATGAAATACATGTTTTTCCTCCATATCTAGTAAAGTATTTGTGGCTTCCTGATTTGATTTTTGACAACACAAAGAATGGCATGGTATTTCATCTCTCCCTTCCTAATACTTCTCTCAAAATTAGAAGTGATGGCTCTTTCTTCAGAAGTACCAGGTGTGTATTAATCAAAACTCAAACAATACAAAACAATTTAGATCAAAAAGAAAACCATACTTATATTGCGATATACAACTGTTGTAATACACTTACAACACTAACACCAGTGTTCATTTACAAAGGGGAAACATAGTAAAAATATGATACCTTATATTTATATTAAGACATTTATTCCGTACACTATTTACAAATTGATATACCTGATCACCATATAACATAACCAGCAATTATTTATGTTTTATATTCATATGTATACCATAATTATTGCAATTCACTTTAGTTATGCGTTATTCCTCAATCAAAATATTGAAATACTAACTGTGGCCTAAATAACCGCCATGAATATGTTAAATCTGTTTTATCAGGGGATCAGGCTAGAGCTTTCCTCATGCGATATGTCTGTCCGGAAGTTCGGGCGCACCTGACATCGGTGCTGGCGAACAGGGCTTGGGATTTCGATGTCCAGCTAATCTTGAATCCCGACTTCGACTCCTTTTTTTAACTCTCTTTCCCAACTCCTTACCTCGGTTTTAACGCCCCTTTTCTTCTTTGCCAATCGCTTGTTTGGTCAAATTTTTGACCAAACAACCATCTGCACCCCCTTCTAGTGTGCAGGTGGGGTCATTAAAGTTTCTCCTTTTGTGAAAGCTGATATTATTTTTATCCCTTTCTCCCATAATTCACGGTTACATCTCTGTGAGATCTTGACCGTTACGCTTGTGCCATTCCGTGATCTATAACTTTCATCTATATCATTCCCTCTGAATGCACGTTCTGACCATCGTGTTAATGTACATGGGTACAGCAACATACTTTTACACAGTGTTTTACAGAGAAAATAGCTATTTCTCAAGGGAGTTATATGGATAAATTATATTGCAATTTTTATTAAGGAATAAATTTTCTAAGGATCGTTTAAGGATCGTGCCTACTAAACAATCAAGTCAAAACTGTGGATATTACGGAGATTAATTGTAATTTTATAATTATTATTATATGTCCATTTTTGATTATTCATTTAAATTTCTTGGGTTTTTGTATGTCTTTGTATCTTATTTGTGTTGGCATTTGGTTAGTATTCGCTGTGGCATTCTTAAATGCTATGGTATTTTAATCGTTAACTTCTGGTTTTTATAATTTTAATATATATTTAGACATGGTGTTATGGTAAGTGGTCTATATTTTTGAATTATGTTCCTTTTTGCCATATGTAATGAAAACAACATATAATTTTTTAAATTCCACACCGTAAAGCATAATTTTTATGGGGGAGTTGAAGAATTTTTCAACAAAATATTGAATGTTATTAATTACAATGGAATTTGGCACCCATCTTATAGATTATCATATTACAAGTAGTTTATTTTTATCAAAACTTTTTATATTATTAAATTTAACTCTGTTAACTAATTTTTGCTTTCCTTTTATAGTACTTCTGTCACAATTTTTCTGTAATAATAATAATTTCCTCTAATTTTATCTGCGAGAAAAATACGCTAATTCCTACATTTTTTGTTCAGTATCTCTGTTCAAAGAAGTTTTTCTTCAGTGATTATCTTAGTATTTTTAGAAAAATATAAAATATCAGTCATTTCTTACACAATCATTAATATATAGAATAAATGTACTATCTTTCTAACCACAGTTGGAACAAGTGGAAAAAAATTCTTTATAGCTACACTCTATAAAATCTAGAAAAAATTTTATATTATTAAACATCCTGAAAAGCATTTATTTTGATTTCAATTATAAAAGCAAAATTGAGTATCTAAATTAATGTATTTGTACTTCTGTAGTTATATGCTAAACTTGTATCTGATTGGTTAGACTAACGTGATTCAGACAATTTGTTTAATGCATAAGAAGCTTTGGCCCTTAAATTTTCAGGGGCTTTGGTTGTTAATTAAAATAAGTAAATATAAAAATATCTTCACATTTTACAGTTAATTGAGACTTTGTATGCGATTAAGAATGCGTAAGATAAATATGTAATATTCGAATTCGGGTTTTAAAGCCCAGGATCCAAGTGGAATGCATTTGATTCTAACGTCTGTACTTCCAAACAAGTGAACTTTAAGCATGAAACTTTAAACATTATTTTGACCATATCTGCTCACATTTTACCTTGATTCTTTGGGTCTCATTTATGTAGATAAATTTGTATCTGGTGCAGCTGAAAACCGATTTGCCGCAAAATGTGGAATTATTGTATTTAGGACAGAAAATGCTGAAGCATTCAGCATTCAATAGGATTCATAATTGCACAATGGCCAATGCAAGCGGAGATAAATCCCATCTACTTTCAAATTGAACATCAGCTGGCAAGACCCCAAATTCTTTAACATCTCCTATCAAACAAATCCAGTTAGACAACGATCTATTGTTAGTTTAGGGATTAATCATGTACGTACTTAAAAGGAAATATAAATTTTGAAATACTAAGTATCCATTTGGAAGGTTAAAAAATATCTAATTTCATTATGACATTTGAACGTACAAATTTATCTCACACAATCCATCGATTAGCAGTTAGAAAGTCAAAATTTTATATATAGGACTGTTGTAATACTATGTGTGCATTTCACTCTTTGATTGCAACTTCTATATCTACTATACTACTAGAAATTCCAATGTAAAGTATATTAAGAATGTCTGTCATAACTGAAAACTGATTAGCGGTAAAATGTAAATTTTGTATTTTATATTGTTGTAAAATATATTTCTGAACATCCCATTTTTATTTCAGTCTGCAATATTTATAACTAAAAATCTCAATATAATAAATTTTAAAGCCCTGCAAGTTGCCACTAAAGGATGTTGTTTGAACTCTGCTTATTTTTCAGTCAGCATATACTAGTATTGTTGAATATAATTCTTTTCATTGTTAATAATAATACATTGTATATATTGTTATGTTATTAAGGTGTAATATTTTAGCTTTTGTTTAATTGTACACTTCTTTTTTAGATTAGAAGGTCAGCAACTTGCAATTAAATAAATGAGGGTGCAGTGAAAATGTGCTCCATGTGTGATTTATAAAATTAGAAAATTCAATATACCGTATATTATTACCTCCGAGTGTAATTCAATTGGACACAACAATATTAAATCTCTGTATTCAGGATAGTTGTAACATTAAAATTTACCATCTTCATAATATAGCTAAAAATTATAATGAAAAGCACATTTAATAATACGATCAACAACACAAACAGAAAGTATAAAGATATCGGCTTATTCACATGAACTTGAAATAATGGCCATTAATCAGTTGAAACAACAGTACTTTTACAGTCATTTTATATAAGCAAATGAAAAGAAAAATATTATTATTTAAAGAGACTTATTTTGAACTTTTTTAGTTTTACTACTATCATAAAACGGAGCAGAGAAAGCTCTGCAGTTGTGAATCCCTTTGGTTTATTACGAAATTTCTATGTATTTAAAAATTAACTTAACGTACATATTTAAGGTAATTATAGTGTATAATGTAACATTCAGCCGTACAATATTAATATTTTGTGTTTTTGACTATTGTAACATCTAGTGCTACGGTCTACAGCTTTGCTCCGAGAGGGTTAATGAGATCGGTACCTACTGCTTAAAGCCGATGCCGAACAAATACATTGTCTACCAATAATTATTTGTACACCTACGAAAATGACGATATCTGCGGTCCTGACGTACGTCAGGGCCTCCTCCGGTATACATCGTGCAGGAAACAGCATCGGCATGTAAGATGCCACGCATTGTGCCAACAGTCAAGTTCGGCGGAGGTGGAATTATGGTCTGGGAATATTTCTCCTGTTCCCATTCATGGTAACCACAACGCCGATGCCTACTGCACTATTTTGGATGACAATATGCTTCCTGCGTTTTGGTAGTTTTACGGGTTGAACCTCTGTTACTTTCACAACAATGCCAGTTGTCATGTTTCGAGGTTAACCAAGGCTTGGTATGGTGCTACTGGAGTTCATCGAAAGGACTAGTCTGCCCAGAGTCCAAACCTGAACCAAATAGAGATCCTCTGAGATGAGTTAGATAGCCGAATTAAGGAGTGCACTACCCGTCCAAAATCGATGAACGAACTTGTATGTCTACTCCAACCGGATGTAAGACAATACCCCTTGCTATAATACAAAGTCTAGTGGACAGTATGCTCCGGAGGGTTCACGCTGTAATTGCCTCTCGTAGAGGCTCTATCAACTATTGATTTGAGTTAATTTTTCTTTTCTATCACAGGTGTCCAAATACTTGTGTGTGTACAGTGTACAAACACCCACGTTAAGAGCAAAATTTGAACCACCGACCTCCAATTCCGAAGAGAAGTGTCATCATTCTGCGATCTGTACTGGGAGGATATCATAAGCTGGGAAAATGAATCCCTCCTTACATACTGTAAAATATCTTCAAAGGATCCTATGATGCATCACACAATCAAAAATGTGTGTAATTAACAAATACACATGAAACTCAGAAGTAATGAACATCAAATTTTATAAATTCCACCATATGATGTTTAAATTATAACTCCATTAATAGTAACAGGCTGTAATATTCATAATTCAATAATTTTCTCATTGTTCTACTTATAGGACTCTAAAATGATGTAGATTTCAGTATTTTATCAGTATATGTGTAGTAATATTAATCGAACTTTAATGGTTAATTCTTTAGTAACATATTTCCTTCAATACATTTATAACAGACTCTATAACAAGACTTATAAGTTTCAAGGATATAAAAATTTAAAATATTTACACCTTTTCCAAATTTTTACGCATAATAAAATTTTGTTGATTTCTACACAGGTATAATTTATTAGTTGACTGTCACATGGATTTCCGCTATTATCCAATGGATACACAAAAATGCTACATGAAAATATGTTTGAGTAAGTATAGTTAATATTTTCTTATATAGTTCACCACAGACACACACACAGACACAGATATATATATATATATATATATATATATATATATATATATATATATATATATATATATATATATATATATATATATATATATATACATATATAAATGTATAGACATATATATCTGTATAATATATAATATATGCTGTATTAAAATAGCTCTAAAGCAGGGATGCACAGACCGCGGCCCGCCGGTGAAATACTGGTGGCCCGCCGACAGCAAAATAATACTCTCGTACATTCGAAAAATATTGAATTCTATTCCAGAATAAAACCAAAAAAATATGTTCCAAAAGTAAAGACGTCCATAAAACTTATGAAAACCATTCAAATACCGCGCCAGTTCATGAATGAAACGACGCCGCCGAATTAGTCCGAATAGTCCCGAATGCCCGATTGCTCGCGTAGATACACGAAGCTTCCAGAGTCGGTTTCGAGATTTTTCGACTCTCTACGCGCGGTATAAAAGCCACGCTAACCGCAGCGACCGACAGTTCGGTATTAATTTGAGTGAAGTGTCAACAGAAAGAAGCAGTTTAATAGTGTTTTTGGAAGGCAATAGTTCTAGTGTAGATTTTAATGCGACTAGCCGGTGTCATATATTTTGATCCAAATTCAACGTAGATTTCCTGTTGCAGTGTTAACCCGTCAAGTGCCGTGTATAATTGTGTTGTGAAATCGTAAGTAAAACTCTGTTATTAATAAATGTTTCCCTACCTATTTAATCAATTATTTTTGGTAATTTAAAAAAGGATGGGTAATTTAAGTAGGTACTGTAATTGTTTTTAGGTGCAGTGTTAACCCTAGACAGGATTAGAACGCAACATGGACAAGCCAGGACCTAGTAAAAAACGTAAGGCTAAAGATGAAAATCGGCAGTTTCAAGAAATATGGACTGAGAAATACTTTTTTGTATGGTCGCATAACAAAGTCGTTTGTTTAATTTGCAAGAATTCTGTTGCGATTGCAAAGGAATATAATGTAAAAGGCACTATGAAACGCAGCATTCTACTTTTACCAAATTTACAGGCGAATTAAGAAAGCAAAAAATGTTGTCTTTAAAACGGGAGCTTATTGGTCAGCAAACTGTGTTTACAAAACTCATTCAAGATTCAGAAACAGCTACAGAAGTTAGTTATGAAATTTCTCGAATGATAGCAAAGCGAAGTCGCCCCTTCAATGATGGGGATTTTGTAAAAGAATGCATTGAAATTGCCGCTAAGAAAATGTGTCCAGAAGCAGCAAAAAAGTTTGAGAAAATTCAACTGAATCGTATGACAATCCAAAGACGAATTATGTCTTTGTCAGGTAATATTGCGGAACAATTAACTGAAAAAACTAAGATTATTGAATTTTTTCATTGGCACTCGATGAATCCACTGATATTAGTTCCACAGCTCAACTACTCATATTCATACGAGGTGTTACTCAAGATTTTGAAGTCGTAGAAGAGTTATTAGGAATGTGTTCATTGAAAGGTCAAACCAAAGGAGTTGATATACTCAATGCACTTTTGGATGAGTGTTCAAAAACTGGTTTGGACTTATCAAAATTATCGGGAGTTGCGACTGACGGTGCTCCTTCTATGATTGGTGTCAATTCCGGGCTAGTTACTTTGCTAAAAAAGTATCTGCAAGAAAAAAACATAAAAGCTGAAGATCTCATGCAGTTTCACTGCATTATACACCAAGAAGCCCTCTGTTCTAAAAAAAATTGAATTTCTAAATGTCATGAAAGTGGTAGTTTCGACTGTAAATTTCATAAAATCACGAGGACTCAATCACAGGCAATTCAAACAATTCCTTGATGACATCGAAAGCGAATATGGAGATTTGCTGTTTTATACAGAAGTAAGGTGGCTAAGTCGTGGATTGACACTGGAACGATTTCTAAATTTAATAGAAGAAATTGGAATATTTCTGGCGGAAAAGCAAAGGGATGTCCCGGAACTTAAAAATCCTGGTTGGTTGTGTGATTTGGCTTTTTTAGTTGACATTACAAATCATTTGAATGTCTTGAACACACGGATTCAAGGCAAAAATCAACTGATATCCCAGCTCTACGCTCATGTACCATCCTTTCAATGCAAGCTGACACTTTTCAGATAGCAACTGAATTCTGGAAATTACAATCATTTTCCGAATTATAAGAAAATGGCCGAAAGATTCAAACTGCGATTAATTTCAGTTATGTAGAAAAGCTAGATATTTTGATTCAATCTTTTCAAGACAGATTTTCGGACTTTAAAAAAGTGAAACCTCTGTTGGACATATTCAGCAATCCTTTCACGATTTCAGTTGAAAATGCGCCAGAGTCAATGCAGTTAGAAATTATCGATATCCAAAACGACCAAGATTTACGCAACATATTCAACGAAGGAGACTTGTTGAACTTTTACCACTGCATTGATAAAAATATGTACAAAGAGTTGCGCATAAACGCTCTGAAATGTGCCAGCTTATTTGGTTCTACCTATATATGTGAACAAACTTTTTCAATACTAAATAATAATAAAACAAAAAATCGAAACCGCCTTGCAAATGAAAGTTTGGAAGCAGTTTTACGTGTTGCTACAAGTAAATTTGAGCCAAATATAAAAAAGATTGTAAGCACTATGCAGTGCCACGCTTCAAATTAATAAATTATTTTTCAATTTTAATACATTATATCAATTCTTTATTGTCTTTAATTACCTATACTTCTGGCGGCCCGCCATCAGTTCATGATTTGCCCGAGTGGCCCTTAGTCTTAATAAGTCTGTGCATCCCTACTCTAAATGAATACACTTTGTTTTCTTATGTAGTTAGTATATATACATATTAATATTCTCTTTCTCTATATATATGAGTGTAAGTGCATATTTTATTAACAATTATTTTATTACTAATCATTGAAATTTATATCACCTTTCATCTTTTAGAATGCGTTAGGTAAAAGTTTGAAATTTTTTTTTAAAAAAGAATATTTTATGGAAATAATTTTCTAAAATCGATGTTTAAAAAATATTATTTAATACTGTAATTGATAAGAGTGGTGTTCTGTACAATCTTGTAATAAAATTTGATATGGATAAATTTTATTAATGCATTAAATTAGTTTTATAAATAAAACAAAATTCCACGATTCGACTTTAATGAATATGAAGTTGAAATATAATTTTCTTGACGAATGTTTGCTTTTCAATTACGGATTGTAAGTATCGCGTCCGTTTCTGTCGGGGATCAAAGAAAAAAAATGTGTCGGCTAAAGCGAACTTTTGGTTTATTGTAAGGCGCCTAACAGTTCAAAACGCCAAACAATTGGAAAACGGCAGTAATGGTCCTTTTTGGACGCATGGACGATTAGTGTCAAATCTGCCGTTTTGTCAAGGCACCGACAGAAAGAAGAAATTGTTCTTTGTGCTACCGCATCAGCTACTCCAAGTACGAAGGTCAACTGTGGGGAGGGTGTCGATCTCCCCCAAAATCGAGGTTTCCTGTTTGACAAAGGAAAAACGGGAGGGACTCCCGGCTGAACTTGCAAATGAGAAGATTGCTGAGAATGAGTTCCTCTCTCGACGATTTTACCTATAGTTTCATTTAAATGTTTTTGGTTGTAATAAATCAACGTTGTTAAGTTTGAACTTCTCTACGGCTGATCATTTTCGTCTCCATACCTGGTCCCTATAAGAAACCCACGTGAAGTCATACCCAAATGACTTACAGTTGAAAATAGAACGTTCGCAGAGCGCTCGGCGAGTTTACACGGATAATAATGCAACACTAAATAATATTTTTTTTTCAATTGCAGTGTCTAATCCAGATACTAAAGTACGACTACACTGGCTACAAGATCTCCCAAACTCAAGTGGAAAAAGCATTACATTTGTGAATAATATTCAGCCGCTTAAGTATACCCTTGCAGAGCCGAAACCCTACAAAGAAACAGAACAGTGGGTAACAGGTAAGAGAAAATTCCGTTCTGCCTCAAAAATTCTTTTATATACAGCACGAATTACTTGCACGCCTCTTAAACTACAGTGGACTCCGCTTACTGTGATCCGTTTGGGACATCGGGATTTTGATAACAATAACTGATTGATAACAATAAACAACAAGCAAAATTAGATAAATTTACCCTCTTCCCTTTAATTCACACCAAACCAAAGACTTAGAGCTTTTTTAACCTTTTTCATCTTGCCAGCTCTATTACGTTTGCACTACTTATTTTCACTTTATTTATCTTTTCTAGTACGTTTATCACAATTTTTCCAAATTTTGTTCAAAAGAGGCTATTTAAAGAGAAATATTTAACTGCGCTACAGCATTACGCTGACTCAATTTTGGTAACGATTTAAAATTTCCATCTTTTGTTTTAATGTTAAATCATTTCGCTTTCTGGCTTCCATATCGACAAGCTGCATGTAAGTAAGCAAGGTATATAATGTGATTACGCCCCTTCTCAGTTCCGATAAGAATGTGCTGCCTTCTGCTTATCTGACAATCATTGACCACCAGCAGGATGTGCGTATTTCTGAGAAATTACAGGAACTTGTAATCCCGCACTGCTTTGTTCATTCCCTATTTTCCTAGGTGGAAGAGGGAGAATTCTTGGAAATTCAAACAGCGAAGTGAAAGAAACGAATCGGTTATAATATCGAGAATAATTCTTTTACATCATACCAGGTAGTAATAAATAGTTGTTTTAAAGGCATTGTCACAAGTAACTAGATGCTTGCACATGGAGCTAAGTTTGAGCTCGTATTTTGTACTAAATATTTTTTTAAACTAACTTGGATCTTGTATTTGGACATTAGAGCTTTATTGTTACAGATCATTATTGACAATATTGAAATTTACAAAGTGAGATTTATAACTAAAATAAGAACCAAAATCAATGTTACAACAGTCCTTAATGCAAAAAACACGCATCATTTTCTATCAAACTGTTTTTATTTATTTATTTATTTATTTATTTTTTAAGTCTTTATTGATGTAAGTTTTATTAAAATTTTTCTTTATATAGAGCTCAAACTACAACAAAATTAGAGCTACAAAATCATATGTTATAGCATTGTTACATACAAATTCCAATTTCCTTCAGATAATTGTTTATGAATATTAATAATCTCGAAGAAATTCTGGATATGTTACTCTAGATACATTGCTCAAGTATAGGTGTCAAATACTGTGAAATTTCACATTATTATTTCCTTACTCTATATAGTTGAAGCTTAAAATTAAGTCTTTTACTGTATTATTCATTTTATAAAAATGAGTTCATTATTTTATTTATATCGTGAGATTAATATACTTTATTTTAGTAGACACTTTCGTACTTTAATTTATCTCGAAGTTAATTTGGGATACGATACTCTAGGTATGCGACTCAAGTATGAGTACAAATATCATGAAATAGGACATTATTATTTTATTATTTTATAAATTTTAAATAATTTTTTAAAATGCTTGTCTTTTTTTAAAAAAAGGTCCAATATTTTATATATATATCCTGCGATTAATATATTTTTAAAATCATTATTGTTTTTTATTAATAATCTCAAAGAATATCAGGATACTTTTATGTAAATATATTTTTCAAGTATGAAAGTATGTTTTTCAAGTATTTTGTATATCGTCTTAATTCCCATTAATTTTTTTTTACTTTGGACTTTTGGGGGAATTTTCAAATGATAATTCTGCAATAAAACATTTGTATAATTTAATTGACGTAGAAGGAAGGTATATGTTGTCCGTAAAAGGTTTTTGTTAATTTTTATAAATTCTTGTTGCTTTCACATATATTTAATATCTATTAAAATAAATCTGCATATTACATTTTAGTTTTGATTTCATTTAAACTACTTTTAATTAGATTTAATTTATAATTCGAGCATCATATTTTCTAAAATATTAGTACAAAATATTTGTACAGGTGTATAAACATTAATAAAATTACTAGTATCGAATTTTAATTTGATTCTAGTTCAATTCAACTAAACAAAATACATAAAATTTAGTATAGAGTGTGTTAACGTATGAAAATTCATATGTAGCTTTCACAAACATTTTTCATATATTAAAATAAATATGTCTATTGCATTTTAGCTTTCACTTCATTTAAAATATTTTGACTCAATTTATATTTATAATTTGGGCATCATATTTTCTAAAACATCAATACAAAATATATATACAGATGTGTAAACATTAATATAATTGCTAGTAACAAATAAAACAATTCAACTAAACAAAATACTTAAAATTCAATATGTATTGTGTTAACATATGAAAATTCATATGTAGCTTTCACACACATTTAACATATATTAAAATAAATCTGTGCATTACATTTTAGTATTGACTTCATTTAAACTATTTTGACTCAATTTATATTTATAATTCGGGCATCATATTTTCAAAAAAGTACAAAATATATGTACCACGTGTTTAAATATTAAAAAAATTGCAATTAGCAAATAAAAACAATTCATCTACACAAAATACATAACATTTTGACTAGAGACTATAAATATATGAAAATTCATTTGAAAATTTATTGAAATAAATTTAATAAGTAATTTTAATAATATTGTTGTAAATGTAAATGTTTATCTCTGAAAGAAATGTTTAGTTAAAAGCAAAGAGTTTAAATAGCATTAAAAATCTTTGTTAATAATTTTTGCCTTGCATGTATATTTAGTACTATACTTAAAAAATATTGTGTTTATATAATCTTAACATTGAATTTATATTTTATGTCCAAAAGATTACAATAAAATACTTCGCTTAACAGCGTATGTGTTATTTATATACAATATTTCATATTTTAGGAAATTACACCTACTTGTATGCAAACTTTACTTTTAGTAGAAGACTCAGTGGAAGCATTTTTAACGTGTACGTACCTAGTACGTTGGTTGTTTCTTTATCATGGATTTCATTCTGGCTGGATATTGAAGCCGTTCCTGCCCGTATCACACTTGGAGTTACTTCCTTGCTCACAATAGCAACTCAAGTTGCCCAAGCGCATTCTCATCTACCTTCAATCAGTTACATGACAGGCATAGATGTTTGGCTACTAACATGCCTCATCACTGTGTTCAGTTCTTTGTTAGAATTTGCCTTTTCATACCAGCTGTATGTTTTAAACAAACAGGTTTGTATATAGCTTTCAGTTTTACTAATTTTTAATATTAATCATTTACTAATTAAAATAATATAGTCTCCTTTGGTCAATCATTACTCATACTAATTCCATTTAATCTGAATGTCTGATACGTTAGTCAATTATTTTATACAGGTATATCTCTTGAAAATTAGGAACTTTTGTGTATTTCATGAAACAGAAATGGTGATATTTATGCGTATAATCATTTATAGTTGTTGTTATTTTAGATTATTACAAAAATATTTTATACAGGTATGTCTCTTGAAAATTAGGAACCTTTGTGTATTTCATGAAACAGAAATGGTGATATTTATGCGTATAATCACTTATAGTTGCTGTTATTTTAGATTATTACTAAAATATTTTATACAGATATGTCTCTTAATAATTGAGAACCTTTGTGTATTTCATGAGACATGAATGGTAATATTTATACAAATGATCACTTATAGTTGATGTTATTTTAGATTATTACTAACATATTTTATACAGGTATGTCTTTTGAAAATTAGGAACCTTTGTGTATTTCATGAAACATGAATGGTAATATTTATACGAATGATCACTTATAATTGATGTTATTTTAGATTATTACTAAACTATTGAATTAATTATACCAATGGTTTCGTAAACAGAACCCGATGAAGGGGTCAAATGAATCTTAAATGTCGATGGAATGTAAAATGATTATCATTATCAACTTTTCATAAATTTAAAACTACAAGTTTTACAAACATAATTTATTTAACATAGTTAGAACCAATTATTATTCTTACTTACAAATCTAATATATATATTTAAAAAATATTTGGAAAAAAATGAATTTTTTCCTTACAAATTAAACATTTAACATTTAAAAATTATTCTGTTAAATATACAAAAAAAATTTGTTTCAATTGGATGAAAATTATATTGTTTAGAACCTGTAAAAATTTCATGAAAAAATGTTAATAACTTTTTGAGGTACGTGAAAAAATCATAGTTTGAGAAAAATCAATTTGAAATTTTGTACGTTAAATTTCTTTACAGTTAACAGCTGACACGTTTTTATTCATAACTTTACTCAATATTGGATACTTTTTATGCGGATTGTTTTAAAATATTCAGAACTTAATTACAAAACTAGTTTTTTTTTTTTTTTTTGTCGACTTAACAGTCCTGCTAACCCTAACAGGATAAGTTATTGAGGGCAAGATTATATGCAGACATTGACGCTCAAATTTTAGAAAGTATCGCAGTATAATTCTATAAGATATCTTCTGAGTGAAATTATTAAATGCCTTCCCCATGTTAATTAGGTATTAGGAGAGTTTGGATTTCAAACCCAAAGTGAGCTGCAACATAAAGAGACGCTTATTTTCAATATACTTTCTAAACCCAAATATTTCACTGGATTTGATAAATAGGATTTCGTATTTCAATTAGAAAATTAGAATAAATAGGAACCTCATGTCAACAAGCGACATCTCAAAAATTTTCATAAATTTTTCTTTTTCTTCTGGCATACAAAAGCATATTTTAAATAAATTTTGTATTGAATACATACTGTGTTTCTGTCATATGAATTAGGTTACAACCATTCACATCTCGCATTTTTCTTGTCTTACATGGCTTCTCTTAAAAGGCAGAGCACTAGCACAAACTACCACAAAAAATTAATTTTTTAAGTAGCAAATAATGTAATTTTAATATTATATAATGCTTCGAAGAATGAAAATAATGAAAACTTTAAGATCTATCAATGAACAAACTTAAGTTTTTAAATTAACACTTTTCTGTTAGATATATATTTGGCATTTCTCATACTATTCCTACATAAATAATGAAATTTTTAAGATGGTAGCCACCTACTTGTATCATTATAGCAATTATACATATTTAATGGCAAGAATTTCAAACACGCAATACAGAAATATTAATATACAACATAAATGAAAACACTAGTATAATTATTCACATATTTCATTCTCCTATACTTGTTTTATTAAAGCACATACAAGTGACGCTGGTACTGTATTTAGAAACCAAAATCGCAACACGCAAATTTAAGCTAGCAGCTACAAGGTATAGAATGTGGCATAGAAATTGTAAAGAATGAACGTCAGTGGTCGTGAATGTGTTAATTTTATATATTACATGATGGTTGGTTGGTTGGTTGGAGTTTTATGGCACTGAATCCTCCTGGGACATTGTGCCAAACAAATAGTTAAAAAACATTCTACAATGACCAAAACAAACAGCTATAAAAGGTTGATTGAAGATAAAAGGAAACAAACTAAAGATGTAAAAGCAATGTAGAGAAGAGAAATAAGACCAAAAGTAAAAAACAACGGTGAGGTATAAAATTCAGATGTGTGGGTAAAAACCAATGTCTTTTAAAAACAAAGATAGATTAGGATGAGGTGGATTACTTAAAATATTACTAATATGAATAGATGAAGAGTTAAAATAATGAATACGATGGTTTTAAAACATTGGACAATCAATTAGTATATACTTTACGGAGATTACTGTATTTCAGAGATCGCAAACTGGAGCAGATTCTCCGAGTAACAAATGACGATAGGTAAAACGCGTATGACCAATCCGATGCGAGTAAGAATGACGACATGCCTTCTAAATGGCAAGGTACTCCAATTTTTAATGATTTGTTTAATTGTACTCAATTTATTATCAGTCTCTTCATCCCAAGAATTCTGCCTCTTCTTATATAACAGGTTTTTTATATAATTTTTTAGATCACAAAGAGGCAAAGACATATCACAATAGTAGTTAGCAGTTTTTGCTGCTTTATCAGCATTCTCATTACCTTTAATTCCCACATGAGGAATCCAGCTGAAGAGAAGGGAAAATCCCACAGATTTCAGGCTGTCAATGATGTCGAGGACCTGAAATATTAGAGAGTGACTATTGTATCTGGTTAAAGAGAGAGATTCTAAGGCGCTTTTAGGGTCAGAATAAAAAATATAATTGCCTTTCTCACGAGTTGCTATGTCTTCCAAGCCTTTATGAATGGCTAAAATTTCTGCGGAGTAAATAGAAAACGCTGCATGCAAATTAAAACATGATATATATTACATGAAGTAGGACTATTTAATAATCTAAAAAATATATTATTTCTATCTTTCTTATGAAAGGAAACATAAATTCAAAACTATAATACTAAAGTTGCTTCCTTATTAATTGTTGAGATTTTGTAAATGTGTTTAAATATGCATATATATCTGATTATTCTCTCTTTCTTTATGTTTTATAAAAAGCAAGTAGTAAGCCACCAGCCATCTCGCCAAATGAGAGTTTTGATACGAAGAGATTTACAGACCTCCCGACCAAGTCTAAGAAAAGAATCACCTTCAAACAAGGAAATACATTCTACTGTAAACTCTACATCGAAAATAACAGTCAATCATAAATCGTTGGATAAGTTGAGCAGAAAACTATTTCCAGTCACATTTCTTATATTTTGTGCAATATATTGGACTTACTATTTATATATGAAATGACTACCGTGTTTATAGAGATAAAACTAAAGTGAGTCGTTAGTACTTGTCTAAAAAAGAAAATCTTCGAAAACAACTTGATGTCAGTTTGTTTCTATTAAACTTGCTCATTAAATGTATGTCTTGTCTCTAAAAATTACATAGAACACAATATTTTACTTTATAAAGGAATAAAAGCAAAAGCATTGAAATGGTATAGAGATTATTTACTAATAAAGCGCCGATGTGTTGCGTGCCTTAATCATCTCCCACAATAAGTTTCATTAGTAACTGTAGTGTCCCGGCCGAAGCCATCTAGTCTTGAGTTTCATCAGTAATAATCAACTGGCAATAATTGATAAAAAAAATGAATTAGCATGCATGTCAGTGCATGCTAAATCTAACAAATATTTTTAACCCTAGTGAAGCACCATTATAGTCATATTTCCTTCTAATATAATGTTTCAGAGGATTGAGACACATTGAGACTATTTACATATAAAATGAGCCTTTAAAGCTGAAGTGAGTCTTTAGTTCTCATCTGCTGAATAAATTTCTCGAAAACAACTTGATGTCACTTTGTTTCTACAAAACATTTAATATAAGTCTCTGAAAACGATATAGAGTACAAAACTCTTTTATTTTTTAAAGGTATAAAACCAAAAGTGTTTAAATGTTAGTAGATTATTTACTAGTAAAGCGGTTTGTATGTAATGCCTTTATCACCTCACACAATGTGTTTCACTAGAAATCTTCATTTGACAGTAACAGATAAAGAAATGAATTATCATGAATATTCCTGGCTAAATGTAAGAAATATTTTAAACACCACTATATCCATATTTATTTTATATTCAGTCCTTGAATAGGTTGGGTAATAAATAACAAAGTTTCACCGATAATAACTAAAAGACAGTAATTTGCATAAAATAAACTACATACATATTTGTGCATACTAAATCTAACAGACATTATTACCTCAATGAAAGACCACTATAGTATTTGCCTGAAATCTGATTATTTAATGGATTAAACACTAAATAATGATGTCTATATAAATCAATAGATGATACCACTCTCTTTGATAAGTAAGGTATATACTCAACAGTTAATTTTTTATAAATAATTATGCCTGCATTCATCAATAATACTTAACAAAATTCGAAAGTATCAAATACTTTCCCCAGCTAAGACAATAATATTAAAGAATATAATTAGGTTTTACTACTCACAAAACACTGCGAATATAACTAATTTTTATCTTCTGTAGAGAATGATATAGTCTCTCCATTTGTTCACTTCAATTCCTTTTTAACTACACTACACCTCAGTAAGCTACCTTTAAATTATTCTTCAGTACGATGGGGCAAAAAGCATTGATAAATTATGATTTACATGGGTAATATTGATTAGTTTTAGACACTTTAAGACTTCAAAATAAGAGTTAAAGGTTAAACCAAGGTGCATCTTACAAAGAAGAAAGTTTGTTAGGGGCTAAAACTTCTGAATTACTGTTAACTTGAGCAACCTATGGATAAAACACTGAAATATGCAAGTAAATATAATTTTGTGTTGTCGTTTATGCTTTCTTAACAATGCATCATGAAAAAAAACTTGATCCTTCTTATACGTCAGTAAAATTTATTTAATACAAAAATATAACGAACTATGCTCTGCTACTACATAACAAATAAACAAGTACTTTCATAAGATTACTACTTTAATTCCTGGACCAAATATTAAAGGGATTATCCAAATAATACTATAGTAGTTACCTAAAAAATTAGAAATATTAAATAAATAGCAGTTAGTAGAATATAAAAAGCTAATGTTCAGTAAAGATCATTACTTTCAGATCTTATATTGCATTCATTATCGCATTTAAACATTTTGCTTATTTATATTATGTGGAATGTAATTAGCAGCACACTTTTTTACAAAATCTCAAAATAAGCAATATTCAAATAGGATATAGGAATCGTGTGGTAGTTATATTGCTGAAGTGTAGCAATAGTGCCACAAACTGTCAATCCAGTTAAAATTATAGGAACAATGCTGTGTTGAAGAACACAGCATTGTTTCTGTCATCCTAAACGAATTTCACCAAGAATAATTAGTGCCACAAACTGTCAATCCAGTTAAAATGGTAGAAACAATGTTGTGTTGAAAAACACAGCATTATTTCTGTGGTCCTAAACGAAGTTCACCAAGAATAGTTAGCAGTCGGAGGAATAAAATCGAGATTCTTCGTGTCAAAAATCCATCTGCATGTTATCATGACTTTCGAAAATCTGGAGGCGAGAATGCGTGACATAAAACGAAAATCAGAGTAAGGGTAAAATCATTTTATGTGGGTCGAAATGAGAGTACGAATTTGCACGTTACATATTGCCCGTCTATTCCCTAACATTAGATTGACAAAATGAATGGTATCCTCATAAATTGCTGATGGACTGTTCAATGAACTTTCATTGTCTTTCAACGGAAATAGAAACCTTTTCTGCAGTTCCACTAGCAGTGAACAGCTTTCTCTTTAATTGAACCTCGTGACCTGTACTTAAGTAACAAGACCTTGAGAATTTTGGGAACACCTTTCCAATAGCTATTATGTGTCGGAATAACGAAAATGTCCTTTATGTGATTGCGTATATTTACTATTCTGCGAGCTGCTATTAATTTTCTATACATTGTGTTGATGCCATTTTTGGGGTCATCTATAATAAAATATTTGATTTCATATCTGACATACAGTTTCATAAATAATTCAGAATTATAAATACTTTAGATACAAACATACAATATATTTTTGAAGATTGATTATTTTACCCATTTGTAAAAAAATAACGTTTTTCTGTATTTAGAAAAAAAAACTCTTTGGCGCTACAACCCCTACGATGCCAATCTCCGTTTCACAGACCAAAGGCCCTGGGGTGCGAAGCATATGTTCCCGTTAGGCGGTCAACCTTACGTCGAACCCCAACTGTTTAGCTCGCAAGCATGCTTGTTCCTCAGTTTATCTATCTACTGAAGGTATGAAAACCTGAGTCAACCTTCCCCAGCCCAGGGATTTCTGAATTTATACCTACTATGATAGCTCTTGGAGCATTTAAGTTTAAAAATATTACTAAAAATACGTTAATATTTTATTTCATTTTTTAAAATATATCATTTAAATTAATTTTCATTTATTTTATTGTAACCTGTAACTTTTATTAGCCTTATTATTATTGACCAGTTTTCTCATTTCATATAGTTTTCTGACTTTATTAAAAATAAATTGATTATAATTTTTTAAAAGTATTGTATTGACCTATAATTGCAAATATTTGGTAAATAACAAGAAATATAAGTATAAAATAATCAAAAATTATTTAAATTTTAACCAACATATTCAAGACCGTCAAACTTTACTCATTTTTAATGCAAATTGTAATTAAAAATCAATAGTTGCCAGCAACTTTAAGGCAATGAGAGATATATAATTGAAACCAGTTTAAAGATGAACGCTTAACAATAGCAATATATCTTATAAATGAAACAATGATGTAATTATTAAAATTGTATTGACCTTTCTTATTTTTGCAAACACCACATACTATAATCGGTGTATTTTCAATAGGCGGTTCAAGGTATCACTCTCATTTCCCTACTCTTCCTTCCTCTAGTGATTTAGAAGCAGGCGTAAGAGCATTTATTTTGAACACTTCAGTTGATGTCTCATACATTCTGAAAAAATCTTTGCATTTTAAAATCATAACAGTTTCGATAGACGATAAATGTTTAAATACATGAAAAAACTATACAAAATATTGTAAGACATTTAAGATATATTTCATTTCTTATAAAGCCATAAAATAATGCGGTGGAATTTTGAAAAAGAAATTTTATTGTGGTGTACATAAATTCATATTTATTATATTTATATAACATACAACTTCAATTTATATGGTTTCAAAACTACAATCTACAGAAGTAATTAATAATTAAAAAAGTCTTTTAGATATAATAAATTCAAAAAGTCATAATAGAGAAAGAAAAATATGAATAATCGTAACTAATTAGTCATTAAAATTAACTAAATGTTTAATTAAAAAATATTTAATCATTAAAATCATTTTAATGTTTACTCAGGTACAATTAAAATATATAATGGAAACAAGTTTACAGATGAAAGCGTAACAAAAACAATATATCTTATAAATAAAACAATGAAGTAATGATTGAAATTGTGTTGGCTTTTATTATTCTTGCATTCTTATAAAAACACCACATACTATAATCAGTGAATTTTCAATAGGGGGTTGAAGGTCTCACACTTATTTCCCCAGTCTTCGGTTGCTATAATAGTGATTAAGAAGCCGACGTAAGCGCTTTTACTTTCAACACTTAAGTACTCATATCCTTGGAAGAAATCTTTACATTCTAATAGTATAACAGTTTCGATAGATGATAGATGTTTAAACACATAAAAAAACTATACAAATATTGTAAGACATTTGAAATATATTTCAATTCTTATAAAACCATAAAATAATACCGTAGAATTTTAAAAAAATTTATTGTGGTGTACATAAATCCATATTTATTATAGTTATTTAATATGCAACTTTAATTTATAAGATTTCAAAACTACAATCTACAGAAGGAATTAATAATTAAGAAATCTTTTCGATATAAAATATTGACAAATTCATAATAGATATGAAGAAAATTATAAAAAATAGTAACTAATTAGTCATTAAAATTAATTAAATGTTTAATTAAAAATGAGTAATCATTAAAATCATTTTAATGTTTACTGAGTTACAATTAAAATGTACAATGGAAACAAGTTTACAGATGAAAGCGTAACAAAAACAATATATCTTATA
The DNA here is from genome assembly GCA_032207245.1 of Pardosa pseudoannulata. NCBI lineage: Eukaryota > Metazoa > Arthropoda > Arachnida > Araneae > Lycosidae > Pardosa > Pardosa pseudoannulata. The sequence continues at coordinate 27,656,883 of CM063504.1, read as the reverse complement.
AATAAAACAATAAAGTAAAGATTGAAATTGTGTTGGCCTTTATTATTCTTGCATTCTTATAAAAACACTACATACTATAATTGGTGTATTTTCAATAGGTGTTTCAAGGTCTCACTCTCATTTCCCTAGTCTTCGGTTACTATAGCAGTGATTTAGAAGCATGCGTAAGCGCATTTATTTTCAACACTTCAGTTAAGTACTCATATCTTCTGAAGAAATCTTTGCATTCTAAAAGTATAACAGTTTCGATAGACGATAAATGTTTAAAAACATGAAAAAACTATACAAAATATTGTAAGACATTTAAGATACATTTCAATTCTTATAAAACCATAAAATAATACATTAGAATTTTGAAAAAGAAATTTTATTGTGGTGTACATAACGCCATATTTATTATAGTTATTTAAACTTCAATTTAAACTATTTTAAAACTACACTCTAGAGACAGATTTAATAATTAAAAAATCTTTTAGATATAATAAATTCACAAAGTCATAATAGATATGAAGAAAAATATAAAAAATCGTAACCAATTAGTCATTAAAATTTGCTAAATGTTTAATTAAAAGTACTTAATCATTAAAATGATTTTAATGTTTACTGAGGTACAATTAAAATGTATAATGGAAACAAGTTTACAGATTAAAGCGTAACTAAAGCAATATATCTTATAAATATAACAATGATGTAATGGTTAAAATTGTGTTGGTCTTTATTTTTCTTGCATTCTTATAAAAACACCACATATTATAATCGGTATACTTTTAATAGGTGTTTCAAGGTCTCACTCTTCTTTCCCCAGTCTTCGGTTGCTATCGCAGTGATTAAGAAGTAGATGTAAGCGCTTTCATTTTCAACACTTCAGTTAAGTACTCATATCTTCGGAAGAAATCTTTACATTCTAAAAGTATAACAGTTTCGATAGATGATAGATGTTTAAATACATAAAAAACTATACAAAATACTGTTAGAACTTTAAGATATATTTCAATTCCTATAAAACCATAAAATAATAAGGTAGAATTTAAAAAAAAAAATGATTGTAGTGTACATAAATCCATATTTATTATAGTTATTTAATATACAACTTTAATTTATAAGATTTCAAAACTACAATCTACAGAAGGAATTAATAATTAAGAAATATTTTAATTATAAAAAGTCACAAAATCATAATATATATTTATATAAATAAAAATATAAAAAATCGTAAAAAATTAGTCATTAATATTAGCTAAATGTTTAATTAAAAATGTGTAATCATTAAAATAATTTTAATGTTTACTGAGGCCCAATTAAAAATGCATGATATCTGTTAGCACATTGGGAAAACAGAGTATACTTAATCTTCAACCGGCGTTTCTACAGTACACATTGCAGTAATCGTGGGAAAATCAGTAACTTGAAATGCCGATTGAAAACATACCGACTATAGTACTATTGTTCATGCATTTATATAGAGAAATCGCAGGATATAAATTCATGTTAGCGGCAACCAGGTATGAAGTTTGAAATGGTGTAAAAATGAATGCAATTAATCTCGAGTGTAACAGTTTTAATATACAACACACATATATAGTGGTATATAAATGATTTATTTATATATCTATGATAACAAGAAATATGTGCTGATAAATATATTACTAAAGTTGCTTCTATATTCGTTGTAGAGGTATTGTGATTAACCTTAAATAAACATCCCACTTTTCAATTTTTTTTTACTTTTTTTAAATGAAAACCATAGACCACCAGCCTTCTGGCCAACTGAAAGTTTTGACACGAAGAAAATTACAGAAATTTCGATCAAGACTAAGCAAATAATCAAATTCAAGAAAGAACATAATTTTTGATATAACTCTAAATCGATAGTAATATTAAATTATAAATCTTTGGATAAGTTAAGATAAAAAATATTTTCTGTCACATTTCTTATATTTTGTGAGATTTATTTACCTTACGTCTGAAATGAGATTCATGTTGAAAGATTATCTAAAAATAAAATGAATATCATCTTCAATGTGGAAGAAAAATTTTGAATTTCACTTAACACAAATTTATTTTTACAAAACTTGCAGATTTAATATACGTTTCTGTAAACAAAATAAAATACAATGATAAAGCATTATTTATCATTACTTCAATGAAAGACAACTATTGTAGAGGTGTTGTGATTAACGTTAAATGAACATACCTACTTTTTAAATTTTGTTTTTACTTTTTTTTGAAAGAAAACCATAGACTTCCAGCCTTCTGGACAACTGAAAGTTTTGACACGAAGAAAATTACAGAAATTTCAATCAAGGCTAAGCAAAGAATCAACTTCAAGAAAGAATATAAATTTTGACATAACTCTAAATCGACAGTAAGATTAAATCATAAATCTTTGGACAAGTTAAGATGAAAAATACTTTCTGCCATAAGTCTTATATTTTTGAGATTTATTGGCTTTACTATCTACATCTGAAATGATATTCATGTTAAAAGATTATCTAAAAATAAAAAGAATATCCTCTTCAATGTAGAAAAAAATATTTTAATTGAACTTAGCACGAATTTGTTTTTACAAAACTTGGAGATTTAATGTACTATTCTGTAAACAAAATAAAATACAATGATAAAGCATTATTTATCATTACTTCGATGAAAGACAACTACATTGTTATTTTCCAAATTCATTCTACAAATCATTACTTTGAGATAATCACATTTAATCATTATAGTATTCATATTTTAAGAAATACCAACCATTTGTTATAATTTACACTATTTTAAACGCATATGGGGTAAACTTTTGCGTTACTAAAGTAAAATTAATGTAAAATTGATTGCATGTGCAATCCACTTTACATTTTTATGTACAGCTGCTTATCAATCAGAATAATTTATATTTAAGAGCATTTTTCAAGATCATTTACACTTGAAAACGGAATAACATACACTAACATTATAAAACAAAAAAAAATGTATTTCCGACTGTTATAATAGAATCAAGGGTTTTGTTATATTTCATTTAAAACATATGTAGTTTATTTAACATTAAAGTTTTAAAATACTATTTTTTTACATACACTAACATTATAAAACAAAAAAATAGTATTTCCGACTCTTATAATAGAATCAAGGGGTTTTTTACATTTAATTTAAAAAATATGTAGTTTATTTAACATTAAAGTTTTAAAATACTATTTTTAAGATTTATATGTTTCTCATCCCTATAATACAACTAAACCATTTAGATTTCTATTCCCTTTTCCTTCTACTTCATACTTATAATATGCAATTAGCAATGTAAATTTTCTCTTTTTATACAAATAAAAAGAAATCTCTTCGTGAGCTGTGATGCCCCATGCTGCAGACTGGTGGGAGAATTTTAGAGGGATAAAAGAGCTTAAAAAATAACTAAATGTTAAAAAAATACTGCAACTACTCTTGAAAATTCAACCTTTTTACAATTCAGCTAGAAAAAAATATAAAACATATTAATATACTGAAACAATTTCCAAATTTTTTATTTATTTAAAATTTTCGGGTTGTTTTTTAGTATTTTCAACCTTATACTTCTTTTATGAAGCATTTCCAAACATTGTCCTATTTGCGTCTTATTATTCTAATATCATTAAATGTTGTCTTTATTACTTTAAATTCTCTGTTAGTTATAATAAAAGCTTTCTTATTATTAGGCTAAAAATGTAATTATTCTCAAATAAATTAAACAAAAGAGTAGGACAGAAAATTGTTAATTTAATAAAAGTTTTAGTTGCAGTTTTGCCTACTATACACAAATATAAATTAGAAATAGAATCAACTGCACAATATTTAATTACCGTCAAGAGGACAATATATGCCGTTTAAAAAAACCTTGTTTCTCTTTTCTTAATGCTTAAGAGAGGCAGGATTCAAAGTACACTTTTGCTTACTATCTCTGAAACGAGTAAATGTAAACAAAAGGACTAACATTCAGTAAAGAAATCCCCGATTTCCTGTCCTGTGCCAGTAACTCAAAGAAGTTAATTTTGCATGGCTTTATGTATATATTCGAAATTTATGATCATATTCCAAAAGAATGGGTGTCTATGTAGCAGTACTCTAGTATCTCAAATACTTTCTTTCTATCTAATATCCGTTAGGAAAGGAACAAATATGAGAAAAATAAAATATGATATGAAAATGCAAGAAGAATAAGTTTAGAAGAATATGTATGTATAAAGTATTAGCTCTAATAATTATGCAAATATCTTCTCTTTATGAATTTTTCAAAATTAATCATTAATTGTAATGATTGCTTGGATTCTGTCTTAAATATCCTATAAAAAGAAAATGTTTAAATAGATGTTTTATTATCAAGACTTTAGAAACACTAACAGTTCTAATATAACATTTATTAAATAGTGTGTCTTTGAAAAACCAGTATAGTTACTCAATTTTAAATAATACTTATAACAAAAGTACACCATAGTGTCCAGAATTAAAGTTAAAAACACATTTTTGTCAATAAAATAGAACGTCTACAATTGGTATTGTAAACCCTAATGATATATAGTATAATTAATGAATAACTTGCAATCCGTACTGTTAGTGCAGGTTTATTTGTGAAGATAGGCATTTAACACGTTGACTGCCAAGGGGGTCACAGGTGACCCCCACCACGAAAACTTCTTCAAGCATGATTTTATAACTGATTTTATCTGCTGGAAACAATATTGTAGCATAATATGCATCGCATAATAAAAAGTTCACTTCTGCTCTTTGGCTAAACCATCAAAAATGATTCTGACAGTCAACGTGTTAAAAAACGCAAATGGATTTAAAGTTGAAAGCAGAAGTCCTCTGAAACTCGAATTTGCTATTCATGTCTAAAAAACTAACCAGAATGATTATAAATACTTTACAATATGTTTGAAACAACGAAGAGACATTGGAAATTTAGGCTGGAGAATCACAAGCGGAAGTTGCTCATTGCTTCCAGGTGTCGCATAAGGTGCCTTTCAGATTATAGTAACAGTTTTGGAAAAGCGGTACTATCATAAAACGAACTGAACAGTGTCATCCAAGAATCATATCATTTTCGGAGGATCTATGTAGAATTTGGCTATTAGGGATTACATGTTGGGCAGCTCTCTCAAGAGCTTGTTGCTGCATTTGAAGCAATGATATCGAGACAAACTGCGTATAAACGTCTTGCTGAAAGAGGTTTTTAAGCCTAGAGGCTAATGCTGTGTGTTCAGTTCCCGCGGTGTTTCACAAGCAACCTTGTCTGTCCTGGAACCATAAACAACATTGTAGGACAGGCACCGCGATTTTTTCAGTGAAATATTGAGATTCACCTCACAAAGCTATTCTCAACTTTTCTTTCATCAAAAGGTAACCTGGGAGACGCTATCAACGAGCAAATATTAAATAAAATCCGTCGGTTTGGTGGTATTGCTATACGTCTCTGGAGAGAGTTCATATTACACGGAAATTCATCGCTCCATATATTTTCTCCTGACAGCAGAAACAGATACAGCAGAACGCAATAGGGATGATATTTTAGTACCTTAAATGCGGTCTCTTTCGAGACTCTGTGGGATACCAGTTAGAGACAATAACAAAGACACAGAGAGATCACTCAAAGCTGCCCTTGCCCACGCTTATTTGGAAGAAGAGTGTATTCACCCTAGAGTGTGATGGCCGATGTCTCGAGACAATCTCATAGAACACTTACGATATGAACAAAAACGAGCTATTGCATGTCGACAACACCATCCAAGGTCTCTTTAAGCGTTAAAATGGGTATTTTTAGAAGAATGAAAATTATTTCCATAATCATTCAGAAATACCTCATTAACAGTATAATAACTCCTTGTGACGCTTGTATGGCTGTGTATATATATATATATATATATATATATATATATATATATATATATATATATATACATATACATATATATATATATATATATATATATATATTTATATATATTTATATATATATACATATATATACATATATATATATATATATACATATATAATATATATATATATACATATACATATATATATATATATATACATATATATATATATATATATATATATATATATATATATATATACATATATATATATATATATATATATATATATATATATATATATATATATATATATATATATATATAATATATATATATATATATATATAATATATATATATATATATATATATATATATATATATATATATATAAATATATATATATATATATATATATATATATATATATATATATATATATATTATATATATATATATATATATATATAATTGTTACAAAATTCAAAATTGTTATAAAATGTGTGAACATGTGTAATGAATGTTTTTATAAAAACTGAGACAAGCACGGAAAAAAAATATAAATGTAAACTTTTAAACCAAGCCTTGTGTAATAATAAAAAAACTTATATTCTGTTTATTAAATATTCTAAATGAGAAATGTACGTGACCAATTCACTAAATTTATAACTGAATCGCGTTACAAAAAAGAATTAATGATCATGTAGTCCGTGCAAAAATTAAAAAGTTCAATTATTGTAACATCTACATCGTGTATAAAATAAAGGGGCTATTTTAATAAAAACGTACTTACTTTTCCATTATGCTACTAATATAACATAGTTTTTCAATTAATAAAACACTAAAAAAATTTTTTTTCATATTATTGAAGGTTTCAGTTTTCTTATTTCACTCATCACAAAATATATTCCTGAGGCAATACCACAGACTATTTTTTTCTCTCCTGAGCATCTTTATCGATTTTCTTTCGCCGGGAATCTCTTTTTAAAGGTAAAATAAATCTGACAGTTTCGGGTAAATCTATATGTAACTGAAAATGCAGTATATTTTTACGATTTCTGCAGGAGAAAGATTTAAGAAAGAGAAAATGGTATACTCTAAGAAATTTCTCTGCAAAATATAGGCATGCATAAATTCTTTGTTTTAATATTCTTTTTTTAAGTGTTTTATATTCTAACAATGCTTTTTAGAAAGTAGATATCTGTATGTTGCCCGGAATACAAAATAACTTCATTCTTATTTACTATATATATTGTTTCAAGTTATTTGATTTACTCAGTTATTAGTGTAATATCTTCATATTAGATTGATATTCCATATTTCACTTAACTACTAAAAGAAAGGTATTTTTACTATTCCTTAATCCATTCACAAGTACCATAATTTTTTTTATATTTGTGAACAATCTAAGAATATATGTTATAAAATTTGACGGGTACAACGTAGTTGAATTTCTTCCCGTCTTAAAATTCCCGTCATATATTGTTTCAAGTTATTTGAACTACTCAGTTATTAGTGTAATAGCTTCATATTAGATTGATATTCCATATTTCACTTAACTACTAAAAGAAAGATATTTTTACTATTCCTTCATCCATTCACAAGTAATGTATTTTTTTTATATTTGTGAACAATCTAAGAATATATGTTATAAAATCTGACGGGTAGAACGTAATTGAATTTCTTCCCGTCTTAAAATTCCCGTCATATATTTTTCAAGTTATTTGAACTACTCAGTTATTAATGTAATAGCTTCATATTAGATTGATATTCCATATTTCACTTAACTACTAAAAGAAGCATATTTTTTACTATTCCTTAATCCATTCACAAGTACCATATTTTTTTATATTTGTGAATAATCTATGAATATATGTTATAAAATTTGACGGGTACAACGTAGTTGAATTTGTTCAAGTCATATATTTTTTCGAGTTATTTGAATTACTCAGTTATTAGTGTAATAGTTTAATATTAGATTGATATTCCATATTTCACTTAACTACTAAAAGAAGCATATTTTTTACTATTCCTTAATCCATTCACAAGTACCATATTTTTTTATATTTGTGAACAATCTAAGAATAAATGTTACAGAATTTGACGGGTACAACATAATTGAATTTCTTCCCGCCATAAAAATCTAATTGCAAATTTAGCTTAAAATATTTTAAACTAACAGTTGCTTTTTCATCATACTTTAATAAAGTAAACATTCGGCCAGCAGCCTAGAATTATCCTTGGAAACACCTTTTGCTTTATGTATATTATAAAATTTAAAAGTGTTATTTTTTAGTTGGAATCTAATATTTTGGTGAAACTAAGAGAACTGATTAATTCCCACTAATTGTAATTTAAATTTTTATATAATTTTCAAACGCTGAAAACTCTTTATCATCCATTCATTTAAACCAAACATTTTATAGGTAATATTCCTTTAGTATTTATATAAAAATCCGTAGTATGTTCTTGTGATTGAAATTATCATTTTCTTGCTAAAAATGAGTTTTAACTGTGTCTAAGTATGTTCATTTAAATGATATTTAACTGAGCACACAAATAAAAAATTATAAAAAAATTATTTGTTATGAATACAAATTTTACATTTAAGTCTGCTATAAAAGATTTCTGCAATAGAATCAGTTTACAGAATAAGAACAACATAGATAATCATTGATAATTTAATCAGAAAAAAATAATTTACAGGGAGTGATCCAACTAGATTTAATAAAGACTACAGAAGTGAAAAACAGCAAAAATCAAGGAAAAGAATACTTGAAGCAGACCTTCTTTAATAAAGGTTAAATTAATCAATTAATCTATTTAAGGGGACATATGACTTTTCTATCCAATAAATTTTCATTATGAAATCAATTTTTCAAGTCATCACGAAAACCAAAGTTACTTTTAGAACGAAATTTTCTTGCTTTTTTGATTCTATAAAATGCTTAAATTTTGTTATTTCAAATATTATAATTTTTTAAAAAAATCTTAAAATGCATACACAAAATAGAAATAGCGAAATTTAATTACCAAATAGGTAACTTCTGATTTATATATATTACAAGCTAAATTACGGATCTAAAAAAAGTACAACTTCTTAAGACGGTTATATATTATATATATATATATATATATATATATATATATATATATATATATATATATATATATATATATATATATATATATATATATATAATATATATATATATATATATATATATATATATATATATATATATATATATATATATATATATATATATATATATATATATATATATATATATATATATATATATATATATATATATATATATATATATAATATATACATGTATTATATATATATATATATATATGTATATATATATATATATATATAAACTGTAATATATACCATGTTACACAATAAAACTTACTTCTCACATTAATATGATTAATTTTTAGAGAATAAGTAAAATTTATTTAGCTTCAATTTTACTTAAAATTTAGATTCCAATATATTGTTTTAAAAATTAATAGCTTACCAAATATAAATAAGTGATTTCTTTTCATTTAGTGTATATACATTATATTTTTAATTATTTTTAAAAGACAAAACTAAATCATTTATTTTAGAGTCTAGAATTTTGCTCTAAAAAGCTCAGAGCTCATTATTTTAAAGTAAACCTAATAATAACGGCAATGAAGATTTATTGGATCGAAAAGATCTATATTATTTTAAGTACAAAGCTTTTATAAAAAATTACTTCAAGTTACTTCAATTACTCAAAGTCACTTATTCCAAGTTTAAATCGAAGTCAGTTAGTGATTTTTAGAAGTAGAAACTTATTTCGGAAATAGACATCAATTTATTTAACTTAGAAATGAAAAATAAATCTTCACATATTTCATTTATATGTTTTGAATATAATTTTTTTTAATTCTATAACATTTTACAGATAGTAAATAGAACTCCTAGATGACTCTTCATGGATTGCTAACAAACAGAATTTTCCGGCGGTAAGTTTTGAAAGGTCTTATTCAGAAATATTTAATACCAACTTTACTAGGTAAAAAAGAAGTTAAAAGTAGTATTTGATCTCTGCAATTTATTGAAAGATGACTCTTCAGGAATTACAAACAAACGGAATGCTCAGGTGGTAAATTTTGAAAGGTGTTATTCAGAAATATTTAATATCAATTTAACAAAGTAAAAAAGAAATTAAAAGTAGTATTTGATTTCTTCAATATATTGAAATTTACCACCAAATCCGTATACAGCTAAACCACTACCTTAAATTGTGACGACGATAGAGCAATTAAAAATCTCGTACTACATGAAAACGATTAAAAGAAGAAAAGATGCGATTACAAGTATACATGTAAAGAGAATTCAGGGTTAAGTCAGAAGTATTCATACATAAGTAGTTGATAATTAATTACCGTTGATCAGATATTTCTAGATAATTCAAGTGGACACTCACCAGACTTTTCAGAATCTAATCAATCTACTATTTAACCGATTAATTTTCAAACTGTGTTATGAAGAACATCTATAACGGCTCTTTGAGTCAAAACGAAAGTTCAATAAAAAGTTAAAAAGCCTCCCACTTATTGGCTAATGATCACTGTCTATAGAAATAAAGCAGAATTTCTTTAAATATGAAAATTAATCAGAATCTCGTAACATTTTAATGCTATTCTAAATTAAATTATTGAAGCTAATGAACTTTTTCAATGCACAGTCTGTTCTTTAAGAGCGTGTCGTCTATTTCTCTGAAAATACAAGTACGAATTAGTAAAAATACATTTGTACCGTGTAGTATACATAAAAAACTGAAATGCATTTCACCTAAAAAGTTGTCCAGTCCTCATTATTATCCATTATGCAAGAATCACTTTATCATTCGATTTTGACGCTGAGAGGCGTTTACCCCATTCCGGTACGTCGTCAACATTTTGTACCGCTTTATAACGTGCTACCCACTTCTTGACGAACGGCTCCGACTTTCTCCTGTACCAGGCTGCAGCTGCACAAGACATTTTTGGTCATTTCGGGTGGTTACACAGAAACACTGCCTCAAAAGGGCTCGCATACACGTCACTTATTTTGGAATTGTTGATTTAAACACAGCAAAACAAATCGAATAAAGAATATAACCATAAAGCATTCTTCTCTAATGTTTGAAGAACACGTGCAATTAAGCCGGTATGTACGAGCTATCTATTGACGAAGTTATGAGCGACACGCTGTTGTGGAACAGACTGTATGTGACAGCAAACATAATATTTAAAAATAAATGAAACACAGACTATATTATGGAACTGAAGATGACAACAATATGTATAAACTTAGAGAATTCATTTCAAAATACCGGTACAACCGGTTACTATTTGTAACGCAAGTGTAGATGTGGATTTTATGATTTAATGCTTTTCATGTGTAAATTATATTAATTTTATGTTAACTTTTTCTTGAATAAATTAACATAAAATTAATATAATTTATTCAAGAAAAATACAATACATTATATTATTTTTACTATGTAAAGTAATGATTACACAATCATCTGCTTTAAATATTAAGATATATTTTTTAAGTCTAGGGTGTTCTTTGGAATAAGCTATTTTAGTTCTCAAAATTCCGTGCGTCAACGAAGTTCGAAATATTCAGTTTCATCCCCTTATTTCAAATTATCTTTCAATATTTGGATAAAAATGCGTACACTACCTAAATATGTGCCCATGGCATAAATATAAGAGGGGACATGGATACTGTACTACCCTGTCTTATTTTAAAATTACACTCCGTTTATAAACCAAAGTTTATCTTTCAATATTTGGTTAAAAACGCATACAATGCGTAGATAAGTGTCCGTGACATAAATATATGAGGGAACGCGTATACCGTACTACTATGGTTTATTTTAGAATTACACTCTGTTTATAAACCAAAGTTAATATTTCAATATTTGGAGGAAAACGCATACAATATTAAGATAAGTATATTACAATATAGATAAGTGTCCATGACATAAATATATGAGGGAACGCATAAACCGCACTACTCTGTCTTACTTTAAAATTACATTGTTTATAAACCAAAGTTTATATTTCAATATTTGGATAAAAATGCGTACACTACATAAAAATGTGCACATGGCATAAATATATGAGGGAACGCATATACCGTACTACTCTGTCTTATTTTAAAATTACACTCTGTTTATAAACCAAAGTTAATATTTCAATATTTGGATGAAAACGCATACAATACATAGATACATGTCCGTGGCATAAATATATGAGGGAACGTGTATACCGCACTACTCTGTCTTATTTTAAAATTATACTCTGTTTATAAATCAAAGATTATATTTCAATATTTGGATGAAAACGCATACAATACATGTCCGTGCACAAATGAATGAATGTGTAATTCCCTATCTTATTAAAAATTAGACTCTATTTTTAAACCCAAGTTTATTTTTTAATATTTGGATGAAAACGCGTACAATACACAGATACGTGTCAGAGGCATAAATATATGAGGGTACGCTTGTATGCTACTTCCCTGTCTTATTTTAGAATTAGACTATACTAATAAACCCAAGTTTATTTTTAAATATCTGGATGAAAACACTTACAATACATAGATTTTTGTTCGTGACTCTATTAATAAACCCTATTTAAATGTTAAATATTGGGTTGGCAACTAAGTAATTGCGGATTTTTTTTAGAAAATCAAAGACAATTTTTTCGTGGAACTAAATAACTTTATTCTGTAATGTATTGCCCATTTTGATCAATGACCTTTTGCCATCTTTCACGCAGCATCATAATCCCACGTTCATAAAACTTCTTGTTTTTATTAGCAAAAAACTGAATCAGGTACGATTTGACATCATCATCATTATTGAAATTTTTACCATTCAAGGAGTTTTTTAAAAATCAAAACAAAAAGTAATCAGATGGTGCAAGATCAGGACTATATGGTGGATGTGGCAAAACATCACAACCAAGCTCCAATAATCTTTGCCGAGTGACCAAAGATGTGTGTGGCCTTGCGTTGTCATGATGGTATACAACACCTTTTTGATTTGTCAATTCGGTCAGCTTTTTTTTCAACTGCATTGTTTAATTTCGTTAGTTGTTTAATGTAGACATCAGAATTGATCGTTCGGTTGGGTGGTAAGAGTTCAAAGTAGACAATTCTTTTGTAATACCACCAAACTGATAACAAAACCTTCTTTTGATGAATATCAGCTTTTCATGTTGTTTGAGTGTGTTCACCTGGCCTGCTCCACGATCTTTTCCTCTTGATATTATTGTAAACAACACATTTTTCATCGCCAGTTATCAGTCGTTTTAAAAATGAATCATTTTCATTACGTTTCTTTAGTAAATCGTAGCTATTAATGCGTTGCGTTAAATGCGTTTCTTTCAGTCCGTGAGGAACCCATATATCGAGTTTTTGAACATAGCCAAGTTGTTTTAAGTGATTTTCAATGCATGTATGTGATACACGAAGCTTCTCTGCAATCTCACGTGTTGCACTGTGACGATTCGAATCGATTATTGCTTTGATTTGGGAGTCATAAACTTCAACTGGACGACCAGAGCGTTTTTCATCTTTGAGTGAAAAATCACCAGAACGAAATTTGGCAAACCAATTTTGACACAGCCGTTCTTTTAAGGCTTCGTCGCCATCACATAACTTTTTATGAGCTTGCGATGCGTTTTTCCGTTTGCGGAAATAAAAAAGCAAAATATGACGAAAATGTTCCTTTTGATTTTCCATTCTTCAACGAAGGCCAATCGAAAACTATGCAACCGATCCAAAAACTTTTTTTACTGATTGACAGCTGAATTGCCAACTATCAAATAACAAAATGTGTTTTACATTTGTACTACGTGTGCAAACCTAAAAATTCAACTGACGCCATCTATGAGTGAAATCCGCAATTACTTAGTTGCCAACCCAATATTTTGAGAAAAACACCTGAAATACATAGATAGTGTCCGTGACATAAATATATGAGGTTTCACGTATATGGTACTTATCGTTTTTTTCAATTTAAACTCTATTAATAAACTCAAATTTCCTCTTCAATTTATGTATTACTTCACAAAAGTTTAGATTACGCTATTTCTATTTACTCAGAAAAATGCTTGTTTACTACTGAAAATACCAGTAAAGAAAATAATATCATATGCAGTTATTATTTCTGTTCAAGGAAAGTTTGAGTGTTTAAAAAGACATTCCAATTTTCCGATATATATGTTGCTTATTAGTTTTTATACATTACTTGAAGTTGTTTGGTAATACCCTTTTCAGAGAAATGAAATGATAAACTTGTATTTTTTACTAGAAATAAATTTTAATAACTATATTTTTTCTTTACGCTATGTTGGCCTACAAAGTTTATGTTCTGGAATGATTTGGAAGATTACTTCATGAAGTCCAGATAGGAAGAAAATATTTTTATCTGCTTTCTCTTTTTTGCTAAGCTTCTTTTTACCCCATACTGATTAATGAAATGTTTCACGAAAATGTTCTATTTTTTGTTGACACCATTTCTTTTCATTCGAAAATTTCTTTGACTTAAAATAGACATTTGTTAGAATTTAAAATAGTTAAGTATTACACATCCTACCCTTTTGATCTAGAACTAGTCTTTGGAAAAAATACATGTATGGTAGGGTTATAAGTTAATTGCAATGTTAACGAGATAAAAGATTGTAAATATTTTTCAGTTTATGTCATTTCTATTTAAAATTCTACAAAAAGTGAGCACTAAATAAACTAAATCAGAAATCTTCGTTCAGAAATTGATCACATAAACTAAATTTAGTTAGACATGCAAAAGCTTATTTTCTTTTATTTTTTTTCATGATTTACCTCACCAAGAAAAATATTGTCAAACTTTAAAATCTCTATATACATTGTAGAATTTGTATTAATTTCTTTATTACTCCTTTTTAGAGATAAATCTCTATTACTCTCTTAGTCTTTCTTAGAATACACTACTTTTATTTAAAAATATTTTATTTGTTTAAAAATATTTTATTAAAAATGTTTAATTCAATTGTTTAACATGTAAATGATTTTGTCCAAAGGCTGTAAGTTATGGTTGATAGTCCTGTTGTTTTTAATTTTTACTACTCTTAGACAAAAGACTACTACTCAACTTATTCGGACGAACTTTGCAGGTTTGGATTTGAACTCACAAAATTTAGCACAAAAGACTTAGCATTAAAACTTACCTGTTTGCTCACAGTCCTAATCAGTTTTGCATACATTGGGCTGAGTTAACTATCTAAGCTTATATGTGTAACACTAACAGAAAAATCCCTTTATCTGCCTGGATTGAGTTATACGAAATCCTAACAATCAAATTTTCCATGTTGGTAATTAATGTATTTATATGGCTCGTCATAGATATAACGTTTAAATTTATTTCTTCATTTTACACACTAGTCGCTTAAAATATGTAACTAACCATAGAACGCTATTCTTACAACAATGAAATATTTTGTAATTGAATTGTCACAGTTGTCGATAAAAACAAGACATCAATCTGATGTTGAAAATAAATATGAGTGGTTTTACCTAATCTCCGTGTGATCTTGGCTATTTATGCCACAAATGAGTAAAGTTAGCAGTAAAACTTACTTGTTTGTTCACAATCCTACTCATTATTGCATACATTGGGATGAATAAACTCTCTAAGCTTATATGCGTTACACCGGCAGAAAAGTCCATTTATCTGCCTGGATTTAGTTATACGAAATCCTAACAGACAAATTTTTTATGTTGGAATTTAATGTCTTTATATCGCTCGTCATTGATATAACGTGTAAATTTATTTCTACATTTTACACACTACTAGCTTAAAATGTTTAATTAATCGTAGAACGCTATTCTTACACGATTGAAATATTTTGTAACTGAATCGTGACTGTTGTTGATAAAAACAAGACATCAATCTGATGTTAAAAATAAATGTGAGCGGTTTCACCCAATCTCTGTGGGACCTTGGGTATTTCTGCCCGAAAAGAGTAAAGTTAGCAGTAAAACCTACCTGTTTGATCACAGTCCTACTCATTATTGCATACATTGGGATGAGTAAACTCTCTAAGCTTATATGTGTTACACCAGCAAAAAACACCATTTATCTGCCTAGATTGAGTTATACGAAATCCTAACAAACAAATTTTCCATGTTGGAAATTAATGTCTTTATATGACTCGTCATAGATATAACGTGTATATTTATTTCTACATTTTACACACTACTAGCTTAAAATATTTAATTAACCGTAGAATGCTATTCTTACACGATTGAAATATTTTGTAATTGAATCGTGACAGTTGTTGATAAAAACAAGACATCAATCTGATGTTAAAATTAAATATGAGCGGTTTTACCCAATTTCCGTGAGACCTTGGCTATTTATGCCACAAATGAGTAAAGTTGGCAGTAAAACCTACTTGTTTGCTCACAGTCCAATTCAGTATTGCATACATGGAGATGAGGTAACTCTCTAAGCTTATATCTGTTACACCAGCAGAAAGTTCATTTATCTGCCTGGATTGAGTTATACGAATCCTAACAAACAAATTTTCCATGTTGGAAATTAATGCCTTTATATGACTCGTCATAGATATAAAGTGTAAATTTATTTCTATATTTTACACACTAGTCGCTTAAAATATTTAATTAAACGTAGAACGTTATTCTTACACGATTAATATATTTTGTAATGGAATCGTGACAGTGTTCAATTAAAACAAGACATAAATATGATGTTAAAAATAGATGTGAACAAATTTACCCATTCTCTGTGCAACCTTGACTATTTATGCCCCAAATGAGCATTTTTAGGCTGTGAACTACTACTTGAAAAGGATTCGGACCAGTTACGAAAATGTTTGGATTCGATTTCTTCAACTTTATTATTGCATTGAATGACGTAGCTGTTAACCTGCGCAAACTGCTTGCTCGTTATACAACTCAACTGTGCTTAGCTTACTTGGAGTTGTAAACTCCCTGTAACAATGAGTTACACTACTGGACAAAGACAGCATGGGAGACTGACCGAAGGATGAAAGTGATGTCAGTGACCCCCCGCCCTTTGACCCCATTGGACATTAGGGTTGCTAACGCTGGTCAGTCTTCTTTGGTCCTGGCAACAGTAGATATTAGATTTTGCTCCGTAGATTTGATGGCCCATTCAGAGAAAAAGCAAGTCAAGATGGAAAGAACGGATAACTTCATCATAGGTAGAGAGTGCCACACCATTCTTTTTATCTGAACAGATAGCGTCATAAGAATCAGGGAATTGCTCCAACATTTCATCAGTATATTGAGATTCAATATTGATACTTAATTTGTTATATTTCCGTCACCACAAGTCTGCAAAAGGGCAAGTCTTCGCTCACTTGTATCGGGTGTCTTATTCCTCGTGCTATCACAGCAGGCCTTGTATAAGTCATCGGTATATAATACTCACTAAGCTCACAAGCATTGGCCAGGTAAAAAATCAGAAAAAAATCCATGAAAATTGACCTGCTTGAGTAGACTGCATGAAATACCCAGGAAAAAATTTGCAGTTTTTTATTTTAAAACCTTTAACCAACATCATATTTCCCGTTAACGTATAAGCCAAAGCGGCATGTTTATAGTAATGTAATAATGTAATATATTCTAAAATTATTTAAAAGTAAATAGTATTAATGTAAATAGTATAAAGATACTGACATCTAGAACAACACTTACATTAGAACTCCATCTGCAAAAAACAAATTCTCCAAGAGTTCAAAAAAAAAAAAAATTCTAGCTTACAAGAGAAGAGAATCTTTTTTAATTATTGATATAAAAAATCTTAAAGTGTTAAAAAAGGAAATATAAAAAATATAAAAAATGAAATACCCAGGAAAACATTTGCAGTTTTGGATTTTAAAACCTCTAACCAACGTCATATTTCCCATTAACGTATAAGCCAAAGCGGTATGTTTATAATAATGTAATATGTTCTAAAATTATTTAAAAGTAAATAGTATTAACGTAAATAGTATAAAGATACTGACATCTAGCACAACAGTTATATTAGAACTGAAACTGCAAAAAAAAAAAAAATTCTCTAAGTGTTCAAAAATAAAAAAAAATTCAACTTACAAGAAAAGAGAATCTCTTTTAATTATGGATATAAAAATTCCCAAAGTAGAGAAAAAATAAAATATTTCCAACTTATACGACAAGAGAATCTTTTT
>CM063504.1:27631274-27633774 GCA_032207245.1 Pardosa pseudoannulata | reverse complement strand
TTATGGAAACATTAAAGTTGATTTAATTATTAACAATTTCATAAAACTAAATACTAAATGACGAATTAATAACGATTTTTAATTTAAGAAATATAATCTTTTACTAAAGGAAACCTTTTTTAAATTCTACCCCATTACTATTTCATTAATTTTCATCTAAAGTCAAAAATTAGTGAGTTGCAGCTACTTTCGAAATAAATAATATTTTTCGTCAGACCCAGGCATGTTAAGTGTAATTCTGATTACAAGTATTTTCTAAATCTATAACTATCTTGAAGAAATGGTACCTTAAAAATTTCACATTTATGCGAGAGTTGTCTTTAATTCTGATATAAATGTGGAACTATACTACATTTATAAAATAAACAGAACCAGGGATAAACTTAACTTTATGCGTAGCTTTATTTTAGTTAATAGTGGAATATTATTCTTACATCAACGAGACGATTTGTAAGATGTTAACACACTGAAGACGGTATGCGCTGAAAAGTGTCAGGTCTCAGTTCCCGCACATTTTTTGTTAAAGAGATAACAAAAAAATCCAAAAAAACGTGAATTTCCGTCATGCGTCGCCAACAAATTGTAAGTTATGGAAACATTAAAGTTGATTTAATTATTAACAGCTTCATAAAACTAAATACTAAATGCGAAATTAATAATGATTTTTAATTGAAGAAATATAATCTATTACTAAAAGAAATCTTTTTTTAAAATCTACCCCATTACTATTTCATTAATTTTCATCTAAAGTCAAAAATTAGTGAGTTGCAGCTACTTTCGAAATAAATAATATTTTTCGTCAGACCCAGGCATGTTAAGTGTAATTCTGATTACAAGTATTTTCTAAACCTATAACTATCTTGAAGAAATGGCACCTTAAAAATTTCACATTTATGCTAGAGTTGTCTTTAATCCTGATATAAATGTGGAACTATACTGCATTTATAAAATAAACAGACCCATAAACTTAACTGTACGTGTAGATTCCGTTTAGTTAATCGTAGAATGTTATTATTGCATCAAGGAGACGAGTTGTAAGCTATCAAAAGATAAAAACAACTGTAACGGCCTAGAGTTATTTTTCAATGTATTATTTGCCTTTCTTCGTGGCAAAGTAGATTTATGAAAAGATGCTTTGATTGGGTTTGGTCTGGAGTGTTACGGTCTACTTTTTGCAACACGAGGGCTAATGAAACCGGTACCTACAGCTTAAAGCCGATTCCAAATGGCTACGAACATCCATGCCACTACGGGATTCGAACCCACAAACTCTGGTACCGCAGGCCACCGCAATAACCAATCGGCCATCCTTCAGCAAAAGATGCTTTGAAGATGTAATGATAGGAATAACGTTTTAAAAGCAGAGTAACGGTCTAAGGTTAAGAACATTGACTAGTACTTTAATTTCATCCCTTCCGATAACTCGTTCAGTAATTTTAATTATCCCTCTCTTCTGCACTAACTTTCTACAGCAAATTAATACATTTAATTCATTTTGACCTCCTTATCTATTGCATCATATGCCATGGAATGATTAGCAATGTAGACCCCTAAATCCGCGTGTCTCAGAAAATATATTGCGAATAAATATACTTTATTTTCCTATGATTTGAAGAACATTTCTTTCCTTGACCAATAAATCAGTGGCATTCTACTATGATACACACTATTACATTGTGTCTTACTATTTCTCCGGTAGTAGGAGCTGGTAAATCAAATTTTCTTTACCGAAGTCAGTTTGTTTTAATACCACATTTAGCATGATTGTTCGTAGCACTTTGAGACGTCGTAAAATAGTAGGTACGGAATTCGTCGTTTTCGTATAACACAACAGTAGATCGTATAACTCCAAATCACAAATATTTGCGGAATGAAAAATGGAATACTACTTTGATATTCTTGTACACTTCATGACAACACTCATTCTACCTTTATAAATATTTTCATTAAAATCTTTTTACCAACGTTTATTATTTTATATTGAAATATATAAACATATACTATATAAATAGACAAATAAACAAATATATCTATATAGACACAAATATATATATATATATATATATATATATATATATATATATATATATATATATATATATAATCATTTTCGCAAGGATAAATAAAAATTTAATTTCAAATCTAAATTGATTCTTTTAATCTACCTTCTCGTTCTGTGATTCCTCATCGACTGATGTAAAAACTAGTTTTTATTTGTCTAAATTTTTCCAGAAACTATGTAGTAGACCAGACCATTCGGCTTCGTTTTCCTGTATATACCGTTATTTTTGTATCCACAAAACAAACCATATTGTTACACTAACCCGTACTAGTACGTGTCCCGCGCTCAAGTATCAATCTTCAGAAAACATATTAATACGTGTCCCGCGCTCAAGTATGAATCGTCAGAAAACGTGCTAGTACGTGTCGCGTATACAATAGGTTAAAAATCAAAACATCTACTTAGAATTTTATTGCTTTAATACATGATATTATATAG
>CM063504.1:27606274-27626274 GCA_032207245.1 Pardosa pseudoannulata | reverse complement strand
CAAGTTCTATAGATACTTTTATTTGGGGTCATAAGAAGGATAAATTGAATTACTGACTTCTCAGGTACAGCAAAGTTTAAATACATATATTTCAAAAGAAAGAATAAATTAAATGTAGATCTATCATCTGCTGTAAATTTAAAATGTCAAAAACATAAAATAAAATCGAAAAATCATCCATGTCTCTAAAAAGTTTTTTTTTAATTGCATAAGCTCTTGATTCTACATTATCCGCTTCCATACATCACAGATGTATGGGATTGGAGCTGTAAATAATTATGCAAAGATAAAGTAAAGTACTTCAAAAAGTAAAGTTTAAAAGAAAGATGTTTAATAGGTGGTTTCGCTACGAAACCACTGTCCGTTAAAGGTTTAATTCATTAATTTTAAATAATAGGATCGTACTAAACAAGCAAATTTTTACTTCATAATCTGTAATACCACTTTAGGTATAATAGCGTTTTCTTGATTTTTTTGTAATTGATGTAGAATATTAAATTTAGTTGAAACATGTGAATACTTACCATTTAACCGGCTTGCCTTTACAGTGAATGAACTAATCATATTTGACCGCAACTGATTTGTCTATAAGCGATACAGACATAGATTTTTTTCCTATATTTCAGCTTGCTGGTATTCTTATACAGATTATTGAAAAATATTATTTAATTGTAAATTTCAGACTTGAAAGACCAGGCTTGAAATCCGACACAGAAACACTATTTAGAAATTGTTGTTTCTACCAGTAATAAACAGATACTTCGCAAGACAGTGTGCACTTTGCTATTCAAAAAGAAATATAAAGGGAAAGATAATCCAAACAGAAACATGGTACCATATTCTTGACTCGTACTTAAGAATTTTCATTACACCATACTTCAAACTGTTCGTCACAGATAAAAAAAAACTCATGAATAGTTTAGAAAACTAAAATTTAAAAATTTGGTATGATGTTTAGACAAATAAATCAAAAATATGTCAACGTATGTATCAATGTTTCTCGTAAAAGAAAATGTTTATTTAACAGTTAAAGGTTTAGAATGAAATTCAAAATGTTTTCACTCCATGCCAATATCTTCTGAATATTAATCGGTCAATTCAAACATGAAGTATTTATTATGCCAGAAGATGCGTCAAACAAAACAAAATGATTTCCCTGCTTCTCAAAGATAAACTGGATACATCATCCTTTCAGATACATTTTTGCTATGCACAAAACTGTTTTCGGACTAAATGACAGTAGTTGACTTTTATGCATACTCATCTTAGACTATTTACATATTTTTCAGTATTAAGAGTGTAAACTGTAATGGTGATTATGAAATGAATTTGTCCGTACTTCTTATCCGGTGATAAAATCTCCGTTGTGAAAAGAATATTGCTTTATCACTGACATCTATTATATTTACAGTACAAATATATGATGTGGGTTTATTGGTAAGCAAATCGAACAGTATATATTTCTGAAATCGACTTATAAAAATCATATTTTATTAAATTTACGATCAGCACTTTACGTAAGTTTCATAGTTAAACGCTGTTTTAAGACTTTCTCTAATATTGAAAAAAGGTTAATAATTACCATTGTATTCCATTAATTTTTCATTTATATGTTAATGATGTATTAAATAAGAAAACTGTGTTTTCTAATTGACAGGAAATGAAAAGCAAAAACCTGGAACAGAGGTAAAAAGCTGTATTTCCAGATTGTGTATTTTTCCAAAATAATCATCCATTTATTAACAGATCCCAATGACTTTAAATCATTCACCCCGAAAGCTCTTATTCTAGTAGACCTCTACTTTGACTGGCTGGATAAGAAGATTTAATCCTTTTATCAATATATCTTGCAAAGTAGCCAAGCCTGGACAACTTTTGGAAGAAATAAACACGAAAATTTATTGTCATCATGAATCATGGCGTAAATGGCACAGGATCATTCAGGCTATTAAGCTAGGTGATTTCACCTGCTTAAAGAACCACCCCTCTAGTCTAGTTATCTGTAAGCCCAAATTCAAATAGCCCATCTGAGTTCACATTTTGTCTTTTCGGAAGTAAACTACCCAACAAGTGAATAAAATATCAAGAATTTAGTGCAACAAATCTTTCATCTTCGAGATTAAACTTCTAGTAAGAGTCTATGGAAATGTAGAAATACGAGCCCATATAACACACAATTTCCATAATGAATCTCGTGCATATTTCGACATAGCCGATATTGCGACGTCCTATTGATGTCTCGAAATGGGTGTTGTGTGGACTAGGAGCGATATAACGTCTTGTGGAAAGAGATCGTCCACAAATAGATGTAGCATTTAAGCCATTCGTACGACATTCCTTCGACATCATAGTAGACGTCGTGATGACCGTATAAAGATCTGAAAGGGAAGGAACCTTTTCAATCCCTGAGATCGGATCATACGTCCGAAAGCATGGTTGCGATGTCCTCTGGACATTTTGTTTGCCTAAAATAGACTTTTTGTGGAGATTTTGTGTTATGTTGGAACAGTATTTACCGCTTGGGTGTTTTTCAAACAGCTTTACAACGCCTTTTGGTCTGTTATATCAAAGATTTTTTAAAGCAACGCATGAGATTAAAAATTGGAAAACACAATTATAAATAGTTTTTCTCTATATATACCTAGATTTATGTATACTTTTACATAAATCCGAGATATGTAATCTATTTGGTTGTATTTGTTAGTCTCGTCTATCAGAATCTAATGCAGATAACTAAATTATCCGAAGATTATCAATTAATTTTATAAATCTATGAATTAAATGTTTTTTATTCTACACTGTTATTGTATCCTGCGAGTCATTTTCTATTACAGCTTCAAAATATGAGAACAGTAGAAGATCGTGATACAAAATCGTGAAGCTGTTGCATATTTCTAAATCTAAAAACAAATCACAAACGTTTGTTTGATTGAAGTTTCTTAAAATAAACATGAAAAATATCATCTACAAATTTATGGTTCGGCAAATCTTACTTAGAAAATTACTTTAAAATAAAACAAATTCTAGTGTAAAGCTCAATAGCATTTTCTTAATAGAAAGCTTCTGCAACTGTAAAACTTTCAGAATATATATGTTTCACTTACAGTTACTGAACTCATTACTTGGAGATGCATTTCTGAGGTAATAAATGTCAATAGCACCAATAATATTCTTAAAACTATGAAATGTATTAAATTGTACAGTTCAAATATTTTTAAAAAATGGAGAAAAATGAAACACTCTATAAATGAGCAAAGGAAATGCTTTATGCACAGAGCTGCACTTTGCTCACTGAAAATTTAAATACTTTCATGTACCTTATTTCATCAGTTATAAACAATGTTGCATCTCCAAGTTAATTCCCAATGAGATGCCGAAATCTAATGAAACCGGCATGTGTGCAGCCAGTAAGATATATTTTATTTGCTATAATAGTTTATGATAAAATCGGATACAAGAAAAAAATGTCACAAATTTCAAATTTACAATAGAACATAAAAAAGATTTCTTTCTTTCTTTACTTTTTTTTTAAGATTTTTTTAAGCTACGTCGTTTTTGAGTAAAAAGTCTTTATACATGTTTTGAGGTATTAGAGAAGTAATAATGCTTGCAAATATACGAAAATAGTAGAAATAAAAATCTTTATATTATAATGGAGTCTTTACCACTAAACCATCTTTCTTCTCAGATTTTCTTCCATTCTATAAATCTCTCAATATTTAGAAATGTAGGTAATGTTTTTATCACATAAACGAAAATAACACCTCCTACACGAATATGCAAAAAAACATTAGTTTTGAAAAACATGTAAATAGATCTTTTAGCTAAACTGTACATATTTTTATATAGATAAAAATATGAATGCTGCAATTCCGCAGTGAATATATACAAGCAGTCGTTACTCCCAAATCTCTGGGGGAAATAATCCCCGCTTTTTTCTTTTGAGATCATAACCTAGTAAAGGATAAGTGTTAAACTTTTGTAATAATTCATAATTTCTAACCACTCTCCATTTTCCATCATATAATTGATCACTCGCCATTTTTATCATATAATTCATTTAATGCATAAAGCTAAGCAGTAAAATAATCCAATTTTGATGCATCTTTCTGAAAAATATATATTTAAGAGACTGAAGTTATATTGAACACTTATATTTATGTTTTTCTTTTCAGAATTCAATTTTGAACACTGTTACATTATTTAAGGGACAATAGATATCAAATCTTCGTTTATTAAATACATAATATTTAAATTTATTCCAAATATGAACATAAATAATGTTATATATTAGACAGATCTAACTATAGAACAAGCACTCTTGACTAAATTATAAATTTTTTATTGAATTTGAAATATCACTTTTTAAAAATATTTCCGAGGCAGTGTATATTAATTAACAACTTTCATTATTTGCGACATGTTCGCGTAGCATCTATAAAGAAATTTAATTCGGTATTGAGTTTCGCTAACGTTTAAAAAATATAAGGGAATTATTTAAATTTATCAAATAACTTTACAATTTTTATTTATCTTTGTGATTTAACTCTGTAATTCAACAAAATACTTATCACTTAAAAAAAACATTTTTTAAGAAATACCATTTAATAAGCAATGTCTAGAGAGTCTAAAGATATTTTCAAAAAAATTGCATCAAAAATATTTTGCATTCATTAATAAGGTGAAAGATATTACAGTGGAATAAATGATTTTTATGTTTTAATGAGGAAGTGCAACAACAGAAAAAGGTTTTGAAGGGACATAGTACATTTTGAGCTGAAGGATCTCCATTATTAAAAGACTATTTTTAATTTATTGTAAAATAAAATATTTATCTGTGTTGGGAGAAAAATATTCAATTAACATAAATAAAAATCTTGCACTGAAAAAATATTAATTGTGTTATATGGAGTAATAACTTTAGAAAAAACACATATCTGCGTCATTTGGTAAATTTTAAAACCCACTTACTCTCAAAAGAACTTTTTATTAAATATGTAAATTGAAATTAATTTTCTTTTTGTGTTTTCATTCTGTAAAGGGCAAATTGTTTTTACATTTTCTATTTCTTCAGAGATTTTACTTCTTTTAATTAACAAAAATAAAAATCTTGCACTGAAAAAATATTAATTGTGTTATATGGAGTAATAACTTTAGAAAAAACACATATCTGCGTCATTTGGTAAATTTTAAAACCCACTTACTCTCAAAAGAACTTTTTATTAAATATGTAAATTGAAATTAATTTTCTTTTTGTGTTTTCATTCTGTAAAGGGCAAATTGTTTTTACATTTTCTATTTCTTCAGAGATTTTACTTCTTTTAAAAATTAAAATTCCGGTTACATTTTGAAGTTTCAGGTTTACAAATTAAAAAAAATTTATTTATTTTCCAACTGAATAAAAAAACGGTTTACAAAATACATATTATCGTACCTGTACATGAATTATTAGCCACAACAAATCATGATTAGGATGAAATTTTGCTATTTTGAAGCTTTACTTGTTTTAAGCTACATTCAGTTTGGAAATTCAATGTCCGGTATCGAAAATAACCAGATGTTTCGGCGTGCTGACAATGCCATCTTGCGGTATTGCAACGTGAGTGAACCATATTTTGTTATCATATCTTTATATATAAAATTCTTATGTCGGTGTGTTTGTAATAGAACTCATCATAAACGGCTAGTCTGATTTTCATGAAGTTTTGTGTATGTAATTAAATTCATTCGTAAATGGTATATATTCTCAATTTGATCCGATAGAAAATGGTTTCTTATTAAAAATTCAAAATTTCGTGCTTATTGAGATAATGACGCTTGAAACACATCACAGCCAACGTTTCTGTGTCGCAGTGGTCGGCGCAACCAGCTTCAGTGCAAGATGTCCCAGGTTCGAATCCCCGTACGAGCGATGTGATAATTTTAATTTAATCTAATTCAGTTTGTGATAACAGTACGCTTGGTGGTGTCAAGTATTTTTAAAGTAATTTTTTAACTGTCAAATTTATAATTTATTTAAAAACTTTTTACAATTTTTGTATTGCAGAGTTAAAACAGGACAACGTATGTTGGGCCGTCTAGTTTATCTACATATTTGTAGTTATGTATGTATGTATGATATAGAAGTAGTTGATAATCATAAACGAAATCAAATCAAACCATAGATCTAAAAATTGTCTTTAATTTCTTTCCTTTTTTTCGATCAAAACGGACCAATTTATGGTTTATTTAAAATCATTTTACAATTTTTAGATTTACAGCGTTAAAACATGACAACGTCTGTCGGGTCGTCTAGTTTATAGTAAATCATTAGAGTTATACAGTACAGATTTTCTGTTTTGAAATATCAAAATGAACAGGAAAATTACGCCACTAGTTTAACTTCGAATGGCTGTATGTTCGATGAGACAAACCAACATTTGTCGCGTAATTTCTTTCTTGATTCTTGGACTTTTTTTTAATTTTTCAACAGTTTAGGCTTGAGATTGTAAATGATCTTTTAATTTAAACTTTAAAAGTCAGATTATTGAAGAAGAGATTGCGATGCTTCTAAACCATGGTTTTGAAAGTCTAATATTTAAGGAAAGTAAGATTCGATATAAAAAAAGTATATAGAATTCTGTAAAGAAAGCTTTATTACTTTACGTAATCAAATCTTTTTTATTTACCTGCTTGATATTTTACGTTTCGCAAACACTTGTTTCGTTATTTTAAAATTATTAGCACTAGAAAAGGGAAAAAATTCATACCATTTTGTATCATCTATTCTTGTAAAGCGTTCATTCCAGTTTCGTTAATTTTGAGGGGGAGGAACCAGTTTTAAGCAAAGTGACATTTTTTTTACATTGTTATAATCAATTTAAATGAATAATTTCTGTGCTTCTAACAAATAATGATTTACACAATTTTATTATATACATATTTTTTGGAAGAGGCAGAATTTTTTATAAAAAAGAATCCGTCAAATTAGAGACAGAAATATTTATATTCATTTAAATTACGCTTTATATTCCGTAACTATACGCTAGTATTTGTAAAGGGTTTTGAATATATTTGAAAGCAGAAAGAACCACATAGAATAGATATCATAAATTTAAGATCAGTAAGTAAGAACAATAACACATGGCTTCAAAGATAGGTTAAATTACCTGTATATGTAACATGAGGATATAAAAAACAAATGAATTAAAATAATACTATTATAATAAAATGCGCTTCCATGATGCTCACGAAAATTTAAAGGTCAAATAGTAGTTTAGGAGCAGAATTATTGAAGATTGTTGACTTTATATTTAAGGTCTAACCACCATTGATTAACACCACACACTGTTTGTTAATCAGTGTGTGGCAACCACTCTGATTTACCACCACACACTGATTAACTCCCTGTTTGTTTCCATCACACACTGACTAACATTTTTGTTAATGTAACCTTCAGTTTAGTTTCTTTAATTTAACCATTACTTTCTAAATTTTTTTTCTTCTATTCCGTGAAGAAGCCCTCAAGGCATAATAAATTATTTTGTAAAATGTGTATTTCACAACCAGATGAATACATAAAGGCCAGTCACTCATTATGCTGGGTGGTGATATTATTTTGATGATTAGAGAGCTGTGTCTTGTTTTTCAATATGTCCTATGCTTAATGAAGATGCCTGTTTTTTTATGTGAAACTTAATGTTTTTTAAGAAGTGTATTTTTAATGTAGTGATGATATTTAAAAAATAAAGTCAGTTACCATCGCATGTGGAGTGATAATTTTTTTATTCTGCAAGGTTGTGTTTATCGATGATTTGGGATGTTTTAAAAGAAACCGGAAATGATGTCAAGAAGCTTCCACGTTATAAAATGTTTTATGTATGACTACGATGCGCAATGTTAAGTGGAGAATCAATCCTCCAACTGATGTTATATTAAAGGGGAAAATAAAATATAAAAGCATGACATGTAAGATGAAGTTGGTATATAAGCTTTATTAATGACTTGTCTATAGTCTTATTTCAACTTTAATTTTTCATCTTTCATTTTAATCTTTCATATATTGTCTATAATTCAACGTCAAACTTCTGTTGAGAAAACCTAACAAGAGATATTGTACACTTACGATGCTAGTTGGTACCGGAGTTTAAATCTCACTGCTAGCATGGGTGTTCGTAATCGTTCTGAATCAGCTGTAACCAATATACCCCAGTATAATTAGCCTCCGTATAGCAAAATGTAGACAGTACAGTCCAAATTCAAAAAGTTAACCAACCATATTACTTCGCGATGAGTAAATACATACAGAATTAACATAATTCTCCTTCTTCGAGATAGTTATCTTCTTCGTATTTGATAACATTATCTTACATTTACAGCATTTGAAACCAACATCTTAATTCCAAATATTTCACAATAATCATTGTACAAAACTATTTTATTAATATCTACATTAATAGTCTTTAAAGTATATTAGTGTATAAATAATTTTGTCTTATCTATTATGTGTTTGTGTTAAATTATGTGCTTCTAATTTTTTTCTTTGCAATATTTATATCTAAATTACATAAAATGAACCCCTATACTTTTCCAGCATGTTAATGTATAGAGATCACAACTTCTACAGCAAACTTTAACATGCATTTTCCAATTTATCCCTTAAAAACTGAAGCCTATAATAGGATATTGATTTTTATCTCATCACGTATTTTATAATCGAAAAGATTTGAAAGACTGAGGCTCTGTGAGAATTTTATCATACTGTCGATAAGGTTAGCACTTAAACCAACTATTGATACTTTTAATAGTCTCCTAAAAGTGTTTTATATTAGACATCGGATCAGCATCTTTGTTAAACTAATACCGATACTTTAAGCTAAAATTTTACTGTACCTCTAAATATAACACGCAATTTCTTGATTAATGAATAAATTTAAGAAACCTTTCAACCTTTATTCTCTTTATCTATAAATTTCCATTAAAGAGCTGCGTTGGAACAAATTTATTAAGATAAAGATGGGATTTTTTTATATATTTTCTTGCGGAAGATTTAATTAATTTCCTTTACTTTCATTCGTAATAATCGAAACTTTTAAAAACTCCCATTTACGAAATTGAATTTTAAAAATATATTAAGCAATGATGGACATAATTTGTGAAATATGGCCTTCAAAATATTAATTAATTTTAAAGGTTTCATAAAACAATTAAGTACGAAAATGTTTACTTTTTATGCATGTACATATATGAAATTGGGTCTTCATGCTTTGTGATGAGGACAAAATAAATGAGTGCCCTGAAAACAAAAGTATGTATTATATTCTAAGATCACGATAGAAAACTAGAGTAAAATAGATCACAAATTATGACGGTGGTATTTGGGGAACAAATAATACGAGGCGCATACAGAAATTAAGTTTCCCGATGTTTTCCCTTTTAAAGTAAATATAATTAG
This sequence comes from Pardosa pseudoannulata, assembly GCA_032207245.1. Lineage (NCBI taxonomy): Eukaryota > Metazoa > Arthropoda > Arachnida > Araneae > Lycosidae > Pardosa > Pardosa pseudoannulata. Next base: position 27,616,841 of record CM063504.1, on the reverse strand, counting down.
ACGTGTTCTTTGCGGGTGCGTAAAAGATCTATGACTTATTAACCATATGACAGCTGGACAAATCTCGATTCGTGCCATTAGCGGGGTAGGAGTCATCCGAAATGGAAACTCTAATTCCTTCTCCGCCGCCTGCAAGGTTCGGCTGGTGATCTTGAATGCACAAAGCATTGAACCAATTGAAATTCACAGTCAGGTCTATGAGCCAAAACTGACACCCGAACCTAAAATTCAACGCTTAGGAGCAGCACTGACATTTCTGCTACGATATCAATATAACGGCGACTAGTTCCTCGTCAGGATCGTCACGGGCAATTAGACTTAGATTTCGGACTTCACCCCGGAAACCAATCAGCAGTCAATGTATTGTCATCATAGTGGATCTTTGGTCAGGACCAAATTCAAACAGACGCTCTCGGAACGTTAAGGGATGTGCACGGTGTTCTGGGATAGGTAGGTTGGTTCCATTCACAGGCGGCAGAGTTCTACGACAAAGGAATACAAAACTTGATCCCACAATGCGACAATTGTCTCAATTCTGGTGGTGGCTATGTTGAAAATTAGCTGAAACATTGCTGTACATGTTGCCAATATATATGTCAGTGAAAGTATGATTTCTGTTTTTCTTTTAAATAGGGAAACTTACTTCCTGGATGCGCTTCGTAGAAACATGTAGATGACATCTCAATCATTCCAAAATTTATTTTTTACACTTCTAACAAGCTCTCAAACAAGTTTGCTGCATCCACTGACCTGAATTAAGTGTACTTAGTACACTTTATTTTAGAATTTTTTGCAGGTTACGAAATCTACAGTAAAGGCCTGCTTTCTCTCAATCAAATGCTACAGTGATTGACACTGAAAATAATGAAGTTTTTCTTTTCGTAGAATAAAAAAAATTCAATAAATAGAATTGAAATAGGATAAGAAGAGTAAATCCCAAATATAATTTTCCCAACCTCAATGGTTTGCAGTATATGAGTTGATGAAATTACAACCTTCATTGCATCAGAGGAACTGAAAAGCATTCATAAGTAAAAGGTTTCTGGTAATGAGTTTCCTAAGTAGGTATGGGCAGATCTTACTTCACAGACTGCCCATTCAATGTTCAAAAATACTAAGAAATCAATTTTTAATTTTCCGTATCCGACACGGTACTTGTTTGACATCAAGTAATGTTACACCATGATACTGAACCATATCATCGTGCTTAAGTACGAAGCCTTTTACCATTTATATTAATTTGTACTTCTTCATAATACTTTAAAGTGTTTTGGATGTAGTAAATCTCACATCTCCACTCATCTAACCAATCAAAAAAGTTATATCTTTTAAATGATTTTGTATCGAATATAATACGTGAAAGAGAAGAAGATAATAATATATTACCTATCTTAATTTTTATTAAAATCTTAATTATTAAGTTAAATTAATTTAATTATAAAAAAGATTTTCTGTGTGTAAACTCAGTGAATGAGAAGTTCGTTTTGAAGTACGTATTCCAAGGTACTTAACAACAGTAAAATAAGTTTAAAATTTTGGTAGAATCAAAATTCTCTATTTAAAAAATACTGAACCTCTCGATGTCTCCACATACCTATTCAATTTTAAACGACAAACTTTTTCGTTGTTACAACAACAAAGTATATATTGAAAGAGGGAAAAAATTTCTACCCCTCTTTCATTGAAGGCTGTTACAGATTAAGGTCGGAATAAATAGATTGCTTATTACAAACTCTAAAATCTAATACATCCTTTAAAAATATCAAAAAAAATTGTTTCAATATCTTCCAGTTTTAAATCCCTATCACTATCAATGTATAGAAGATTTCTGAAATAACTTGCCTTTTTACTAATATTATTGTATGGCTAAATTTTACCAAATTCTAAAAGAAATATATGTAACAAAAGCTCATGATCGATTGTTAGTTTTATACTAAAAAAAATTGGACAATAGACAAAACACTATAACCACTATCTAAATCATTTTGAAATTAATTTGTATATTTTAAACTAAACTATTTTTCATTATATACTCAGAGTGCACTGATTTCATGGCAATCACACAGTTTGAAAATGCATAATTAAGGATATATCTAAAGTCTTTAGCTCAAAACAAAACCTTTAAGTTTTAATGCAGGCTGTTTTTTGTCGGAGTAATATACTTTCAACATAAGCATTTTAGATTATATTTTTGCTTCCTTGTACAAGTTAAGGGAAGTATTGTACTCATGATTAATTTCAAAACTCAAACGTCAACAAAACTTCTTATTTACCATGACTAACTTAATTTTATAGATTTAAATAAATTTTGACCATTTTAAGCGTTACATCTGTTTGTATGTACATACAAATGAAACGGAAATCTTACTTTTGGAAGTTTACAGCCTCATTTTGACCATTCCTGAAATGTTTATGAATAGTTTACTCTTGTCCCGAATGTACTTATTTACTTATTTATCTCGCATAACGTCGAAACTGTTAGACGAATAAGGTTAATATTTTGTATTTAGCACTGTTATAGAGCCTGGTTGTGCAACGATTTACTCTTGACGTCTATGTAAGGCATCCTATGTTTGTATGTGTTTCGCATAACTCAAAACAATTAGTCGTTTAAACGATATTTGTCATTCAGCACTGTTATAACACCGTTGTGCAACGGCTAGTTTACAATTGACGTCTATATAAGGCATCATATGTACGTATGTGTCTCGCATAACTCAAAAAAATATTTGTTGAAGATTGATATTTTATATTTACATTGTTATAATAATGCAACGGTTTGTTTACTCTTGACGTCTATATAAAGCACCCTATGTTAGGATGTGTTGCGGCGAATGAAAAACGTGCTAGTAATAAATAACTAGCATTTCACTTTTTTTATAGTGGCATCACTTGGTTGTTGTATTCATGTTTTTTTTTACTTATTCTTTACTTTGATTGTAGTTAGATTGAAATAAATACTTGTGTTGAAATTACTATCTCCTAACAGGATGTGTCTCGCATAAATCAAAAACAATTAGTTGTATAGGATTGACATTTTATATTTACATTGTTATAATTATGCAACGGCTTGTTTACTCTTGACGTCTATATAAAGCACCCTATATACGTATGTGTCTCGCATAAATCAAAAACAATTAGTTGTAAAAGATTGATATTTTATATTTGGCTCTGTTATAACGGCCGATTGTGCAATGGCTAGTTTACCCTTGCTATGTGAACTCTGCTTAAGAAAAAATTGCAATACAACGTTATTAACGCTTTGTACCAAAATTGAAAAAGCCATTAGACGTAATATGTTAAAACCTTGAATTTATTTCTATTAAAATATCTAGTTTGGGTCCTTTCTATATAACGTAAAACGTTGTGGGGAATAACCCAAAAACAGTTTGCCCCAAAATGATGAAATGTTGTACATATTATAATTATAATATATGGTTGTGACTTTACCTTTTGATTCCTATCTGCACTCTAAATAACAAAAAGTTTCAATTTAATATATATAAAAAAGCTGAGAGACGATTAGTCTTAAAATTATGAAATTTTGTATTTAAAACTATTTTAACATAAAGTTGTTCACCTACCCTTTTACCACTCTCTGGACTATATTTACTGAAAAATTTCAATATAGCGCATATAAATGACGGGAAGCATAACTGAAAATATATGCAACATGCTGAAGTTTTGATTTTAGGACTCTAATAATATCTAGTTGTGCGCCTACTCCTTTATAAGTATTATTTATTGTATATAACAATAAAATATATTACAAAATATATTAGTGCTATACGGCGTATTTCTCAGATATGAATGCATTTTAAAGTTTAATTATATGAAAATATTGATAATATACGAAATATCCTGACACCAAAAATTTTCATCGCGCAGATCTGTTAAATTATTTTACACTTTCAAGTACATTAAACTTAGGAGAATGTCATAAATAACATTCTAAAATGTTGGTTTTATACTTTCAAGTAAGTATACCTTGGTACAGATGCAATATAGACCTTGTGCTTTTCTTGCCGCCAAATTTGGCAATCTTTTGGTGATTTAATGGGGCAATGAGTGGGTTGGTGTGTTTGCGTGACTTTGGTGGTGGGGTATGGCAGCTCTAATGTGTTCTTGCACCCCATTGGTGCACTTGATTTCTGACGTCAGTACCCGTCACTATTAGAGAAATTTGCATCTTAGCTGTTCTTTTGGTTTACAGTCGAGTGTCAAATTGTATATTTTTTTTCTTATCATTTTCTGGGATTTACTTTATTTAGTTATTACGGGTGAAGTTATTTCGGTTCTTACTATTTTTGAAATTGTGAAAAAGTATTAGGATATTCTAAATCAAACAAGATGCTTTGCTTTGGAACATTTTTATTTTTTCTTTATCTGAGATTTAGTAATTTAATTATGGCGGGTTGTGTTATTTCGGTCCTTACTATTTTTGAAATTGTTAAAAAATATCAGGATATTCTTAGGTGTGAGGTGGGTTTTGCATTTCCTTCTAAACTGCAAGTGTGTGGAAACGACAAAATTCCGAATATGAGTTGTTTTTTTGTTTTAATTTGGTAAAAAAGAATTATTTCAAAGTTTTTGTTAGTGTCGGTAGGAGTGTTGAAGAATATTTGTGATGCTACCCTTTCAAATTTTGATCATTTTAAATTTATTTTGCATTTCTTTCATTATAAGGCGGGGAACCCCCTCACATGTTAGATTTTTTTTAATATTAGTGCTTATTAAAATGCTATATATTGTGTTTATTCTGGTGGTATATATCATAAACATTACTAATCTGTTATTTATTTTTTAAATAACGTAAAAAATGATAATTATTATTCTAATTTTATTTTAATAATGCTTTAAATTGTTAATCTGTTTTTTTTTTCTTTTAAAGTTTAGTTTTGTTAATGTTGTGTTTCAAATATGCCATGTGACCGCCATGTTTTTTTTTGGGGGGGGCGATCTTTCAAAAAACGCGTACCTCCGCCATGTTTTTTTACTTGGCGATTTTAGAAAATACGCGTTTTTCTGTTGGTAGCCAAAAAAAAACATGACGTCGGGACCGGCGTCTATAATGCATTTGTTCCAAATAACACATTATTTTTTTCGTGTGTGCGTCTTTGGTGTTTATTTAAGAAGATGGTCAAAGTTTTCAGCGACTCCGTTCACATTCTTAAAAATACATACACTTATGAAATTCTAAAGCACATTTTTCATACTTTAGGATACAAGGGCAATTAAATATATTATTCAGATATTGAACATTTAATTAAGATCTTACTAAACACATAAATAAAGTTATAATATAAATTGTGTAAGCTATTGGAATCTATAACAAAAGAGTTTTTATTAAGATTAACTGTTTGTTTAAAAAAAAGACAATATATAGTAGTTTACCAACATTTACTATCACTGTAATGATATTTCATAGAACACTTCTCCGGTTGTTTTTATTTATTTCCTTTTAGTATCGTTTGGCTGATAATTTTGTTTAGTTTATGTGGCAACTGATTTCTTTGTGTGTTTTAAATAGAATGTGGAATTTTTAAACAAAATACTGCTACAAACGTCTGGATAATTGAGCAACGGTTTAGAGTCGCCGTTGCTTAATTATCCGTGCAACATCTCGTTTCATCGCCAAACCAGTGTATTTAGGTTTCTCCAAGACATAAAACACACCACCGTTGAATAGGCAACTATGATTGCACAGACTGTAACACGTAATAACCTCTTTTATCAATAATTTTAACTTTTAATGGTAACAATATTTTTTTACTACCAATTAAATAAGATTTAAGATTTTTTCCATAAAGACAGATCTACCTGAAATGCTTATAAGAAACCAAAGTGAGAACCTATTTGAAATAAATTCAAATTGTTTATTGTTTCAATAAACTAACAACCTGAAAAAGCCATTGAAATTAAGAGAAAAAGATGCCAGAAGTTTAAATATGTCAAAATTTCTTTATTATATATTGATAAAATATAGTTCTATTGTAAATTTTTCTTTATTTCATCAAAAGCAGTTTTTTCAAAGCAATCGTTCGTACAATCCATCTAAACAATCATGGAATAGACAAATTACACGTTGTTATACTCTGTGCTTATTTTTTTTTAATGTGTGCAATCCTGGTTGCACAGATTATAACAGTGGTGTGTTTTATGTCTTGGCGAAACCTAAATACACTGGTTTGGCGACTCTCCACCTTTGGTTAATTATCCAGACGTCTGCTACAAGGTTTGCACTGTCTATTTTCGTCTTGCAGTGAGTTAATCTTAAGCTTAACGAAAGCTATCCAATTATAATTTTTATAGATATTTTTATTCGCTTTTAATAGATTTCCTATTTAAATCGAATATTTCATGTAAAGAAGAATAATCTCCTTAATTTATGGATATTTTTATATAAACAATGTCCTTTAAAACCCAAAAAATGTGTTGAAGTTCAAACTTAATGAACAAACATCATAATATGGAAATCTAGTCTTGTTAACTGCTTAAAATAAATGATCTACAGCTTTACTAATCTCAGCAAAGAAATCAAGAAATAATCAATGGAAATGGAGCTTAAGCGCAAGATCATGATCCGTTGATGATGCGATTTGCTAAATGAGGCGATAAATTCTGCCAAGTAATTTACGAAACGAAATGAAAAATATGACGTCATCCTCTTTTGTAGTTGAGGCCTTCTGGCAGTTCACCGTTTAAATCGATATATCTACCTTTTAAACTTTTAATCGGGCATCGTTTCGGGTCAGTTATTTCAGCAATTTTAAACGATGGGATCAATTGGAATGAGTATAACGTCATGCTAAAAATGACGTCATAGCGTTATTGCTTTTAAGTGTAATTGTGATTTATATATTTCAGTCACAGGTAATGGTGTTTATAAAAACATTTTTTCACTCAACTGAAAATAATTTTGAGGAAATATTTCAGATAATCTAGATTGTTAAGAAATTCATCTTAATATAGTTATTGCATTATATTTAATCACTAATCAGTCACTCCAGAATATTAATATTTCTTTTACATTTTTTGGTGTAATCGGTTACGTTTCACAATTAAACTAAAATAAAAATTCTGTTATAATTCCGAAGATATTTCAGTTACTACTTAAACTACGTTAATGAAACTTTGTAGGATAGTGTAATACGGTGTATTAAGGTATTTTACTAAGTATAAAGACGATTGCTTCACTAGTTCGCTTAATATCGTTCGTTTCTCAAAACTGATTTTTAGCATGTAATAAGCAATAGTACTGTAATGACCAAATAAGCGATCCCGAAGATATGCTTAAGGAGAAGTTTAAGCAATTTTGTGACAAAATTCTTAACTTAGTACCATGGAAAATCATGTTACATATCTGTAACAATAAGTTACATTCGGTTCAGCTTCTTTTACCTCTTTCCGTGAGTGATCGTCAAAGACAAACCAGAACAGGACCGGTTTGAACTAGAAAGAAACTTCGAACGTCTCCCAACCAATAGAAGGGTCCGTTAGTTTTGGGGAAAGGACTACTTAAGAATTGGGTTCCCCTTGGCAAATTTGGCGGAAATATTGGCGATATTTACTAAAATGCAAATATAATTCATCCAAACATTGTATTTCTTGCTTTTTCTAGCGAAATTAATTAATGCACAGTAATTAATGCCATCGTAATAGAATTATATATTCTTAGTTAATTAAAGAAAACGACTTGAAAACCAGACATTTATATTCATTCATATTTACAAACGCAACAACTCCAAATTATTAAAAATCAGCCATAGTCAACCATTAATGGTTTGTTATATCTAAATTTTTTAAGCATTGCGCACTTTTAATATATAAGAAATGAGTTACACAAGGAGAGTTGGATGCAAATATCACATAAATTATAATATAGATACAGATTGTTTGGACACGGTGAGATCAGGAGAAAATGTTAGGCGACTATACTTAAACCATTATCGCCAAGTTGGCGGAGGAACCCAGTTCTTTAGTCAAGCCTTAGGGGAATTCTGAACCCCCGCCGTTTTGCAGTGGAAACCAGTTTTTTTCTCCGTCAGGCAGTCTCATTTTTTATAGGAAAATTTTGGGACCAGATGAGAGTAGAAGGTGAACGCTGCTGGCATCAGCGGCTTGAGGGATAGACTTTTTCAGAAAAATCATTGCCATATTTTTTTTTAGGGCCGACGCCGACTCGAGAGCGACTCTACAAATGTATTACAGTTGTATTCCTTAGGTATGTATTTAATTGTAAATTCATTTAATCAAGACTTATTTGTCCATGTGTTTATTAATGAGTATTAATTTCTTCTTTCTCAAACAATAGGCCAACGTAACATTATTTTTTACAATATCCTTATATTTCTATGAGTTTGAAACTATTTTATATGAAGTTTAGTTATAAAACTTTTGTGGTTAAAATATCGTGTTGATATAAAAATAAAACTTGCAAACTGGAACGATATTGAAAAACATGGAGTAAACATTTCTTAATTTTATAAATTATACTACGGGCCGATCTCACCAAACTCCTTTAACGGCTAACCGCTATTAACCCATGGAGGCAACCAATGGTGGGACGCAATTCTCCGTTTAAACAGAGATTATTCGTGGTTAGCCGTTAAACGACTTTGGTAAGACCAGGCCTTAAACTTTTTAAATGCTAAAAACAATCTTTTGGCTCTAAACGTATTTTTATGTTAACTTATACAGTTAACGTAAAAGTATGTTAAATGTATGGTAAGTATTCTTATCAATTACTTGTTTATTACTTGCAACTTGCAAAATATCATAACATATTTTATTAGTTTCAACGGGAAAAATATTTCCATAAAAGAATCTTTTGTATGGACTATGCACTACAAACATTTTCGTATCGCACATTTCTATACTATTAAAATGTTTCCTTCCGTTAGATAAACATTCTATATTTTTTTAGTAAGCATGTAATATGTAATTCTGAAATATTAAAATTAATAAACTATAAATTCTGTTAAATCTAATTTAATCTTATATTATGTAGTTTTATAACATTAATTATACCACTGAAAAAATTAAATTCTTAAAATATTTCAGTAATAATTTAAAACATATCAAAACTATCGATCTCTAATTATGACAGAATTCTTTAGATTACTTTATACTACCTCATCAGATAAGGTGTATGAATAACATAAAAGATTATATGGAGGCAATTTAGTCTGAATAGCTATATGAGAGAAAAAAATTACTAATTAAACACTGACTGTGAGTGACTATTAATGCAGTTATGTGAATCAATTTTGAATAATGCAATAAAACAAATTTGTAAAATGAGTGTTACCTTATGCATTAAAAATATTTATATTTCAATATGTTGAATATTATAATCCTTATTTTTTCTTATTTAATATCATTAGTGCATCGATCACTCCTTATTGTATTTCAAATTTTTCTGTAATTAGTTAAATTATTTTTGAAATAAATATTTGTTGGACTATATTAATGTGAATAGTTGTGTTTTACAAAATGCCTTAAATTAAATTGGGATTTTGTCTCTAATTAATGAGTACGCTGCTGAATGTTTGACGTTCCCAATTTAGTTAATTAGTTTAGAATCAGTTAATTAATTGGATTTAGATCTGATAAACGTTCGTGACAAAGGTATGCCACAAATGCAAAAGTACTTACATTTGAATTTCTGGGATTAACGTTTAACAGAAATCTATTGCACACTTTTAATATATAAGAAAAGAGTTACACAAGGAGAGTTGGATGCAAATATCATATAAATTATAATATAGATACAGATTGTTTGGACACGGTGAGATCAGGAGAAAATGTTAGGCGACTATACTTAAACCATTATCGCCAAGTTGGCGGAGGAACCCAGTTCTTTAGTCAAGCCTTAGGGGAATTCTGAACCCCCGCCGTTCTGCAGTGGAAACCAGTTTTTTTTCTCCGTCAGGCAGTCTCATTTTTTTATAGGAAAATTTTGGGACCAGATGAGAGTAGAAGGTGAACGCTGCTGGCATCCGCGGCTTGAGGGATAGACTTTTTCAGAAAAATCATCGCCATATTGTTTTTTAGGGCCGACGCCGACTCGAGCGCAGTCTTCGATATCTACAAATGATAAGTTGATTACAGTTGTATTCCTTAGGTATGTATTTAATTGTAAATTCATTTAATCAAGACTTATTTGTCCATGTGTTTATTAATGAGTATTAATTTCTTCTTTCTCAAACAATAGGCCAACGTAACATTATTTTTTACAATATCCTTATATTTCTATGAGTTTGAAACTATTTTATATGAAGTTTAGTTATAAAACTTTTGTGGTTAAAATATCGTGTTGATATAAAAATAAAACATGCAAACATGATATTGAAAAACATCGAGTAAATAATTTTAAGTTTATAAATTATACTAAGGGCTACACCAAACTCGTTAAACGTGTAACCACGATTAATCCATGGCGGCAACTAATGGTGGGGCGCAATTCTCCGTTTAAACAGAGATTAATCGCAGTTAGCCGTTACATGACTTTGGTGAGTCGGGCCCTTAAACTTTTTAAATGCTAAAAACAATCTTTTGGCTCTAA
>CM063504.1:27581274-27601274 GCA_032207245.1 Pardosa pseudoannulata | reverse complement strand
GGTCTCCAGGAGGTTATTCAGGACCATTCTTGGAGTCCCGGTCCTTCTGGGCAGAGCCGGGAAAGGACGCATTGTGAAAAGGACAATGGAAGAACGAATGCATCAGCACAGGATAATGAAAAAAGTATAGGGTTGCCTGAGTAGAAAGAAGGAAGGAAAAGAATGCAGCGTTCTCTTGGATATTGGCATTTTTTTTCAGGCTTAGCACGTGGAGTGCTTCTTTTAATTTAAAATTTTTTAAATTTTTTTAGCATATTTCCTTGTTATTTGTTCTATATGTGTATGTTGTAATACAGATCAGTTGCATTTAACTATAATTAAAGACGATAGAAAGTACATTTGGGTTTATTAATGGCTTTGAAATAACAACAGTAATGTACTACACCACAGCAGTTTGCATTAATCTAATGTGGTGTCTTTATATACCATTGGTGGGCAAATGCAGCTCTTCAAGTTCAAAGTGGCTCTCGTACGTATTTTGTAAGTTTATTTATTTACAACATAATAGTAAATGGAAAATTATATGGTAATATAACATTTATTGAGAAATCTTCTGGGAAAATAAATGTGAAATGAAAGAGGTATTGTAAATTCAACCTATAACTACTTCAATAATTGAACGTTGGAAATATCACACGAATAAAAATTCCTATACTTAATACCATTTGCTATCTAATTTTAATTTTCAATGTATCTTATTGTTGTGCATCTTTATACTCTATGATGAATTTTGTAAAATTGGAATATTGTTTACAGTTGACTAATTACACTAGTCTGCATGATATCAGATGATTGAAAATAAGAAACTTTTAAGTTTACATTCTTATCGCTCAGGACATCGCTCAGGAACTCTCGTACCTGACTTCTCTAAGTCAGCCCTCTAAGTCAGATTACTGTAGATGCATAAAATGAGACATATCTGATATATTGCAACACGATATTGAGGGCAAGAATCGAAGTTAAGTTAGGAGATATAAAAAGTAACAATTAGTCTATAATAAGCTAAGGTTCACGAGTTCAGTGAAAGCGAGAATCACACATAAGTTTAAGTTGACATTAAGTACAAAGTTAGGTAAACAATTTAACAATACTCAGGCTGATTATAACTTATTCTTAGTTATCTCCTATCATGTACAGTTTGCTAACAATGGACTCCAGTTGGTTTCAAGATTCATCACTGAGAGAATAATATGTAAATTACGTATTAATTTGGTGAACATTTGCCAATACTTGACGGTAATACTTGCAAGTTTATCGAACACTTTGACTGGAAAGAATGAAGTTAGATTCTGGAGTTTGCAAACGTTAAATGCTTAATGCATCAAAAACATGGCGTTACAACATTATTTGAGCATTCCATCAACAATTATAACATTTCCACTTGTCCAAGAACTGTGTTCCTCCAGTTGCTTTAGAGAACATGACAATATAAAATGTGAACATGCAGCAATCTAAAAAAATAAAGTAGTGGATCCTATAAACCTAAAGAGGATTTTATTCAACAACGGTCCTTTTAAAGTAAACTAAAGGATGTAGTACTTGATCTTAACTTGCGTATAGAAGCCTCACAACTGATTGACTCGTGGCTGAAACGCAAGATTTTTTCTGGGATCAGGAACATATTTTATATGGTACAGATACATGTACTTTATCCTTAATCTTAGAAATTCGTTTCATTGGTTTACTTCAATGACAAGATGCAAGATGTTCTTGGTGTAATGAGTTGATGCAGTATTATGGTATTAAACATGATCCTTCTAAATGGATAATATTAATGAACTCTTACTTGAGGAGCCTTAAAGGTGTAGGTTATTATATAACAGGAATACACTTGGCTCATTCCTGTTCCCAATCAGAAGAAATGAGATACTATCAATATGAAGAAACTTGTAAATTATATACTTCATGAATTCATGGTTAGGTTCTTCCTATAACTTATTATAGAAATGCTATTAGAAAAACATAGCGGGGGCACAAAACTGCCAGTAACTTCTAAACGATAACCTTCATTTTTTATTACAATCTCCACTCTATATAACGGAAAGATTAAAAAAGATTAACGCTAACGGTCCACCAAGAAGCTACACGAAAGCATGTACGTCTTCACATACAGTTGCAACTTAAATAATTTAAACACGGCTTTTTAAGCCCATTTTAGTTGCAGTAACTAATTCTAAAAATACTACAGAATAATGCATGTAAATATAAAGGTAATTCTGAGGCAGAAGAATACGCACTCAAAATAAAACAATGTTTATAATTTAAAATGCGTACTACAGGACTTTATCCAAGTTCATCAGATTTTTTATACACTAGGATTTTTTAATATCCAGGTGCATAAAATCTTTCTTCTTGACTCTCAAATATTTTGTTGATTGATTGGGTAGGAAGTCTACGGTCTATTTTTTCACTACACGAGGTGTAATAATATTGATAACTAATGTTTGAAGCCAAGTTCGACCATTACAGCAGGGAATTTGAATGCAGAAACTCCTGTAACGAAGAGCAGCACCCTAATAGTTTGGTCATCATTCGTACCTAAAATTTTTGGTTATGGGGTGTCTCTTTTGGTTATGTTTCTACTGGTTATTTTTTAAACATGTAAGGTATTTTTCGGAGTCACAGAAGTAGCATTACTATTGTTAGAAGTTGCAGCCGAATCGGCACCTTCTCAACTTTCTGTGAATCCCGGCAATTTATTTTTGTTCTTTAAGTTAACCGAGGCAAGAGATTTTGCCATCATCTTAATCGCCATTTGTAAAGCTGACTCTCGCTGTATGTTTGATTGTGACTTCAACTCTCACTCGGCAGCTACGAACTGTGTAATTTTGTGATTGGCTGAGTGGGAGAGGAAGTTGCATGAATATGTTAAATTGTATGCAATGTCTGCTGCTGGATATATAAGAGGATTGTGGATTTTTAGATTATTTTTTGAACTTGTGCATTTTTCCCGCCACGTAGGCGGACATCATAAAATATGTTATTTTAAGATTTAAAATAAATCCTTTTTTTCGTTTTTTAAATAGTTTGTAATGTTTTATAATCACTTACAGAACCTTGATCTACTCAAATACTGGTATTGAATTGTTCGTATAAATACCGGTAACAACTGAAAAAAAAGGAAAAATTCTTCAGTGTTTCTCAAGTTTAAATAAATATTATTTAAATTGCTTTTGAATGCATACTGATGTTTTTACATACATTTATTCCTAATATAAGGAAAAAGAAAATTGACTAATCTACAAAGAGACATATCTAAAAAATATTGTTAGCCACTTCATCTGTTATAAATGTTTAAATTTATTCAAAATGTCTCTTCTTTCATATTTTACTGCCAAAGTTAATTCTGCTCATATTAAGAGTAATCTAAAATAAGTATTTTAAAAACCTAGATTTAAGTTAGTATTTTATTACTGTAAATTTTAAATGCTAAGAACATATACTTTTATAACATTAAAATATTTTCTCTGCATTCATTTCAATAAAATTTTCTACCTTTCTTAACAAAATCTTTACCTTTAGTTTAAAATTTAATTCTTAATTCAGAATAAGGAGCGTTTTTATCTTTAATAAATATTTAAATTCCATTCCTCAAGTGGAAATTTCTAGGACTATTTGAAGTGCTCCCAAACGATAAAATAAATTTAAAATACAAATGCGGCGTAACAAAAATTTTATTTTAAATGTAATGTGGGAATTTTCATCACTTATGATAACTGAATATTTTATTTTATCTCTTCATGCACGGAGAGTCTGAAATCTAGAAATGTATAGAATTAGTTTATAAAATGTATGCTTAAGAAATTTGTACATTTAAAATTTTATTTTCAGCTCTTAATGAATCATTCAACGATTATATTTTTACTTAGTTTCTCAATAAATGACTTTACAATTTTAAAATAATGCAAAACTTTTCTAATTTTTGCCTTTTGAGTTAAAACGTAAAATGTCTTCTTTTATTTCGATGTATCATAAAGTAGAAACAACACTTTCATTAATGGCATAGTAGAAAAATTACTTTTATTTTTACATTTTTAAACAAATGATTTGTACTAATACCAGTAACATATATCTTGCAACCCAATATCTGCACACCTGAGATTTAAAGTGGTATAGAGCAATACAGCTACCAGTTTACTTATCGTAAATTGAACCAAGATCGTACAAGATACATAAAGGCAAACTTTTTATCTGAATTTAAATAATTAAACATCTAAGCAATACCTTTGTCAGTATATGCAAAAGCAAGATTTTTATCGAAATTTAAAAAATAAAACATCTAAAAGTCCAACATCATTTCAAAAGTTTAATTGAAGTGAAGGCTGAAGATGTAGAAAGTCTGAAACAGCAGTTTTTTTTATCATGTTTTCACTCTTTCTTCGTTTCTTACGGTTATAAATAATAATCTGAGGCTTAAAATTTTGCTGTCAATATTTTACACATTCACTGCCATGAAAGTGAAAGTGACTGGTAACCGGCACTTAACTTGGCTACTGCACCTTGGAGGCCACCGGGACCGGCAACACAGAAAATAACAAACGTACATAATTATAGTAAATATGGATACTGATAAATTTTTCGATAATACCATTGTTATTATAATGGTTTGAAATTAATTCAATATAGAACATACAAAATTAATTTTATTAGTACATGAAAAGTATACATTTTATCTGTTCATAATGCGATGAGTCAGATTGAAACGATCAAGACAAAGAAAATGTGAATCAATGCAATTAAAACAATATGTGATCACTTTTTTAGTCACATTCTTTGCTACAGTTCCTCCCAGCTGCTTTGAATGCTAAAGAATGAGAGAGTAATGACTTAGCAATCGAAGCACGATTGTTTGAAATAAACGACAATCGTAATAATTACCTAGCGCGCCGTGGGAGTCACCGATGACCCCTGTCATGAAAACTGGTTCAAGTATGATTTTATAACTCATGTTATCTGCTGCAATAATATTTAAGCATATGCAACGCATAATGAAATGTTCCCGTAGGAGCCTTGGGCAAACCATCGAAAATGCGTCTGGCAGACAAAGTGTTAACCTTAAAGACTAAGGGTCGGTCTCACCAAAGTCGTTTAACGGTTAACCAAGATTAATCTCTGTTTAAACGGAAAATTGAGCCCCGATATTGGTTGGAGCCATGCGTTAATCGTGGTTAGCCGTTAAACCACTTTGGTGAGACTGGCGCTAAATGCAATTTTTTTACTGTATCATCTCTAGCTAATACCCTTGAGTAATGCTTACCAATGAAACATTGGGTAATGCTTGCCAATGTGGACGACTCACTATCGCCCGATATTTGATACTATAAAACTTGATGAAGTTTTAACAAAAATATTTATTTTATTAAATTTGTAAAACACTTGGTGAGGAAGCAAAATGTTAAACGCCAATTTTGCAGAAACGATTAGTTTTACTGGAGTAAATCGAGCCTAGTCCCAGTTTCTGAGGTTTACATTATCGCTTAAAAACAAACATATGAAGAAGGAAAACATTAAATGTTTTACATGCTAACAAAATATAACCTTTGAAAAAAAATCAGGTGTTGGCAACATATTTGTAGATGGTAGTTCAAATCTTAAAAACCTTAGGAGAAATTGGGTACATAATAAACGTAGATTAAGTTACATGCATGGACTGGGATAGAGGAATACTGTTTATGATTGACAATTTAAATTGTTGCGAGAAACGTCTGCCAGTGGGTCTTAGATCTTGTTATAAATAGTTTGTTATATATACGTGCTAATTTCAAATACTATGAAATCTGAAAGAAAATATTCTAATGCTTAAAATATGTACAAATTTTATAAATGAAGGGAATAAATAATTCACTATAATTGTGGCTCTTTTTGAGGTATTAAAATAATGCGCAAAAATGCTCACACTTTTAAAAAACATTTTCAAAAATTTTTTTGTAGTCAAAAATATTTTAATGTTTTTACTAAGTATGATTATACGACAATTTTAATTTCGGCTTTAACAACTCAACAAATATTCATTAATAGGTTATATAACATAGGAGGATTTATTAAAATACTTTATTAGATTTTTATCTATTTAATAGTAAGGAAGAAAAATGTTAATAACCAAAAAACTTCAGACAAAAAGAAATATGCGTTTTCATAAAGTACTAATTATAATGTTTGATGCTGATATATCACAAAAATTTCTCTTGTAATTGTTACACAAGACTGAGGTTATTGAGATTACATTTCAGTTTAGTAACTCCAGATAATCTCTTATTATAGGTGAAAACTGTCTCTCAAAATAATATTTTCAAACAGGTATAATTTTATTAACATGATCTTTATTTTTTAAATGCATATATTTTAATATTAAAGGTTAAAATGTTGAAGAATAAGTCTTATAGAGGGTGTTTCAAAAATGGCCCGTATATTTGAAAAATTAATAAAAACTAAACGGACAGTGATAGAAAAACACAATATATTGCCATATGCTTGAAATAATATTAAATTTTCAGGTAGACAAACTTTCAAAATTAGTTACAATGTTCCCCAACAGATGGCACTGCAGTGTGGAAAACTCTAAACTACGATATTTTCCAAATATCCACCATGCACAACAATAATATGGCGTATTCTCTTAGAACGCAATTATCAGAAACCCGTATAAACGTCTCAGGCGGGATAGCTTCACGTGCAGAACAGATGTACTGTTCTAGTTATTCAATTGTTTCTGGATATTGGCGGTACACCTGATCTTTTAAGTGTCCCCACAGACAAATATCGTAGTTTAGATTTTTTTTCCAGGCTGCAGCGCCATCTGTTGTGGAATATTGTAAATAATTTTGAAAGTTTGTCTGCATGAAAATTTACTATTGTCCCAAGCATATTGAAATAAACTGTGTATTTCTATTACTGCCTGTTTAATTTTTATTAATTTTTCATATATACCGGTGATTTTTGAAACACCCTCTGTAATTAGTGTTAATCTAGACACGCAGATTTGAGTGAATTAAATATGTAAGACAAAATAGTATAATTAAAAACAGCAAATAATTATTTGTATGTTATAATAAAGCATTCTTCATATGAAAAATATTTTACTGGAAAATCTTACGTGAAAGAGAACGTACAGCTATGCACATGTAAATGAGAATGTCTACGATTATAAAAATGTAAAAGTTCCATTCTAGGAAGTTACTTTATTTCTTGTTGACCTGACTCTATCAATAAAAATATTTTTACTAAATAATATTAAAATTTTCCCTTAAAAACACTTACTACACACACAATGGTAAATACATTTATTAAGATTTAATACATTTATTATACATTTATTAAGATAAGACTATCTCCACAAAAAAATGTCTTGGAGAGCTGAGCTAAAGAAGGCTAGAGAGATGCGAGATGGAGGGTGAGACAGAAGGGAGTGGGGAGAGAGTCTGTTCTGTGCTTGTTAGATTAATTCCAAATGAGATGCTGGAATGTTACTTTATATTTCGAAAGATACTAACCAATTTTTTGGGGTGAATGGACACTTTCTTAAGTAATATTTTAGAATTTTCTAGGTTTATTTTAAAAAGAAACTAATTCATACAGCTTCTATTTAATTTTATAAAGAACTGCACAAGAATAACGAAAGTTTTTCTCTTAAAGTTCCAAGCAAAGTTTCTTCTGCAAAAAAAAAAGAATTTTTCTGTAAAAGAATTCATTTTACTCGCAAAACTTAATTTATTCTAGAATTAAATTATCTGTTTAAAAAGAATTCTTGATTTACATTTCGTATTTCTCGCCAGCTTTTTACTCAATGAAATTTATTTTTGTGGTTTTCTAAGCAATCCAGTTTTGGATATAGAGGATTATATTAAAAATATTTAGTGACATCTGATGTTTTGAGATCGCGGTTGTATTAAGAACATACTCAACAGCATCTTATTTATTTATTTATTAAAAGTTCCTTTTAAGATATCCTCTGCGTCATAATCGGTCGTAAACTCTTTTAAAATCACCGCTTCTGAAGTAGAAACATATCGAATTTGGAATTTAGCCAAACAAAAATGAGATCTTCTATTGTACTCAGCTGGTTGAATTTCTAAGAATCCAAATTTTGGGATAGCTTTAAGACTATTCTTTTATTCATCCCTACCAAATTCCATTAAAATAAATTCTGCTTTTTCGCCTGTTTCGTATAATTTAATTTTATAGTCTGGTACCGACGTTAAAAGTTTCTACATTACTCACTATCCAAACAATAGAATGCCATTTGTCATTGTTTAAATTAATTTCCGTTTATTCCATTTGGTGGATAATAGAGGAAAATGGAAAGGAAAAGCTGTTATATGGTTATTGTTAGTAGTTAATGGTCATTAACACCTTGGCTTAAGTGATCAGAATTTTAATTTAAATTGAATTTTACTGTTTCTGTCTATAGATTTCGCAAAATATAGTATTTATTATAATTTATTTATGTAGTTTTACAATGTGTTATTTAAATATATTTTAATACAAAAATATGTATATACGCAGTGATCTGTTTTATTCGCGATTTTTTTCCGGTCCCGGTCAGAGATATAGGAAAACATCAAAAACTCTTATTAATCGTTTGAGTCTCAAGCAACGAGATCACGCTGTTCAGTTTTTATATTGAGAAAACCCAGGATATTCCAAGTGTTCTGGATCACTGATAGTGCTCCATTGACTGTCGAAGTCAAACGTGCTCAGATTTACTAACGCAAGTGCATCACACAGCTCCTCTTTTTATATAAATAATACATTTTACAATATACACATTACTATGATAATAGTGCAATACTGAATCATATATGTTTAGAATATATGAAGTAGAAGAAGTTCTATAGTGACGATTGGGATTTATCGACAAAAAAGAAAAGAGCTAAAGCGCTGCTTGGATCTTTTTATACCCATGTAGATAAAACGCTTTTCGGGATTTTTCGACAGTGTTTTTACAAAATTGTTCTTGGACTAAAATCGTTAATTTGTGCACGGCATTAGAACAATATCTCTCATTGTTCCTCAAACATTGCTCGAGTCCTACTTTCTACGCATTTATTTATGCAGATGAAAATTGAATCACAATTTATTAGCGGAAATTGGAAATATAGCTGAAATAAACGGAGGAGACAAAGATGAAAAGAGGATGAAGGTGGTTAAGAATGTGCGGCAAAAGTTGTCCGAACTCTCATCGTAGAGCTAGAAGCATTAGAAAATCAACGTTGTGATAAAGATGTCTAGGGTTAATTTAACAAAAAATTGCTTGAACGAAACATTTACCCACAAAACAGAAGTAAAAAGATAATGGGACGGGAATTCAACAGTATACGACCATTCCAGTCGACAGCAAGCCTCGAACTCAGTTTTTTCTTGGTATAATCTATAGAGGGAGCTTTAACCTACGTCACAGTCTAGATTTATTTGTTACAAAGTTATATTTTTCAATTCATTGCTAGAAGTGAAGTAACTTTTATACGTCTTGATAGCCGAATGATGGCTGAATGATAGGGTGCTGCCCTCCGATACAGAAGTCCTTGGGTTGAAATCCAGCTAGTACCACGGACGTTCGTTGCCGTACGGAATCGGCTTTAAGCAGTAGATCACAGCAGCACTCGTATAGTAAAAATGTATACTCCAAAACAAACTACATCCTGGTGAACTTGTAAGGACTCTTTTTGTAAATTCAAACAAAAAATGTCTTTGAATGCGTTGTTGTTATTATTTATGCCACTTGGTCAAACCAAGCACGATTGAGCCGAAAGCTAATCATATAAAGGCAAAGGGGGTAGGTATGTCTTTCTTTTTGACGAGAACTTCAAGGGTGAAAGTACAACTTTTGCTCGAGTGGGTCCTCGTAGTTTTGAAGCAGGGCCAAGCAGGAAATTTAGGGCAACTTGCAAATCTTTTCCCAGAGACTGTATCACAAGTAAACATTTTCCATATGAAAATTCCACTCATAATTGTCCAGTACAAAATAAATGTATGTTTATCCAGAATAAGGTTTGGATTTTCTTAAAACTAAAATAATCATATTCACCATAATCTTTATACAGAAATTAAATTTAAATGTGTGATCAGAATTTTGAATTAAATAATTTGTGAAAACATTTCATTTATACTTTTTAAAGAAATGTCTATCTTGAATACCAATTACATACTTTATCAAACTACACTACTGCAAGACGAAAATTCTTTCTACTTGAATTACAACCCAATACAGACGCCAGAACGATTTATATCACTGATTCATAAAGAAATAAATCAAATACAAGCAAAGTGGAGTCAGCTAATTCACATTTATCGACATTTCAGTCGCGGTAATAATCGGTAATAGAATATTCATAGACGGAAATAAATGAAAAGGCCTGAAAATGAGGAAAAAAGAATTAATTTAACTTTTATTTTTAACCTTTTTTTACGATGTTCTTGATCGGCTATCGCTACTCATTTAAGCTGTGATGCTAGAATATTATATTCTATATGTAACTTGTTTTAAACATTTTGATCAACTGAATATAAACATTTACAACAAATAGGATTTTGATTTCAATGTTTGTCTTAACCATATGACTTCATTAATCGATATTTCACTCTTCTCAAAAACCAATTCTTTACTTACCAATATTTTCAAAATCTAATATTAATATTTAAATATTTTCTAGATTTTTAATGTACTGTAAATCCATAATTTATTTCTAAAAATGGCAAACAGAAGATATGAGCCGTAGAAAATATCCAATATATTCTTCGAAACAATATTTTGTTATGAATGTTATCTCTTCGGAGATGAATCTTTTAAGTAAATAAAACTTGTAAGATATTAATCATTCTTAAAACGCTTCTTGAGATAGTTAAAGACGATGATAAGAAACCTCGAGAAATGGAAAATGAATCAATTTCATTTGCAGCTGTTCTTCTGAAATCTCCATTATCCATCTGTATTTGAGTGGTTTCTCTCAAATCTTGCCTTAGTAAAGATTACAGTCGTAATCGGTTCCGATACGGAATATGATGTTCCCCGTCATTTGTATCAGATTATTCTTTTTTCCCCTCATTTTAAGGGGTTTTCATTTATTTCGCTTTATGAATATTCTATTACTGATTATGTGTTCGCGACTGAAATGTCGATAAATGTGAATTAGGTGACTCTACTTAGTTTCTACTTGATTTAGTTTGTTAGGAATCAGGGATATAACGCATTACTGTGTCTGTATTGGGATGTAATTCAAATAGATGAATTTTTCTTGCAGTAGTCTAGTTTGATAAAGTATGTAATTAGTATTCAAGATAGGCATTTCTTAAAGAGTATAAATGAAATGGTCTCACAAATCGTTTGATTTAAAGTTATGATTACACATTGAAAGTTAGGTTCAGTATGATGGTTATGGTGAATATGACTGTTTTAATTTTTTTTTAATTACGATAAGCTAAATTTAATTTTTTTACCCATTATTATTTCCATTGTGAATGCAATTTATTTTATATCAATCCTTAATTACAAACCACAGATATCTGTTGGCCATTTTTATGTGAGCACCATATAGGGGGTTAAACAATTTGGACTCATGACCAATTTTGCAGCTGTGAATCCCTTTCTATATCTGGTAGTCGACCCCTTCACCCGGCGTCTTTAAAAGAATATGAGCCAGCCGGCTACGGGCCTCAAAGACTTCGGACTTTATGGTATTTTTTTTTTTTGTTTGTAGGGTGACGATGGATTGAAGAGGTGGTGTTCTGACAGATCGCAGACAAAAGGGAATGATCTTCTATGTGGAGGATTCCTTTCCCGGAGAGGATCCTGTTACCAGAAGCTCACCGCCAAAGAAAGGAAGAAGGGGAGTCTGACCTTATTTCTGTCAAAGAAGGGAATCCACCACCAGCAGCTTGCAACACTACATCTCTCGTGGGAGAAGCGATTTTAATTATAGGGAGCCCGATGAAATGCAATACCTAACATTTCATTTTGAAGACCGCTAGTCCATATTGGCTATGGTTGCAGATAAAATGATGTTCCGAGAGTCTGAATTTGATTTGCCTTGCAATATATTATGTATAATCTTATAAATAAATTTTCAAGTGTTGCCCACTTAACTTTGGAAGGTGTAATTTCTTAAACACCCCAGAGACACCCAAAGAACATAGCCTTACCTACCCCAACTTAAGTAGGCGGTCAGGTCACACGCGTGATTCATACACAACCTCACCATAGCACTTCTTTTACGGGGGTCTACATTACACCTTGTAATAACGGAGTCCTTATAATTTAGAAGCAGAGACCAAGCAGAAGATGCCCAAGCACCTCCAGACATTTATGAACTTGGATGACATTGGGACCACGAACCTATTTTCCATAACAACTCCTCCTTTTTTGTTTGTCACAATATGTCCCACGAGGACTCAGTGCCATAAAACTCCATTCAACCAACCAACCAACATAACAACCCCCCTCCTTTAATGAACACGGTGAATCTTTGGCTCGCTCGTGCTTCCAATTCGTAACCCTCAGACTATGAGATAATGCTTTTTCCAACTGAGCTATCGTGGCAAGATTTTAAGTCCCTGCAGAATTATGATTTAAAGATAGATCAATAAAATATAACACCTTAAGAACTTTATCAAAAATTGAGTTTATTTTCTCCTACATCCTTTCATTACCTAGTCACAATTTTTCAATCTCTTATCCTTTAAGTGACTTAAAATTATTTTATGTATAAACTTTAACTGTGGAGTTCTGAGACAGAAAACGCGTATGTGCTACTTTTATAATTACTATAGTCATATTGATTTCTCTTATGCCGGAGAATAGGAAAAATAGCACTAACTAAATTCAAAAATTCTTCTTCTCATTTTTAAGAGATTTAAGTCTGTTTGCGACTGAAATGTCAATGAATGTGAATTAGTTGTCTGTATTTCATTTTTACTAGATTGAATTCGTTAGGAAGCGGCGGTATAATACACGTTGGCGTCTGAAATTGGGATGTGTTCCAAGTAATGAACATTACTCGTAATATCCCTGTTTAATTAAATATTTCATTTGCATTAAAGCTATCGAGATATTTCTTAGAAGGTATTTGAATTGGTTTTAAAATTCTTTAATATTCAAAATTTTTACTGAAGAGTTTTAATTGCAATATAATTCAAAGTTATAATCTTGTATTTGTACTTTTTATATTTTAGTATAAACATGCCGAACTGTAAGTTGGGTCAAAACTTTTTGTTGATTCTTTTCACAAATATAAATTAGTCTGTATTTCCCTTTGCTTTGGTTTAGATTCTTACAAAGCTGTGGTAAAACACGTTGGTGTATTAATAATTAAATCATTTTTAAAACTGAGGAAAGTTTCGATTTGTAAATGTCCATTTGGATGTCCTTTTAATTCTAGCTAACTACCTATTAAATGTTTGAAAAGTTTATGAAATACAAACCGTTTTGTGGCCAAGTTCTGTGTGATAATCTTAGTAATATCACATCTTTCGAGAACCTTTCTTGGGGATATTTTAATATCAAAATACTATGTTGTATACAAATTCGTATTATGAATATTTTGGCGATTTATTCTTGTACTCGGCTAACGCTAACCACCCCTTTTATACATATTTAAATTGCATTTAATTAACATAATACATTTCTTAAAACAAAGGTAAAAGTACAACACAGGCCGGCCTAGAATGCGAAAAGTGTATCAAAATTTGATGATAATCAACTCTCGTATAGAAAAAGGTAGGTTATGCAGCTCCAAACTACACTAAACCTGATACAAAATTAGCTCTCTTTCTGTTTCACCTATAGTTACTTAATCTTATTATATCAGTATCATCTTTTTAAGGGTCGTTACTAGTTATGCGGTATAACACATATATATGCATGTAATGCAGTGTTAAGATCTCATCACACATCAACTTTGTCGAGTATAAAAGAAAACTAATTCAGTTTATCAACCCCTTTATGTGCTCGTTCGAGTCTTTATGTTGCTGTAATTTTTCCCACTCGAATACAATCGAGAATTGAAAATAACAATATCAAACCAAAAAAAAAAGCAATCGTGTTATTGATATTTATCATTTACATGGGATTGTAAGCTATATAAAACTTACTTATTCAAGTATATAAAAATATTTTTTTTTTCTAAATTCAACGTTCTAAATTGTGTTTTTCACATTAAAAAATTGATTTTTTGGCCACCCTTTTTCAAAAACACTGTGCATTAAGGATTTAATCGTTTTCCGTTGAAATATACACAGATTTCTCGTGTGATAACAAAAGATTCATACGATGAAAGGCTTGCATCACTCGTGAATCTGGAATAAAAAAAATTAATCAGTGTCTAAGAATGAGTATTATTTAAAATTCTGCAAAATAAAATGTTTGAAAACATTGAGTAAATAATTTATAACACTGAAAGGGCAAAATCAGAGACAGAAAACGCGTATGTGCTACTTTTATAATCATTATAGTCATATTGATTTTTCTCATGCCGGAGAATAGGAAAAATAGCACTAACTAAATTCAAAAATTTTTCTTCTCATTTTAAGAGATTTAAGTGTGTTTGCGACTGAAATGTCAATGAATGTGAATTAGTTGTCTGTATTTCATTTTTACTAGATTGAGTTCGTTAGGAAGCGGCGGTATAATACGCTTTGCCGTCTGAAATTGGGATGTGTTCCAAGTAAAGAACATTACTCGTAATATCCCTGTTTAATTAAATATTTCATTTGCATTAAAGCTATCGAGATATTTCTTAGAAGGTATTTGAATTGGTTTTAAAATTCTTTAATATTCAAAATTTTTACTGAAGAGTTTTAATTGCAATATAATTCAAAATTATAATCTTGTATTTGTGCTTTTTATTTTTTAGTATAAACATACCGAACTGTAAGTTGTGTCAAAACTATTTGTTAATTCCTTTCACAAATGTAAATTAGTCTTTATTTTCCTTTGATTTAGTTTAGATTCTTACAAAGCTATGGTAAAACACGTTGGTGTATTAATAATTAAATCATTTTTAAAACTGAGAAAAGTTTCGATTTGTAAATGTCCATTTGGATGTCCTTTTAATTCCAGCTGACTACTTATTAAATGTTTGAAAAGTTTATGTAATACAAACCGTTTTGTGGCCAAATTCTGTGTGATAATCTTAGTAATATCACATCTTTTGAGAACCTTTCTTGGGGCTATTTTAATATCAAAATACTATGTTGTACACAAATTCGTATTAGGCAATATTTGGCTATTTATTCTTGTACTCGGCTAACGCTAACCACCCCCTTTTACGCATATTTAAATTGCATTTAATTAACATAATACTTTTCTTAAAACAAAGGTAAAAATACAACACAGGCCGGCCTAGAATGCGAAAAGTGTATCAAAATTTGATGATAATCAACTCTCGTATAGAAAAAGATAGGTTACGCAGCTCCAAACTACACTAAACCGGATACAAAATTAGCTCTCTTTCTGTTTCACCTATAGTTACTTAATCTTATTATATCAGTATCATCTTTTTAAGGGTCGTTACTAGTTATGCGGTATAACACATATATATGCATGTAATGCAGTGTTAAGATCTCATCACACATCAACTTTGTCGAGTATAAAAGAAAACTAATTCAGTTTATCAACCCCTTAACGTGCTCGCTCGAGTCCACTCCAACGCGCTAAACTGGCCAAACTGTGCACACTCGAGATAATTCGAGCGGCGTTGTACTTTATTCTGCTATAATTTTTCCCACTCGAATACAATCGAGAATTGAAAATAACAATATCAAACCAAAAAAAAGCAATCGTGTTATTGATATTTATCATTTATAAGGGATTGTAAGCTATATAAAACTTATTTATTCAAGTATATAAAAATATTTTTTTTTCTAAATTCAATGTTCTAAATTGTGTTTTTCACATTAAAAAAATTGATTGTTTGGCGGTCCTTTTTCAAAAACACAATGCATTAAGGATTTAATCGTTTTCCGTTGAAATATACACATTATTCTCGTGTGATAATAAAAGATTCATCCGATGAAAGGCTTGCATCACTCGTGAATCTGGAATAAAAAAATTAATCAGTGTCTAAGAATGAGTATTAATTAAAATTCTGCAAAATAAAATGTTTGAAAACATTGAGTAAATAATTTATAACACTGAAAGGGCAAAATCAGTGATCACAAAGCTTTGGTTTTTTTGTGTATAAAAAATTGGTTTGTCTGTTGGATGGTTTCACTGCGGTCTACTGTTGCGCTACACAAGGGTAATGAGATCGGGACCTACTGCTTGAAGCCTATTTTGAATAGCTAGAAACACCCATACCCACAAAGGAATTCAAACTCTCGAGCTCTGGTACGAATAGCAGTGCCCTAACGATTCGGCCATTGTTCAGCATTAGAATTACAAGATTATTTAAAATATATAAATAAAATCAGTTAAATCTTACGCAAATTTCTAAATCTTTTTCGCAATTTTAACGTACAAGGAGATCAGAAATGTTTTCTTTTTTAATATGTAGGTAGATATTTAATTACATAAAACCTTGAAAATTTCCCTGAGAAGTGTCCATTGAAGTAATTTTTAATGTCTATTGTTGTCTATTTTTTATGTCTATCTTTATTTTACTTTCTCAAACTTTTTAGCAAGTTAATATTTTTTCTGTTATATGTTGGCGTGATTTTTATTTTCAATAATTCCAAATTCGCCATGTTCTATCAAATTTGTTTTTATTTCACTATGGCCATTTTAAAAGAAAAAGTTACCGTCATAGGTTTTGTTGTTTAAAATTTAATTTTTATGTATGTAAAACATTAGTACTAAAAGACATCCGATCTCGGAAATGAATTATCCCATTCAGAACAGTACATATATATTACTCTGCACAGTATTTTGAAATTTGACTCCTACATTAAAAAAGTCGTGGAATTAGGAATTAGTATGCAGCGGATCACGGACAACACAGGGCACTTACTGGACATTCAGCTATTAATAAACTGTTATAATCGTCAACAATCTGAAACATACGAGATTTATTCAGCATTTCTATTACTATGTCTTATTGTCTTTAATAGTGGTTCTAAACCTTTCATCGAAATATTTTAAAACCCAGATCGAAGGCTGGGTGCGAAGCAGTTAGTTATGATATAAATTTATACACTGATTTTGCTATTTAATACATAGTCCATCTTATTGGAAAAATATAAAATTACACAACATGATATTTGATACCTAAGTTATATCTTATATTTGTGTGTATACTCTAAATAACATCATTTATTAACCTAAGAATAAGTAAATTTATAGCTTAAAATGTTTATTCAATAACACATTTTTTAGCTTGATAATAAATCTAAAATGTATAGGAATTTTCGCCTGAATGTATGCATTTCTTAAAGAATTGCCACGCCGTTAGAAACCTTGGAGCGTTACTTTCTTACTTTATGTAAACTAGTATCGGAAAACAATTATCCTGTTTACTTCAATCAAACTTTCCCTCTCCAAAGAAAATTCTAAAGAAAAATCGAAGGCTGCAGAGAAAAGCTAATAAAAATGACATGCAGAACATTTATCACAGATTACATTTTCGCTAGAACGGTATTTAAGATAAAATGTATTTTTTTCCACCAAGTAAACCACCCATGCTAGGTTTGCCTCTTAGCATATTTTAACCTGTATGGGAAGATTAGCAGGAAAGTTTTCGCTTATGAATAAATGTAACGAAGAATATAAAAAAAATAGTCGTATCAGTGTCTTTTGTTTTTTAAATAATTTATGTACAGCATTTTAATGTGTCAAGTAGGAAATGTTTTAATGCGATGTAACGTGTTGTAAGTACAAAAATTTGATCTCAAATACTGATGATTATTAGTTTTACAGTTCGAACTTAGAAGGACGACTACTGATGGCCAAGACACACCCAGATTTAATGCCATGTAACGTATTGTAAGTAGAAAAAATGTGATCTCAAATACTGATCATTATTAGTTTTACAATTTTAACTTAGAAGGACGACTATTGAGGGCCAAGACGGCAACAGATTTTTTTTTTCAGGAGTGTCCTAAATCTTTGTACCAAAAAATCTTATCCCTTTAGTAATCGACTTTAACAGTATGTACTGGTCTCATTAGCCCTTGTGTAGCAAAACAGCATATTATAGCGCTCTATACAAAACCAAAACTAAATCACATCAACAAAGCTGTACGTGCTTACACTGTATCTTGAATAATAAATTTTTTAGCCCCATTGTGCCAAGTAAACTACCATATGGCCCATGCTAGTTTTGCCTCTTAGCATATTTTAACTTGTATGGGAAGATTAGTAGAAAATTTCGCTTATGAATAAATATAACGAAGAATGTAAAAAAATAATCGTATTAGTGTCTTTTATTTTTTAAATAATGGATGTAAAGCATTTAATGTGTCAAGTGTGACATGATTTAATGCCATGTAACGTATTGTAAGTAGAAAAAATATGATCTCAAATACTGATCATTATTAGTTTTACAATTTTAACTTAGAAGGACGACTATTGATGGCCAAGACGGCAACAGATTTTTTTTTCAGGAGTGTCCAAAATCTTTGTAGTAAAATATTCATATCCCTTTCGTTACCGACTTTAACAGCATGCACTTCTCTCATTAGCCATTGTGTATCAAAACAGCGTACCATAACGCTGTACACTAAACCAAAACTAAATCGCATCAACAACCTTGTAGGTACTTTCACTGCATCTTTAAAAATAAATTTTTAACCCTATTGTGTCCATGCCAAGTTTTTACCAGGTTTATATTTCTCTAGTAAAATATGGAGTATATTTAAGTTACTCTCCAGTATTTTCCAGTCGAATTTAATTAGTTTTATGAATATCCGAAGATAATGGTAAATTTTTCAGTATTGTGACTAGTTCTGTTGAGAAGAAATATTTTTACTCTTTTTCATGGTTGTAAACGATCTTTTAACATTTTCATTATATACCAACAAACTACTAATGTACTACCAGCAAACTACTAATGTACAAAAATTCCAATAGGTTTAAAAATCTTACAGTGCATACATGAAAAAAATATTTCGGAGAGTGTCCATCCACCCAAACTGCGAACATCATCCTCTGTAAATATTTTCTTAGAGTATGTTACTCTATTTCAATTTAGAACGAGTCTGCGGTTTAAATCCTACTGCTAGAAAGGATAATTTTCGAAACTTATTTTCAGTAGCACATCCCGGTCTAATTAGCCTCGTGTTGACAAAAATTCCTCTCAGTTGTCGAAACAAAACCAAATAGCTTAATGTAGATCAGCTATAAGTTCAAATTTTTCCAGGCAAAATAGTACTGCACTTATCGACAAAAGTCAGTTATAAATGACTGTACAAATAGACAACAGCATATAGCCTAAGTAAGGCTGAACAATTGGGACACATCTCCCACACACAAAAACCATGGATTTGAATTTTTCTGTTGGCATATATGTAATATATCAAAATTATTTAACTTTAATATTTCCTTGAAAACCTCCTCCCATTCTAATTCGATTGATTAGGGTGCTGGCCTTCGGTACCGGAGTTGGTGGGTTCGAATCCCACTGTGGCATAGATGTTCGTAGCCGTTCGAAATCGGCTTTAAGCTGTAGGTCCCGATCTCTTTAGCCCTCGTGTAGCAAAAACCGTAGACCGTAGCACTCCAAACCAAACCCACTCTTATTCTTTAAAATCTTTTTCCCAGCCCGAAATGTCTTAAGCAAAGGAACATTCTCGACTTAAAATTCTTTCGATACATTTCCCAAAACTTTCTATTCTATAGATGTAAACTTTCTGTCTATTCAACACGTTTCCCAGAAGTCTCTGGTAAATGGCTTCCCGTTTTTCCTAATCTTAGTCCTAAATTCGCTGATTAAGTGGGAAAATTCTTTCTGTCTTCGCTCTCGGGTGCACCTCTGTTCGAGCAGAGTGATTTTTTTTTTGTTTTTCCTTTGTCTCTCGTTGACTAATAAAGATGCTAGTTTTATCAGCTTTAAAATAAAGCTTTAATTAAACTTGTG
>CM063504.1:27471274-27576274 GCA_032207245.1 Pardosa pseudoannulata | reverse complement strand
TATGTAATTAAGCTGACTCGAGAATGGTTTAGATTCATAATTTGATCCGATAAAAAATGGTTTTTTAATTAAAAATCCACAGTTGTGCATTTATTGAGATTATTATAATGCCGCTTGAAATCCTTCACTGCCAAAGTATTTTACTTTATTCTAATTACATTTCTGATGACTGTTCAAGGGAGGCGTCAAGCATTTTAAAATATTTTTTTCGTTACTTTTCCATCAAAACTATCCAATTTATAATTTATTTCAAAATATTTTACAATATTTGGATTTACAGCGTTAAAACAGGACAACATCTGTCGGGTCGTCTAGTATGTATATTAATCTATCTATCTATTTATCTCTTCTCTCTCTCTCTCTCTCTCTCTCTCTCTCTATATATATATATATATATATATATATTTATATATATCTACATATATATACATATATATACATATATATATGCATATATATATATACATATACATACATACATACATAATATGCATGCTTGTGTATACGCTTGTGCGAATTAATGAAATTTTAAATTTTATAGTTATATAAATGGCACATTTATTTGATTCTATCAAAGTTTAAATGCTTTGATGAAAGTATATATGTACATAGTGCTATATTTATAGCCCTAAATGAATTTAAATATTTTTTATTTAAATGTCTAGTGTTTTAATAATGTTTTTCTTTGAATTAAATTTATTATTAATTTTTTACTCACGATTTCATAATTTTAACTTACGTAGTCAAAGTTCCTTGAATGTAGCTTTTTCTTGTAAACTTCTATGAAGCTCTATACGTTTCTATTTACTGTCTTTTGACTGCTGGTTATTCCTGCTTTACAATATCTTTTCATCAAATTATCATACAAGATTTCTCATCACGTGAAAGATTTTTTAAAAGTAACTTTCGGCTAATATCTTTTAAATACAGTTACTAAAGGAATATTTTGCAAAAATATTCAATTATTGTAATATATTATTAGCTGATGCAGAAAAACAACATAAGTAGCAATAGTAAAATTTGTCTAAAAGTTAATGAAATGTGAAGATAAAGGACTTTCTAGAAGATTTTAATATATATATATATATATATATATATATATATATATATATATATATGTATATATATATATATTATTTCTTATTATATCTCTTTATGTATCTGTATCTATCTGTATATATGTGATTTATATCTGGTGATGAGAATGCAGCTGAAAATGGTCATCAAAGTGTTTATAATGTGGAATATTTAAGTGATTCTTCAAATTCAAGTGAAGCTACCTCTGTTTGACAACGGATACGTAAAAGTTCAAAACCCATTTCAAGCACTGAAGATTCTGAGCTTGTTAATGAGTGATCACATATGCGTCAGGCAAGTCAAATTAGATGGTCTCCTTCGGATATGTCGATGCACATTTTATTTGTATGTCAAGTGGTTAATGGTTCGTGGCTACTTAAAATAGGAACTTCCACAGTGGCGGATTTGGAGTGAAGGTGATGGTGATTTACTCTTTAAAGCCTGAAAAACTACTATATGACGGAATGGGATTTCTTTTAAGGGGTTTCATTAAAAATACTGTTATGAAGCTTCATGAACGAAAATACTGTAGGAACTTAAAGAACGCATTTGTAGCATTAGGAATCACTGACGTGTATATTTAGAATGTGCCTGTATACAGGTTATATGCTTAACTTATAACGAAAGAATCACACATGAAATATTTGTAACAGAAAAGAAAATCTTGGTATATTTCTTTAATTTCGAACCGTCTATATCAATATGTATAACATTTTCAAAATTATAAATCTTTAAAATCCACTCTTTTATTTGTGCTAAACCTATATAGGAAAACTAATTTTCGTATTTAATATTTAATGTCACATCGCTGTTAGGTTATTGTATCCGTAATGATATTAGGACCATCAACCATGATATCAATTACAAATTTCTAGATTTAAGTTTGCCTTTATTTAAGTTTAAATGTATCAGTAATCGTGATAGATTAGCTTCTGCAAAATATTTTAATACCTTCATGATATGTACATTCAACATCATTGTAAATTTTACACTTTGATTACATTTCAAACATAATATATATTCTCGCAAAATATACTCGAAAATACCATTTCGAATAGAATTAGTACAAATTACGAAAGCTGGATAATAATGCAATGTTTGGAAATCAATTTACTGAAGCATAGCTTGTGACACTAAAATATAATAGCTATGCATGGTTTAAAACATTTGAAATACAATAGCTATGCGTGTTTAAATACATCTGACCAATTGGGTATCGGTTTGATTTTCAAAGGAATTTAATAATACAGTTGAAGAAATTGGAATGCAAAATCATAGATAAAACAGTTAAACTATTATTAGAGGTAAATTTTGGTTAAAATCTTGAATGTGACAATACAAGTATGCGTATAAAGGTTTTTTTTTGCTATTTTACTATAGAAAATCTGAATGTGTATCTGTTAAAACTTACTTTTGAAGAACTTTTAAAAATTTACCTAGACAGAAATAAGATTATTCACCGTTTTATTTTGTTTGCAGTTTTTATTTCCAGTTTAAAAAATTCTTGATTTCATATTTTTAAACACCTTACTTTTAACTAGCAAGGGTACCTGTTTTTCGCTACGGGTATCTTTATATATTACCATTAAACACTAAAAAAAAAAAAAAAAAAAAAAAAAAAAAAAAAAAAAAAAAAAAAAAAAAAAAAAAAAAAACAAAAAAAAATAAAAAAAAAAAAAAAAAAAAAAAAAAAAAAAAAAAAAAAAATCAATTTTGTTATTATTATTAATCTGTAAAGTCTGCACAGAGCAGTTCAAGTCATTGGCAAATAACCAAACATAGTTATTTCTATTATGTGTATAAATATAGTTATATTCAATTCCTGTGATACATTAATTTGCACTACACTTTTTTTAAAAGGCGATTTAAAAGCAATTGCTGATTAAAAGTACGAAAATTTTATTTCAGTTACAAAACATTTGTCATGATAACTAAACCTCTATATAAGTAATAGATATGTAGCAAGTTTTATTTATCTATCTACAAAACACTAAGTGTGAATGTTTTCTTTTTTTTTTAATTTATTTTTTAACTTAATGTTAAACATAGCTAAAAGCATACAACAATTTATTCTTATCATAAATTTTGTTTGTAAAGTCTTGAAATATCTAACTTATATATTTGTTTTGCCGTTTAATATAAAACTAACACATACACTTTTATCTGACGTTTATTGGCAACATTAGTATGTTAATACAGTAGAATGCGAATTCACCTTATGTTCCAATTCATCAGGTAAATCAAGGACCCTTTTGTATTTTGCTTTACGAGCATAACCCACCTGAACCACGAACAGTATGAACTGTTCCTGGTCCAGTTGTGTTACATTCACACACACACACACATAAAAAAACTGATAAATCTATAACTTAAATATTTTATAAACTTAAATATTTTACCAAACTTAAATATTTTATAATGATAAAGTAACAATTATACGCATTTTATAACAAAATCATAGTTCATATTTTTCTAATTTCTTGTTTTGTTAAAATTATAATTTATTTAAAGTGCATAAATTATGTCTTTTGAGGGAAAGATTTTTAAATTTTAAAATTACACACAAAAAATAAAAATTTAAAAATAAAATAAATGTTCATTTTAAATTTAGGAATTTTCGCAACTAATTCTTGTTTCCTATTTTTGCTCCATTTATAAGATCGTAGGAAATGCTGTTTTAAATATTTTGACTTAAATTTGCTAAGTATTAACTTTTCTAAAACTTGGAAGTGTTATCGAGTGAACTGAACTAAATTTAGTAAAAGCTTAACTCGATTCATTCAAATATTTATCTTCACATTTGAAACGAACAGGAACAAGTATTTTAGTACCGACAGCTGTTTTCACTTGAACTTTTGTACATTTGCAAGAATTTAAATGTTTTCCTAGATTACTTCATGCTTATTTTGAACTTTAGAATACTAGGGCAACTAGCTAATTCAATTGAAATTGTATACCTATCGGGGATCTGATAATAGTTTAGAAATAATTATATAATATACGCTTCTTTTGTAGCATTCAAAGACTGAACATATTTACTCTCCATCAATCAATTTCAAGTTAAAGCATGTTTCTATTGTATGTAAATTGCCAAATAGTTTTTAAACTATACGAAACAATATCACAGGCTTAACGATATATAAATCGCATTTGGTGTGGCTTCAGAACAATGAGGAATTTTCACGTTTTCTAATTTTGATTTTAAACGATAGAAGACAAAAAAGTAAGCAGGACAGTATCTATTTTTCTTTCATATGAGGGCTTAACGAGTGATTTCTAATGGGTTTTATAGCGGACTCTTTAACGTCTCTCAAAAACGATACTTTTTCTCCGCCGAGTTTGTGACGTCATCGTTCACGTCGACACCGAGCGCCTATGCTGTTTACGTGTTAAAAGCGACTTTTAAATTTGTTTCTGTGTAAAGTATCGCATATAATCGAATATTTTTTTAATGTCTGGCATTAAAAAATCATACTCTAAATATTGTATTGTGCCACTCTGTAAAAATACAACAACTAATTGCAATGTGAAGATATTTTTCAGCGTCCCGAAAGACCCACATACACTTAAAATCTGGACAACTGCGATGAAAAGAGATGAGAAATTAAACACCAAATTATCCTATAAATCATCTTTATGGGTTTGTGAAGACCATTTCTCGGTAAGTAAATGCTTGCTTATGTTTAAATATTACTAATTTAGAACAATTAAAGTATATAAAAATACATGTATACCTTTAAAAGGATTGTTGATTAACCACTGTTATTTAACTTTTAAAGCTGCTAATTTTCGAGTATTATCACAGAGTTAAAGTACAATAAATATTTTATAAAGCATATAAATATCGAAAAACATATAAATATCTAAAGCATATAATTATCTAATAAATAACTCGGGGGAGGGGAAGGTTATGTATTTTCAAGGCATTATAAATATTTTCTTTCAGAGATGCATACTTTCTTGTGTATCAAATCACAGTGATATTTTTCGATTAAATTGGTGACTAATTTGAAAAAAAGTATAATATTTTAAAAATACTTAATAATGATATTACTTTAAAAATTAAATTTAATTTGAGAAATTTTACACATTTTTTTAATTTGACATTAATATTAAAGGCAATAAAATTGTATTGCTATTTAAAAATGTATAAATAATTAAGTAAAACCGTTTAAAGATTTTAAATTTCTTTTCATCATATTTAAAATATCTAAGAATTGTTTTGGTTTCGGTTTGGTTTTGGAGTGCTACGGTCTACTTTTTGCAACACGAAGGCTAATGAGACCGGTCTCACAATAAATACCTCCTTTAATTTTTATTTTAATATTACATCCGTCTCTATTTATAAAAAACGATGCTACTACAAATGCGTGTGTATATGATATATGTATATTTATTTGACTTGTTTGTGTTTACAAACAAAAGAGCTGTGTTTAGCATGAATAAAGTATTAATACATGTTAAGTAAAATTGGAAAAAAATATAAATGATTTTACATACCTTTGGGTTTTAATTCCTCGTATTTCTGCTCCCATAAAATCCGGGTTTTTTGAAAATAAAGAAAACATTGACATTCTGTCAATTTTCGGGACGTTGTCTGATTGTCCTTTGGTAAATCCAGGTAGAAGAGACATTTATGATAAATTGAGATAACTAAGCTATCTAGATCGATAAAATAAACCTTCAGGTTTAAATAAAAATAAATTTTGATAGCTAGAAAATTTCAGGAACTTGCAAAAACAAAATCGGAAAATAGTGCGCGCTTAAAAGCAATACAAAATATTGGTCTGCATGAACGATGACATCACAACCAATCACGGAGCGTTTTGATGTCACGTGATTTTCGCTTAACTTTAAAATTAATTTTTTAAATGATGGACCCAGTTTTTTACATTTTTGAGAACATTTTTGGAATCTACGAGTCTGAAATTATCAGAAAAATACTAAGTTGTTCGAATCCCCCACATGTGCAAATTCCTCATTGTAACTCTGAGCAAAATTAAGTTAAAATTTATTTTCGCAATTAAATTTTATACTAAGCTTCATGTATCTATTTTCTCTTATTCACTGCCATTAAAAAATTTCACAACTACCAAATACTGACACTTAATTGATGAAGTTTATAAAGATATTCAAGGTGGCATCAAGTTTACTGTGTATTAACGAAGTTTGTACGTAATCAATTATATTTCAATGAAACTCCTATTTCTAAGGTATGCCTACTGCCATTATATTAATATGAATTATGCCACTATGTATCGCAATATATATGCCACTATGTATCGTAATGTATCGTACATTAGTTAATCATTTGTACAAAGTAGACATTTTAAGATATTCCTGGACGTAAAATTCTTTTTGTATTTACAGAGTTAAAACAAGACAACGTCTGTCGGGTCATCTAGTCTATCTGTCTATCTACCTATATACATATCTACCTATATTCTATCTATCTATATACATATATATACACATAGATAAATACATATATATACATATATACACACATATATATATACATATATATATACATATATATATGTATATATATAAACATAAATATACATATATATATATATATATATATATATATATATATATATATATATATATATATATATATATATATATATATATATATATATATATATATATATATATATATATATATATATATATATATATATATATATATATATGTATATATAATATACATGCCTGCCTGCATACACTTATGTGAATTAATGAAATTCTATATTTTAATTCAAAAGATTAAAAGTTTAAAAATTTAAACACATTTAAATTATTAACACAATTAACACGTTTTTATGATTCATAGGCGGATAGTTAATTTCAATTTTTTTCACAATTAGGAAGAAAAAAAATAATAAATTAATCTTCAAGATTTAAACAAAATAGTCCTTACTAATATTATAAAAATTCATAATAGAAAAAATAGATTTTTAGGTTTATTTTTATCCTGTGAAGTTTATTTTTATCCTGTGAACAGTGTTTTAAATCTATTACTTCTAATTTTTGAAAACAAACCAAAATAAAGAATATCAAGATCACCAATAAAAAATATCTGCCATATTCAAGACATAATCAATTTGAAAATGATAAATCTTCAATTTGAAGATGAAAATCATATTCTGGGATTATTGTATGTAACTCTAATACTTACCTTGCATGATATATCTGGTATTTGTTAACTTTATATTATTTAACGCCCAAACATTTAGCAATCTTGATGTAAAATAACTCTAAGATTCATTGACTATAAATGTCAAATATGTTTTTCACATACCTGTTAAACCTAGCAATTAGACCTTTCTCATTGGTCATTTAACTCCAATATAACAAAAATATAACATAATTGAAATATTTATAGGTTTAACTATCTTACAAACATGTGGTTTAGTTCGCTTCACTTTAAAATCTCTGAAGTACTTTTAAGACTGTTTGAAAACAACCATGCGATTTGTTTTTAAACACACTTTAATTTCCAAAAGTAAATATTTATTATTAGAATCATATTCATCCACGATATAAACTTTGTAAATTGTAAAAGACACCTTGTCTGAGACAAAATTTATGTTCCATTTTATTCAGGTTATTTCTTTGCTTGTGTTTAAAATTAAGGATTTTTATATTTTAAGAGTGGACTTGCTTTAGGCCTTCTGCCTTTAGCATGAACTGATCAATAACACCAACCATTTTAAGCTGTAAAATTCGATCATCTACATCTACATTTGTCTCATGAATACTGGGCCTTACAATCAATAATGTGTCAGGATTTAAATATATAAGATTTTTTTACTGTCGAAATCAACTATAGTATTAAATAACATTACTCCGTAGTACAATATGAACATTCTTTACTCTTGTAAAAAATAAATATTTTAAAAAGTGATAAAATTTTAATTATTTACGTAAATGGTTTGAATTTTTAGTGTAAATATTTTACCTCTTCTAAACAAATACTAAAAAGACAAACAAAGCAAAAAATATGTGTCTGATTACCTCCCAAAACTTTTATGAGTAGACAAGTAGTATTTAATTCAATAAACTCACTTTACTTATAATTTTTTCCGTTTTATGTAAGAGTGTAAAAATAGGAGAGGGGGATTATTTAGCTAACTTTAAAACAATGTTTGTGTAAACGATGACTGTAACACACATCGTACAACCAGTTTTTAAAAAATTGTATAATTTAATAAATACACAAGGAAAAAGATATGTGCACATTAGGGTTTATTTTTTTACATTTTGTTAGAATGGTTTCATTTACATTTCTTCTGACGCATTTCCTTTTTAACTTATTTGTTGGCTTCAATTTCTGTTAATATTGAAATTATATGAAACTTTGTTTCTTCGTTCATTTCACTTAAACAGAAATTGATAAAACACATATCCCGCTTCTGATTCATTTCTAAAATATATAGGTAGTTTTAAATAAATAGTATTCATATAAATTTGGGTAAGCTCTTTTTTTGTAGAACATATGATTTTAATTTAATTTTAAGTTAAAAAATTTGCTCTTGAAAGTCAAATTATTCGTTAAGTAAATAGTTTGTATGAAATTTTAAAAAATCTTTTAAATATTTCTATCATTTTATTTGAAATTCTAATTTTTGATTAAATGCATTACATTGCAGTTTCAGAATTATGATAGAAAAAGAGATTAATAATAGGTATAATATGAAATCATGATAATAGAGAAAGAGATTTTTTGAAAATCTTTTTCTCTATTATCAGGAATAATTATCGAATTTATAGAAATGTTCAGATAACTTTCTGTATGTTCGATAATGTTTTATAATGTTCTATATTTTGAAATCATAACCTTGTACTACCATTAATTCGTTAAGTTTTTAAAAGCAATAGGTTGATCGTCATAAAGGTAGGTTTAACCATAATATCAAGTGTTACTCATAATATTGCATAAATGCTTACTGGCATAATGAAATTTCGCGCTTTGAAACTATTTTTTAAAATGTAGTATAAAAATTGCTGATTTTCAAAATTAATTTTTTCTTTTGAAAAATCTGCTCAAAGCTCTAGCATTATTAGCAATAGTTTCGCTTGAAAGTGCTTACAATTTCAAAATAAAATATTACTTTTAAAATTTATAAATTTCTTATTTATTCTTTATTCTTTAATTTTTTATTTCTTATCTTAGGATCATGATTGAAAATGTTTCATGTGCAACCATTTTACCTATAATACGAGAATTTTTATTCATAGAATTACTTGTAAGCCTAATGATAAAATATACTTATTATCGTAAGCATTTGCTGGACATTTAACGATAAAAATAAGTTAAAATATTCATTTACACACTATTATGTATAAACAATGATGTCATGTAGTCCTCGTTATATATTTAAGTATCAACCTGTGATCAAATGTATAATGGGATTTATTGCGTTGTGTTAAATATTTGTTTTACTAAAATTTAACCACAGGTTCTGAGAAACTACAGACATTAATATCAAGAAAAAACTAACCGCTAAAATGATGGCAATTGGGACAAGCTTAATATAAAAAAGTAAATTTATTATAAAACGTTTATACATCTATTTACAAAAAAACAGTAATAAGTAAATAAGTAAGCTTAGTCATTCTATTCAAATTACTTGACAAATTTTTTATACACATAGAAAAATTTTTGTAAGTAGAGCGAGGCCCTAATCTCGATTTCAAAATGTAATGCAAAAAAATGGGTACCTTTGTGGGTCTTAAGTGTTGGGCCCGAAACACTTCTGGTTGAAGGGTATGAGAGGGAATCTTTACATCATCCGTTGATCTGTTATAGACATCGTCAGGGGCTTTCTCCTGAGTCTCTGGGGTGCGGCCGTACTACTTTGTGCAGGAAACGTTCTCGCGGACTTGGCTGGAGTATCGAGCAACTTCCTTTTGGGACCTCCGAAACGAACTTTTCTTCTGGGACCTTCGAACCAAACTCTCTGTGGCCTTCTAATCCATCTCAAATTTAGTCCCCTCCTTCTTCCTGTCTTCCAATCAGGATAGTTGCCAGAAAATCATTGGTCTCAGCAAACCCCGCCCTGAGACCACCAACGTGAACAACCTTATCCCCTTTAATTGGGCCCTGTCCCTTAGGGACTCATAAATACTCCACAAAGGTACATTCTTATTTAATGTCAAATACGGAGACGGGATTCTAATCTGGGACTGGAATCAGAACCCCGCCCGAGACAACCGTAACTTGACTACAAAATCCGTTTTATCGAAATTTATGGCCCTTGGTCTACCTACAAAGATGTGATGAGGTCAGATTTAGATCCCGAACATTTTACTTCTTTTATGAATGAAACAATTATATATCAGATCTAAATCGCCTCATCACAAATGATAAGAAAGCTCATGATAAATTATTAATTTTTTTTCTTTTAACTTAAAATTTCATCTTTATTTGGTAAATGTATTTGAATCAAGGTTAGATAACGTGTGAGACTAGCATTGCCCGGGGGATAAGATCACTCGAAAGTACAAATTTTTCTGTGTGATTCCTTAATTTGGACGCTGGGAGTTTTGGGCTCTCTCTTTCCTTGCTTCTCAACTAGGATGCAGTTCTAACTGCAGAAATTCGAGAGAAAGCACTATCTGTTCCAAAATAAAATGTTGTTTTCCGGAAAATAAAAGTCCATGCCTTGATTGTTGATGTATTCAGTAAAGTGTGTCTTCAGCATTATATCTTAAATCTATAAAATGAATGAAATCTCTGATATTCTTTTTTGTTTTCTACAATATGGAGGGACTTTTAAAATTCTTATTATCTTCTCCTGACACACATACGCATAGAAATATTGTAAAAATATATCATTAATATTTTTAGTAAAAATATTTTTAGTAATAAGTAAAAATATATCATTTTAAAAGTATATATTTTTACTTTTTGGAAATTATGGTAAAATGTTGATATAGGATAAAGTTATACTATTGAAAAAATGTACCTAGAGTTGCTATTTTTATTAAGAGAGTGATGAGCAGTATATCACCTTCGCCTCTACTAAAACATAATAGATACACATAAATGCAACCAAGCCTTAATCGGGAATTAAACACAAACCATTCAGGTGAGAGCACATTAAGCTAACATCTGTACAATCTAGGCAACTCTTCCAGCAAAAATTAACAAAAGCATAATTTTATTCTCTTATTGAGTGTCACCTGTATCAGACATTGCATAACTTTTCTCATATCCAGGATTTTCCATGATACTGTGGTAACCTAGATTTGCATAACTCCTCTCATATCCAGGGTTTTCAATGAAACTGCGGTAACATAGATTTGCATAACTCCTCTCTTATCCAGGGTTTTCCATGAAACTGCGGTAACCTAGATTTGCATAACTCTTCTCATATCCAGGGTTGTCCATGAAACTGCGGTAACCTAGATTTGCATAACTCCTCTCATATCCAGGGTTTTCCATGAAACTGTGGTAACCTAGATTTGCATAACTCCTCTCATATCCAGGGTTGTCCATGAAACTGCGGTAACCTAGATTTACATAACTCTTCTCATATCAAGGGTTGTCCATGAAACTGCGGTAACCTAGATTTGCATAACTGCTCACGAGTTTCTAATTCATTACTCGACATGCATCTAAGTTTCTACTCGTTAAATAAAGGTACATTTTGTGTTAATTAAATGGCAGAATAATTTCAATCTCAACTTAACTTTTAAGTGTTAAACGTTATTCATAAATAGTAAAATTCACTAGTAAAGTATATATAATTTTATTGTAAAATAATTTAGTAATTTTTAAA
The DNA here is from genome assembly GCA_032207245.1 of Pardosa pseudoannulata. Taxonomy (NCBI): domain Eukaryota; kingdom Metazoa; phylum Arthropoda; class Arachnida; order Araneae; family Lycosidae; genus Pardosa; species Pardosa pseudoannulata. The sequence goes on along the minus strand of CM063504.1, from coordinate 27,564,404 downwards.
ATGATTTTATTTTACTTTATTTACCTCTGTTAATTTTATGTTGAATTGGTTTTAAATAATCTTTTCCAATTTAAATCATTTTAATCTGATTTTTAAGCGTTTTAAATATTTTCAAAAAACATTCAAAATAACTTAAGAGTAATTAAAATAAAATAACATTCATATCAATTTTCTACACATTGAAATAACTTAAAATAATAAATTTAAAGTCAAATTTCTGTCAATGCTTTTTCTTACAATCAATAGAAGTATAAAAGTAAGATGCATTATTAAAACATGTTCATTATTAAAATTTGATAGCAAAATAAAAATAAAATTCATCTTATATCTCATTATGTGAATCATTTACCTTTACTGTAAAAATTACGTCCTGCTATTATTTACTTTAACACGATTAGTGAAATATTGTGTTGACAGCATAAAAAAATGTTCATCATTGTTGACATATTTAAACAAGTAACATAATTTAATACACAAATGTTTTGAAATATTTCCCTTCACAATTATATATAGCTTTCAATAAATAGTCAAAGCACTTAAAGAAAAAGAGTTGATAAGAGTGCATAAATATTTAGTAAAATATGCTTGGATTGTTTCAAAAGACTGCAAATCCATTTATTTATGAAAGGAATCATTTTATGGGCTCTTAACAAACGATACAAAATTTTTAAATACTTTATTAGCGTTAAAAATTTATTCTCGGGAAAACAGTCGATAATGTTAAATTTATGACAAGAGACACCATGCCTAATTTAGTTATCTAATCAGAAGTGAGAAAGTATTTTGAAAAACATTTACCGCAGCTATGTAGAAGGTTTGATGTCTTTGAATAACCGGTATCGTATTTGATATTTAAACTCGCTTTTCGATTTATTGAAGAAAATGTAGTGTAACCTCGTTAACTGTAAATTGAATAAAGTGAATTTTCTTTTGACGCGAATTTTGTGTTTGGTTCTAACAAATCCTGTTAAAAATAGAAATAAAAGAAGGTACTGAATGAGTTAACATTTTAAGTTGATTTTTTTTCTCTTAGGCGAAGTAACAGTGTGCGTAACAGACTGTTAGACAGTACTGTTATAGAACGTGTGGGAATGACCTCGTAATTAGTGCCCACTATGTACGAAAATCATCTTAAGGTTACAGTTACGAAAGTTCATCTGAGCAAAATTTGATTGTAAATTAAGCATTTGGATCTCATAGAACCGTAAAATATAACTAAGAATCAAATAGGCATTTTTAATGTAATATGTATCACATTATTAATTACCATACTTGGGTTACCATACTTGAGTTACCATACTTGGAGCTTTATCACCACTTGACAGGGGGAACCCAATTCTTAAGTCAACCCTTAGTAATATAATAATTACCTCAACAATCATTTCAGTTACTATCAGTGAACAAAACACAGAACACATAACTAATAGAACACAGAACCAATAGAAATTAGGCGCATTAAAACATAACGAAAGGGTTACATAAGAAGAACGGGCTCTGAAATGAACATAAGCTAGGTTACCATACTTGGCGCTTTATCGCCACTTGGCAGGAGAACCTAATTCTTAAGTCAACCCTTATTAATATAATAATTACCTAAACAATCATTTCAGTTACTGTTACATAACTACTTTGAACCGATTTTAAAACTGTTATTAAGTTTTAAAGGATTTAAAACACTATAGGTGCGTTTCTAATCTCCATGTACCTTCAAAATTTAACGACCATTTATCTTGCTTAAAATAAATATTACTTAAATTAATACACTTCGAACAGCAAAAGTGAAACTTTTTTGAAATTTAAAGATTATACATATTTCATGCCAAAAAAGTATAATTTAACTATTTTTAACTATATTTCTAACGAATGCTTATGAAAATTAAGTTTTACGCTACGGCTTAAGGCGTATTCAATAAATAAAAATTTTCCATATTATGCTCAAAATGGGTGCACAGGGAACATTTTCATTAAATTTCTGATAGAAACAATAATTAATAAATAAAAAATGTCAAGATTTTCTTTCAAATTATAAATTTACTTAGTACTTACTGTAGAGTACGCAAACTGAAGTGAACAGTTTGCTGTAAATACATAAAAATTTAAGAACAATTCATCTAGCTTAAAATAAATATTACTTAAATTAATATACTTCGAACAACAAAAATGTAACTTTTTTGTAATTTGAAGAATATATTATAGATATTTCATACCAAAAAAATATAATTTAACCATTATTTTTATCTAAATTTCTAACTAATGCTTATTCAAATTAAGCTTTACGCTACGGCTTAAGGCGTATTCAATAAATAAAAATTGGCCGTATTATGTTCAAAAGGGGTGCACAGGGAACATTTTCATTAAATTTCTGCTGGAAACAATAATTAATAACTTGCAAATATCAAGATCTTCTTTGAAATTATAAATTTACATAGTACTTACTTTAGAGTAGGCAAACTGAAGTGAACAGTTTGCTGTAAATACTTAACAATATAGAGTAAAATTAAAATAAAATATTTATTTGTAACTCAAATTTTCATATTTCATATTCATTGCAAATATTCTTTAGTCACTTAAACTTTTAACATATTTTTACTTTTACATATCTTTATTTTTACAAAAATGCTCTGTCTATACAAGTGAGCTGAAAGATCTATAGTTATTCATCTGGAATTAGAAGAAAGTTGTAAATTTTGACTTTATTTGTATAGTTAGTTTAAATATTAATAAATGTGGTATTTCGGATAACATAAGAAGCTGCAATGCCCAATATACCACAAGAAATTGCATTTAACTGTCCTTTACGAATGTGTAAAAATATTTTTCTTAATGTTTACAAATTCGAACAAAAATTAATTTTCGATAAAAATATTTTAATAATTTATTCGAGATATGATCAAACACTAGGACAAGACCATTTAGAATTACTGTCTGTAAATTCAATTTGTAAATTTAATATGGATTAGTGACATTCCAGAATTAGAAGTAAATTTCGTTATTTCGAACAGCTTCGAGCAAAGTTTTCAGATGATTCAAATATTTAAACAGTTGAAAACTTTGTTGTTTTTTTGTTCTGCTTTTGCCTAAAATCTACTTCGAACTCATTTTATCTCAAGGAGAATTCAATAATTTGTGCACCTTATGCGAAAAAACTCTGTCATTCAACAAGTGGTATAATAGGATAGGATATTCTTTACGTAACAAAATATTTTATCTAAAAATATTCTATCTGAAACTGAGGTCTATTTTTTTCTTCGACGAGATATGTAAAATATTAGAAACGTGTAATAGGGAATTTAAATTACCAATATACAAGGTCTATCTTTACAAAACTGTAGAATACCAGTTAAAACAAGGCAATATATATTGAAAATGATAGTTTCTTTTTATATTTAAAAATAGTTATTAACGAACATTAACCATCTGATATATAAATAACAAGTTGCTGTTGTCTTTCATTTAATGTGCTATTGTATACTTGCACAAGTGTCGTATACAGTACAAGCACTGTAACTTGCATATGTGCACAAGGTCTATCTTTACAAAACTGTAGAATACCAGTTAAAATAAAGGAATGTGTATTGAAAATGATAATTTATAATTAAAAATAGTTATTAACGAACATTAACCATCTGATATACAAATAAAAATTGTAGTTGTCATTCATTTAATGTGCTACTGTATACTTTGACGAGTGGGCCAAGTCAAGAGCTGTTTTTGTCGGAACCTGAGCAATATATTAGATTAGTTTCTTCACTCATACATCGATTCTGTTTTTTTTTACAGTGCTCAAGATGCTCATCCTCTCACGTTCTCAATAATAAATTGAGAATATGTTATTGAGATATATCAATAACATCTCACACCATTAACATATTTGTAACCCCGAAATAGCAAATTAGAAATAGGACGTTGAATGCATTATACAGTATAGCATTGTTCTCGTACGACGAATGCTATCCTACGTAATATTTTGAGACTGGTAGAATGTAATAAAATATTGAGGCAAATTGCAGAAATAACAGTTTTTTAGTCAGTTAAATGTTTTATAACTAAATTTCAAAATAAAACGTTTTCTTGCTCAGCTAGTTCATAACTCTTAAATTTAATCAAATTACATAGTATTTTTAAGATGCATGAAATTTCGTCTTATGTATGTCAAGATGTTAAGAAACTTAAATCTATTGAACTAACTTTCTCAGTCATTTAAAAATATATGTTCAAATTTTATTGTTACGTATTTTTTTGTCTCTACATCACCTAAGGTTCTTTCTTTTTGAAACTCATTTCAGTTTGGAAACTAAAACTTTTTCATATAAAATATTCATTTGTTCATTAGAGTATAATTTTTCGAATGTCATCGTAATTGGATACTTGGAAAAACAAAGGTTGATAAATTTTTAAAAAATACAATGGATAGTAATTACGGCCATTCTTCCATGAAGAAATTGTTTGCTTTATAGTAAAAATTGTAAATCTAGAAATCAAGTAATCTTACACTATTTGTATTGAATAGAAAGTATGTTACACAAAAACCATGAATCTTGAATTTCGGTTTTCTTTTAAGCCAATAAATTATTATAAATGTTCAACAATGAGTAATCAATAATTGAATCAGATAAGTGTTTACCTTATTTTTATCCTTTTCAATTTGATATGCAGGATCTGTAGAAACGGAAATGATGAATCAAAACAGAGGTATATTGTCGAACAAAACTGTCTTTAATAATGAATCGCAACACGATAAATTGAAACTACACAAAATGAATTTTTACACAAAATCAAATTTTTGTCTCTACATCACTTAAAGTTGTTTTTTATTGAAGCTCATTTCAGTTTGGAAACTAAAAAGTTTTCAGGTAAAATATTCATTTGCTCATTAGACTATATTTTTTCGAATGTCGTCGCAGTTGGATACTTGGATAAACAATGGTTAAAAAATTTGGAACACATGCATTATTATAGACGCCGTTCCCGTCCCGAAATAACTTCACCCGTCATAACTAAATTAACTAAATCCCAGAAAATGATTAGAACAAAAACAAGATGTTCCAAACCAAAGCATCTTGTTTGGCTTAGAATATTTTGATATTTTTTAACAATTTCAAAGCCAAAATAACATCACTTGTCATAACTAAATTAACTAAATCCCTGAAAATGATAAGAACAAAAACAAAATGTTCCAAACCAAAGCATCTTGTTTGATTTAGAATAAAAATAGTAAGAACCGAAATAACTACACCCACCATAACTAAAATACTAAATCCTAAAAAATGATAAGAACAAAAAAAATACAAACCAAAAGAGCAGCTAAGATGCAAATTTCTGTAAACACCCGCCATAACTAAATTACTTACCTAGGTAACACCTTACTACTCCTCGTCTGGAACGAAAAGAACAGCTTAGAACATTTAGAACAGGAAATTTTCGTATAGTACCGCGTAATGAAGTCAAAAATCACGTGCACCAATAGCATGCCAGAACATATCGGAGGTTTCATATCCCCCACAAAATTAGGGCATATACAGTAACCTAGTCGTCGCCCCATAAAATCGCCAAGTTTGGCGAGAAAAAAACACGGCATCTGTAATGCATCTCTACAATAAATTTTAACAAAAATATAATGTATAGTAATTGTGGCCACGCTTCCATGAGGAAATTGTTTGCCTGATAGTAAAAATTATAAATCTAGAATTCAAGTAATATTTGATTATTTGTATTGAATAGAAAGAATCTTACTTCGAATAACCATTAATCTTGGATTTTGGTTTTCTTTTAAGTCAATTAATTATTATAATTGTTCAACATTAATAAGTAATCAATAATTGAATCAGATAATTGTTTACCTTATTTTTATCCTTTTGAATTTGATATACAGGATCTGTAAAAACCGAAATGATGAATCAAAACAGAAGTCTATTGTCGAATAAAACTGTTTTTAATGATGAAACGAATCACGATGAATTGAATGTACACAAAATGAATTTAGAATTGTGAATTAGGATTTAAACACATACTTATCGCTGAATGCGAATGGAATACAGGCAAAAATGAATTGCAACACACAAGCCGATTAACAAGCTAAGAGCCATTTTCCCTAGCCTTGAATACAAAAAAGAAACAAAACAATAAAAACCGTAATAAGGTGATGCCATATGTTGAAATAGAAAAACAGTTAGAACAGAAACTATACAAAATTAAATTCAAACAACTGTTATGAATTAGTAAATAATTAAAATTAAATAGTAAATTTTTTTATGAAGACTGAACACTATTAAAAATTGAAAATAATATCTTTGTCGACTGCATAACCTTAAAAAGAACCAAACTCTTCAAACTTAAGAACAGGTTGAAACAATAAAATAGCTCTCTGATAATTGAAATTTATTCTTGTTTCTTTCCTCCCATGTCATAATTAAATTACCCTGAAGATCCTTAATAAAAGAGCCTAACTTACGTAAATAATATACTACGAAAACAAATATCATTTAATCTTTTCTTAAAACTAATTATTTAACCTTAATATCACAAAAATATCTTTACAGCTTGCATATTTTGGGGCAAAAAATTAATCGTAGAAATGCACAGCCATCTTCCTTCATTCCCACACTAAAGAAAGAGAAAATGTATCTAATATTCATTACGTAAATTTATGAAGTAAATTATTTACATCGAGATTAGAAATTTTTAGGAAAAAGGTGATTTAATTAATGTTTATTTATATTCTTAGAAAATGTTTTGAAACTTCATCTTATGAGAAACAACTTTTTTATTTGAGTAAATAGTAGCTAATTAACTCAAAATGGAATTTATGAAGTTAGCAATATTCACCTAAACGCCCATTTTTTATTTCTCATATTAAGCATGTTAGTGAAATTATTAACTCTTCGTACATTTTCTTGGATTGTATTATCGTTTAGAAACCTATCGAAATGAGTTAAAGTTTTTATGTGAACAAGGTACCTCAAATATTGTCAAAATTTGAATATTTTATTCTATCAAATTACTTTTTGAGCTTTTTACGTAGATATGCGAGATTTAAAATACATTTGTTTCATTTGCGTGAGAAACTGTTTGCATGATTTGCATTTTTTCTGATTTTCTCTGAATATCATGTATTAACAATATGTTACGTGTTTTTTAATATTTAAATAAGAGATAATTTTTATACATATTCTTTATAATGTGTATTATTAAACAGTGAAAGAAACTTAAATTTCCTTGTTTTTACTTTCGGTCAGTCGCATTTAATTTTCGAGGTATCTAAATATCCATTTTATGGAGCTAAAATATTAATGTTCGAAAATTAAAGTATTTTTAAATACTTATAATAATTTTAATTAAATAAACATTTCATGAAAACTTTACATTCCTAAATAATCTTTAAATTAGATTGTAAATTACGAAATAATTACAATGCTTAGTATAATACTTAAAAAAATGTGTTAGGATTTTACGTACCTTTAAATCTATATTTTATTTTCTGTATTACTTTAATCCATGATTCTGATATAATTGTCTTTTACAGAGACCATCGTTTGACAACATAATTTTTTCTCTCTGAATGCAAGTGACTAGATCAGAGGTGGCCAAACTTTTGAGATCTGTGGTCTACTCCACATTTAAAAAATCGAAGGCAGTCTACCAATGGCAGAGCTAAATTAACGTAACGTACATGCTTATATATTTATTTTTGGTAAGAAGAAAAAATGGTAAATTATCTAATTTTAAAAAAAACTTTATAATTATATTTACAAAATAAAAATTTACTGACGAAAATAATGAAAGTATTCATATATCAAACATTGATCATCCTATTCACTTCGTTTAGTTGAAATTTGGCATTGTATATCTGCGACGTTTATCATATTGTGGCTGGCAAGAGTTTATTGCAATGCGTAAACACGAAATTAAATTTTCCTCTGTTAACGAACCATTACGAATTGCCACTAAAAAGCTCCAAAAAGCTTTTAAAGCTTACAAAAATACACCAAAAGTCTCCAGCAACCCCAGACATCGCCAAAAAAGTCGCCAAGTTTAGCGACAAAAACCGCTGTGTGTATAGTATATCGAATCAGTACCATTTAATGATTATATGGTACTGATTCGGTTATATTATAATCTAAGCATCCCACTTTGTCAAGTTATTTCTATTTAATTCTCCACTGTAAAACGACAAATTCATTGTATTATTTTGCACAGTTTGTTTTAGGTTTTAAAGCTTAAACTGTAGTAAATTTTTATTTTAAATAATTCATTAATTCTATGTCATAAGTCATAAATTAAATTGTTAATATCCGAGGTCATTATCGGGATGGTCACTCGGACTACCTAAAATGTCTTCGTAGTCAACGTCTTGGCCATCCTGGACTAGATATTACAAGGTTTCAAAGTAAAATAATATAGCTGATAAGAATGATAAATATTGGCACTAGACCTTATGATTTAAGTACACTTGTTTAATATTTGCTGATTGATAATTATGTGTAATACTATTTTTCTCTACTTTACCACTTTTCATAATTTGCTAAATTCATAGAAAATACGAAAAGTGGTAGTATATCTTATATTTAAGAGTAGTAATATAAAATTCCATTGAGTTTCTTCAAAATGGGAAATATTTTCATCCTTTGTCTGAACTTGAGGTAAAATAGTTCTGTTATATTATCAAAGGTTATCCAATCATACACATTATTAGGAACTATTCAAATATATTCATATATGAGAAATAATACTACCTTTCAATACGGTACTATACTATACTCATTTTTGAAAATTTCTCTCTATTAAGTTTTTTATGTTGTATCGGTATGAGAATTTATATCAAAGGCAAAGACTTCCATTCGATATAAAATAAATTTGGTGTGCATTTTCGATGAGATACTGCAACTAATAACAAGGAAAAAGGAGACTATAATAAGACAAAATAAAGCTCACTTAAGTAAATATATTTGAACATTAATCAGTATAAAGATTTTGTATTAGAGTATAGTAGAAATAAAAACAGGACCACCATAAATAAAGGCACATATTACGGAAACTAAACATAAAAACTGTTTCATAGCTCCAGTAGAAATACTCTATTTTACACATAATTTATTTTATACAAATGATTTAAATCAAGTAAATTGGGTTTATAAAATAATACTTATAATAAATTGGTGTACAAAATGAAAACACTTCAATTAAATATTTTTTAAATAACAGATACAGATTATCAGATCGACAAATACAAGTCAGAAACAAGAATCAAAGCATACATGGCCACTCCTGCAAAAAAAATCAAAAAGTATTATTGTCGATTAAATCCTTCTGCTCAACTTGTTCTCTAAAGTAAATCAGTAAGATTAAGTTACATACGGTCAAAAGTTTAAAGTCAAATTTGTATAATTTCCTTTTCCTGTTCAATTTCACATTTTAAAAATGAAAAACACAAACATTCTATGTGACATAAATAATGCCTAATAAAGAACTAAACAAAAATGTTTTTAAGTTTTCTACAAGGTAATTTCTGTAGTGGACGTGCTTTACTTTGAACCTGTCTTTTCTATATACATTTAGTTCTACATTGTTTGAATATTGTATAAAAATTAAAATTCTTTGTACAAAAGAATTTATTAGCAATTTTTATTTTTGTTTAAGGAAAATTCTTCAAAATCTTCTCTTGTAAATATTAAATTAAACATAAAAAAGCTTGCATACGTGTTTTATTTTGACTGATTGTATTTATGTAATGGCATTGAAAAAGTCATACGAAGTGCTGTAGTTCTTCTATTCAGTCTTGTACCATTCATTTAGTGTGAAGGAGGACAAAATCGCCTGTGTACCCAGGTCGAGAATCAGCTTACAAATTTTGCACCACTTGATGAAGATGGTCGCTAAGAATAATTACATAAATTAGTACTTTAACACCACTTATGTAAGGTAATAAACGGACATTGACCAGGATACTAAATGATGCCCTACAGCATTAAAGATCCCCTTCAAACTGATAGAATCGAGAAACTTTGAGACAGTCAAAATAAAACTTTCGTGCTTGCCTTCTCCTAGACCCACTTCAAAATCCCTTCTGTCTCTATCAATAAACTGAGTTTCGGGTTCTGTTTTGCTTGCTAGATGGTTTTCAGTCTTTTTGAATGCTGTCATTAGCGCTAAAGTAGTAGTCTAAACCCGCTTTAAAAATCTTTCTGACAGTATCAATAAACTTAGTTTCGGGTTTTTTTCTTGCTAGATGGCTTTCAATCTTTTTATAGGCTGTCATTGCCGCTAAAGTAGTTCTTCTCCCGTAATCAATGAAGGGATTTGTTTTCATTGCTACAGTTCTGGCATGAGGAGCCCAACCAATCATGTCTCTTTGTATATCTCTGATGTCAACCATGACAAACTTTTGATGCACCAATGTATTTCGCATCCTCATACTTCTACGATAAAAGTTGTTGTAAACACTAGGGGGGGGCGTGAAAGATCAATCAGAAAAGTAACAAATAAAAATATTTATTTATACATCTGAACTAACTTATAAACATGAGTTCGACTTGACCTGGAGCTATTCAACAAACTGTAAAATAAAAAAGTGTAAAATACACATTTGGTGCTTTCGTATTGAAACATGTAGCAGCTGCACTTGTTCCACCACAAGCGAAATTTTTCGATGCCGTTAAAGAAAGAAAATATGTCTGATAAAAGCCTCAGCTTTTCCATGTTAAGGTAGCTAGTGTTGTTTCTTTACAAGTCAGTTGGAGATGTCATCATTACTGCTTCTACTGGCTGAGTGTCAGAGGAAAGACGGGAACAGCAGGCAAGCACGAGAGTGTTGGTTTCTTCTTCAGCTTGCGTTTTTAACTTATCATAAAATGATGCCGGATAACCATTAAGATTGATTTATACAAATTGTGAAGATTATTTGGCGCTTAACCAGTGGTTAAGTATTAGTTTATTACTTGTATCCAATTTTTGACTTTTTTAAAATTGTAAACAGATGTCTTTAATTGTATAGGTCAAGATTTGTAATGATTTTTCTTTATTTACATAACGTTTAATGATCTTTCCTTATTTACATTTTGGATTCTTGCATATATTTTGTTTTAACCTTTTTGCAAATTTTCTCTTCTTGTATTTGGTAATCCCAGTATTCTATAAACAGTTTATTTGTACTTGTTGTAAACTGCGGTTTTTATCCACCTGTGTGGGTATTATGATAATCATATTATATTAATGCTCGTGGAGAAAGTTTATAATGTTATTACTGTTTTAATTTTAATGCATATTAATAAACAGCTTTTTTTTTAAGTATTAGGCGATTTCACGCAGTAGGGCAAATTCACAAATTATGACAATTCTGGCTTTAGTTTCAAACTGAAGGGCATTTTATTGTTTGTCTATTGGCTGCTGTAAACATGAAAATGAATGGGAAGAACATTATAGTAGTTCGTGACGTTGCGACAAGTTGCCTTATTGTCTGCCTTCTTCATTTACCATACTTGCCACTGTGCTTTAAACTCTGCTTTCTGATTTGAGACTAACACAAATAAAACAAAATGCTTGCTGAGCAAAGAATAAAAATTTGCATAAAATATTTAATTTTGAAAGTGTGTAATCAAGCCGAACACAAAGTGATATGTCAATCTCAAATTAGAGTAAATTTGAAGTAAAGGAAAAGCAATATTTAACTTATAGATAAATTAACTTATAGATATAATAAAATAAGAGTTCGTGTGAAAGCTTAGCATAATTTGTTTTAATAGATTACTTATGAAACTTTTAAAAAGTATCATAGTACAAAATTTCCCTAATTATATTTCGTGATTTAATTAAAGTATAAAAAATTGACTTTAAACTAATTTAGAAGAAAAATAAAATTTTCTTCTTTCTTTTTTAGTTTTTAATTTACGTAAGTAAACAATCATCTTCATATTTATCTTAGAAAATATTAATCACGGTTTTATAAATTCTTCAAAAATAACAACTTAAAAAAACTATCATCGTTCCAGATTTTAAAGATTTTTTTCCTCTTTTCAACTGCAGATAATTTTTAAGAATTGTTCACAGTATTTTTACTTTAAAAGGCTTTCTAAATAATTTGCTTTCAACGCATTTAAGAAGTAAGCACTGGAAAAAGAATAGAAAGCACGTGAACCAGAATCAAGAGAATTTAAAGTGTAGTACAGTAGAAATATAAAAATACTGATGCTTATTTCAGTAAATTTCTTTTTTAAAAAGCGAACAGAAATTTGAAGTGCTCTTTTGCCATATATCATCTCGAAACACGAGAAAATAAAATAATTTATTTTCTCTTTTTATCGAATCCTCGAACACAGGGAAAACTGTTTTTCGTTTCTTCAAGTTTATTACGTTATTTCTACTGGTTTGAAAATAATCTGTTACCAGGAAGAAATAGCTTTTAAGTTGCTGTAAATAAAAGTGACTACTTTGATCTGTAATTAATTTATGAGCCTTGAGCAAGTATTAAACATAAAAGTTTTTATCTTTTAATTAAAAATTATCAGTTTTTTTTTGGGGGGGGTTAAAATAATTTATTCGATACGAGTGGGAGTTTTTAAGATATATAAAAATGTAAAATGTCTTGTAGTTCTTAAAATAACAGTTTCAGGGAAATATTATTCAGATGACTAATGAAACAAAGTCATGTTGCCAAAAATGCCAACACAACTAAAGCACAAATAGGAAAAACTAAATTCATTACGACTTACGATGTTTACAATAATTACATATTACTTACGATGTTTTGTATTTATTAATATAATATGGCTTAATTGTGGCTTAATCAAAATTAGGTATTTAATACGAAATGTATATTAACCTTCGAATGAGTACGGGGGAACTTTATGGAAAACGATTTGGTGTCAATGTATCGTCATGTCTGTGATGCATGTGAAGTGTTTATAAATTGCTATTGTTTTTGTCTTAGCCAAAGTCTATTCAATCCAAAGAACTTTACCCGAGAATTTCGCAAATATATATATATATATATATATATATATATATATATATATATATATATATATATATATATATATACCAGGTATATCATGCCAGGTAAGTATTTGAGTTACATATTATTTCCAGAATATGATTTTCATCTTCAAATTGAAGATTTGTCATTTTCAAATAGATTATCTTTTGAATATGGCAGATATTTTTTATTGGTGATCTTGATATTCTTTATTTTGGTTTGTTTTCAAGATTTAGAAGTAATAGATTTAAAACACTGTTCACAGGACAAAAATAAATCTAAAATTTATTTTTTCTATTATGAATTGTTAAAATATTAGTAAGGATTATTTTGTTTAAATCTTAAAGATTAATTTATTATTTTTTTTCTTTCTAACTGTAAAAAAAATTGAAATTACCTATCCGCCTATGAATCATAAAAACGTGTTAATTGTGTTAATAATTTAAATGTGTTCAAATTTTTAAACTTTTAATCTTTTGAATTAAAATATAGAATTTCATTGATTCGCATAAGTGTATGCAGGCAGGCATGTATATTATATATATATATATATATATATATATATATATATATATATATATATATATATATATATATATATATATATATATATATATATATATATATATATATGTATATATATATATATGTATATATATATATATATATATTATATATATATATATGTATATATATGTATATATATATATGCATATGTGCATATATATATATATATATATATATATATATATATGTATGTATAGCTGTGTGAATCTAAATATCAAAAAAGCAACAAAATACTACATTATTATTAATACAAAATTATTAATTCCCATGAAGAAGACGTTCACTGCAGCAGTTTCCACAAGTTCTACTGCATGTTTTACTTGTTTTTAGGATCTTTTAAAAGTATTTTATTTTACAATTCAACAGAAAACATAATTGTAGCCCTTGCTATGCTGTTAAGAAAAGCTGTAAACTGACCTTTTAAGATAACTGCAACGGCTGCATATGACAAATTTCATTAGCAAAGTTCTAGCTGTAACATATCACCGATCCATCTATGCCCTTCTTATTTAATTAACTATTGCTTAAATCCTGTGCAGTGCATTTATAGCCTTTCATGTGTATCTAGTTTTGCACAGAAGTCAGTAAACAAGATATTGTTTGCTCTTTTATTCCAAATAACGAAGTCTGCTTGAGTTACAGTTTAACACAGCATGCAAATAACTCTATAATTTAATATATGTAACAACTCTAGTTTCTCAAATGTTACTTCCACGCAAAATACTAGAATAGTAAAGGAATTTTCATGCAATATAAATACCTAATGCAATGGAAATTATTTGTCATATCATGATTGGCAAGGGCGAAATTTCTGAACAATGAATAGAAAGAAAATGGTGTGAAAATAATCATTTTTGGCTAAAAGAAAGTGGGGTCTTAAGAAAAAAAGCAGCGAAAATATTCGATGACTTTATGACTTCACTCTTGTTATTCTTTTTTAGAAGTGTTATGTTTATTTATGAACGTAGTAAAATATTCTATGTAAATATGAATACTAAGACACTAGAAGGTGATGGTCAAAAGTACTGGTACTTTTCTAAGGGATGTCAAATAATACATATTCTTTTGACATTTTAGACATGAAATGTTTCACATTAAAGTTATTTTCAACTAACTTTTATCCGCTTATTTGTTTAATAACCACGATATGTCTTCGAGACGTATAGTGTTAAAGAGTTAACCTATAACTTTTATTACAGTGGCTTATAAACACAAAAGTATGAAATAATTGCATATCATCAGTATATGAAGAATTAATCTTTGCTTACGTGTTCCCTTCAGTAGAATAGAAATTGCAGTTAGCAAACTGAGTTTAGTGAATTTTAATTAATATGCCTGCAATTACGAGTGCTCTCTGTCCATTTTTTTCTTACAAAATATTTCTAAATTCTACAGCGGACAAAATGCATCGTTCATAGTAAAAAATAAGCCTTTTCAATAAAATTTTTGATTTAATTAGTATTTTTAATCACCGTAGGCTTATATAAGCATATTCAATAACTTATAAAAAACTGTTAAACACTATTATTGTTCTCAATGCTACTCAAGATTTCACTCCTAAAAGTAATTCAAAAGTTGTAAATTTTATGAAACATTTAAAAAATAGATGTACCAAAGGAAGAAGATTGAAACTTAAATATGTTAACGTATAAAAAATTTGCAAAATATTTTTAGATCAGTATACGTTAGTAAAAACTTGTTAGCATTTAGAAATTAAATAAAACTTTATTCAGCTCTCACGTTCTTTTAACTTGCATTATTTTTTTAGCCAATGACTAAAAAATTTCTAGCTATTTAAGAAGGACATTTTAAAAGTATTTAAAAAATATTATGCGTATTTTTGATTGTCTTTAGCAAATGTCAATCAATTGTAAAACTCCAAAATATAAGCCAACTTTAGATTTCAAAACTTTTGAAAATTATTGCCCAAAACAAATTGATAATTATTAAATATCAAATAGTTACTTCTTTAAATAAAATAATCGATGAAAGGGTTCTAATTTTAGCTATTTTTCCTCTCAAACTTTCTTTGATTCCCTCGGGAAAACAAAAGAAATTAAGCATAATTAAACAGAATCTTTAATTACTCCAAGACGTCTCAGAATATCTAAATCAAACACATGTAACAAAAACTTAAAATCAATGGCTTAGTGTAATTAAAAAGTCTTATTTACGTAGCTTATCTGAAAAAAATTAACGGGTCCTTTTACTTATTATCGTCGTGTTCTTGTTTTTACTTTTTCTTTCATTTTGGGCCTCAAGCTAAATATTTGAAAGGAAAATTATGAGAAATATATTTTTTATTAAAAATGTAAGAAATGTGCTCTGGTTACCTGCGAGGACTAAAAAAATCCGAACTTATTTTAATCTAGATATCTAAGCTTCATACTTGTACTTTAGATTAACTGTTAACAAAAATTTAAATCATCCGCATATTTTTTTACACATGGAACATTACTGAAGATTTTTTTTAAAATACCAGTGGAAAGAATTATTAATGATTCCGAAGTATCAAAGCAAATTTATTCTTGATGACTCAAAGCATGTACTCTTTGAATTTTTCATAAGCAATGTGATGCACTTACGTGTAAATTGATTGCGGTCTTTTTTAAAAACTCCCTTTTTTTCTCTTCATGAAAGATACTTTTTGCTAATGCTAATCACCCTTCTAGTACGATCGTGTAAGGATAAACCTAGCTTACTTGATTTAAAAATCGATATGAAACAGAGAGCGTGGAGTAATGTTAACTCTTTTAGAAGAATGTTCTATCAATAATTTTTTTTCCAAAGTAAAGTTGAATAAAGTGTTTTTGTAGCATTTTACTGAAATGTTAAAATTTAAAAATAAAAAGATAAATATATTTTATTTCGTAATACATTAGCAAAAATTTATGACTTATTGATTAGCCGTACTTTAGAAGAGTTTACAAACCCTTTTAAGTTTAAAAACTACAATATTTAATGGATTTATAAAACCTAAGCTTAGAATGAGTAATGTACAGTCTTAATTTTCAATCTTAGAAACGTACTCAAATCCTTATAAATTGTATGCATTTTCTGTACATTTACTTTGCTGTACATACACACTTTATGGTGTGCTTTCTGTATTAGTGTGTGAGAAAATGGTGGTAGGTATTTATTAAAAGAGAAAGAGAAAAAATTATATTTAACATTCAATAAATTATTTAAAAAATTCAATTTCTTAATTTTATATTTTGAAAACATGAAAATATTTAAATAAAACTCATAATTTTAGGAGACGGATAATTTTTAAGTAGTTAAATGTTATAATAAAATAGCTCAAACTAATTCTAAATATACTGTAGCGTGCTGGGGCTCTAAGTGAGCCCGAAAACGGATAGCGGTGGCCTACGTATAGACTAAAGATATTTATTTAGAAACACAATGTTGAAGTTATGATAAATACAGATGAAACGATGAATATCTACAAATGAAAGTGATGTTCGTTGCAGGAATCAGATTCCTAAGAGAAAAAAGGGGGGAACACTCTCAGTCGCTCCCTCGACGTTCTGAGCCGATGAGTTCACAGAAGACTCGATAAGTCCAAAATTCTCTCAGGGCCTCGAACTCTGGTCTTTTACATCGTCTGTCTGACTGCCAAATGTCCATCTCAGCTGATCGGACAGCTGGTTGATGACATGGTGTGGAAAGCGCGTGTAGACTCTCTGGCCAGCAGGTGTTAGGGAAGTTTGCAGAAATCGGGAGCAATCTCGCCAATCATTGATTGATGTCTCTGGACAAACCCCTGTAGGAAATTATTGCTGCTTCCCTTACAATGTAGAGGATTGCTGTCGTGTGAGAGTCTTTCTTCGGGATGCCATTGAAACGAACACTGGAAACACTTCGCTAGAATCCCAATGAATTTCTCAGAGAGAATGATTGAGATGGTCCTCGGTGTTAAGAATCCTCTATTCAGCATCCTATTCTGCTCGAAACAAAGTCCTTTCACTACGTAAAGAAGAGCTCAGTTCAAGTGCTCACAAAAGGCACATTTACTATTCTTCTACGTTAGGCTGGTTTTTCTCACGGTCGTATATCAGTCTGTATCTGTAAATTTAATGTAACACGAATACATTAAAATACATACAATTTCCGTTCATACGATCCTTCTAATTAAATTTGATACATGTTTCGATTTAGATTCAAAATGCTCCTTACTACCTCTTATAAAAGAGAATTTGTTAAATTCAGCTAACATTTATTTTCTAAAATATAATTACACTGTCTCTGTTTTATTCAGTAGAAAATACTAAGTAACAGTATGAATGACTTTTAAATACTTTTGTTTTATAATGATATATAAATGAGAAATGATGCACTTAACTTTTAATTAATGTGTATAGGAGGAACATACGATGTAATAAACATTGTTTCCCAACTACTAAAGGCATATTCTTGAAATCGTATTTATCACTGATAAAGTGACACTGTTTCCTTCTTGATAACATTTTGTTATTAATATGGAAATTTTAATACTTTTATCATATTGCACTTTATTTGTTACAATATGTATAACATTTTTCTCACATTTAACACCTAGCCTTAATTACTTTTAAACCCATTTTTATGATTCTCAAAAAGGGCATAAATTTTATATGAGAAAACTATTTACCACCTTATGGTTCCCAAACAGATAGGGCGTTATTTATGACGCACACTCATACATAAATCTAAAAATACTTTTTTAAATTTCGAGCATAAATATAAAAAAATCTTTACTTACAAAATTGGCAAAGTCTTTTTTCTATAGTGAATACAATACTTCATATTTGCATTTTACGGTAATTTGGCCAAACTATGGGGTATAATTTTTAGTGACTATGGGGTTCCAGATAAGTTGATTGAAATGCCATTGCTAAACCTTATGTTTGCATTCGGATTTAAATCTAAGCAGTACATGCAAGCCTTTGTTGTCATTTGTGTATCAATATGTAAACTTTCAGCCAAACCTACTTTTAGTTTAGTAAACAAGGAAAGAAATGTATCCGCCATCATTAATTTTTTTTTAATATAGAGTAGTTTTTAAAGGCATAACATAAAAAATAACAAAACAAGCGTTGAAGAAGGAGAAATATTGTTTTAATTGCAAAATAAATTTTCTTTGAATATTTTGAATACTACACAAGCTTATCCATACATCGTCGCCGAATATAATGTTTCTCTAACAGAATATATGTTCTAATAACTTCTAGTCGATGGTCAAGAGGTATTTTAGACTTCAGTTGAATACTCAAGAGAACCTGTTTTCATATACTATCTTATATATAATTTTGGAGATACAGTAGATGTTTGTAAAATATTTCAATTTTACCTCATTAAGTGTCATCAACTCAATTTTGTTTGGACTTCCTATGTAAATCAAATACTTCTTTAGATCTTCCCAATGTGAGAAATCTTGATAACAATTTATAGATTTTTTTTATTTTAGAAAAACTACAAATTTTTAGTTTTATGGTGTCCAAGTATTGAAATATACTCGAAAGTATCTAATTTTCTTTACATTTGGCAGTAAATCACATCCATTTATGGTGGTAGTCAATCTACTTAAATACTACCCAATTCAGTAAAATTATTTTTGTCTTTTACATTCTTATTAAACATTCGAAACGATTTGATATAATCAGGGACAAGATTTAACATTAAGAAAATTTATACGACTATATTAACCCATTAGCGCCTAGTGTCCTCATATGATGATGCTGTAATAAACCGCATTTCCCTTTATTAAATGAAAAAATATTCTTTTATTTAAAAAGTAGTTCTGATAGATGGAAGCACTATATAATATCAGATATGATATTTCTTTGGAATTAAGTAAAAAAAGGGCGGGAAAGATGCAATAGAATTTCTGTCTTGTTTGATAATTACACCACACATTTTGTATAGTGCAGTTTGGGAAATTATTTATATGGTAAAAGTTTTTAATTTGGTATAAATGTAATCTAGATAGTCCAGTTGTTGCCATTAGAATGTTTATTCTTATTTAGAGTTGTTAATGTGTCCGTAGTAATCAGAAAAAGTTGTCCGTCATCGTTTGAGGACGCTGGGCGTTTGGCTATAATTCGTATTCAGTATTCAGATTTTTTTCTGAAGTGTTTTTTACATTTCTTTTGTAGATAATCTATGTAGAAAAACTAAAAACTGAATAGAAATAAAATATTTAAAACCCTAGAAGATGCAGATGCTTATCTTTTTCTGAAGAAATACAGGCAGACATTATACAAATGCCTCCTTATGTCGATGGTCTAACAGATGAAATGAACTGTTGTAAATAGCTAGATAGTCCAGTTGTTGTCATTAAAATGTTTATTCTTATTTAGAGTTTTTAATGTGTCCGTAGTAATCAGGAAAAGTTGTCTGTCATCGTTTGAGGACGCTGGGCGTTTGGCTATAATTCGTATTCAGTATTCAGATTTTCTTCTGAAGTTTTTTTTTCAGATAATCTATGTAGAAAAACTAAAACCTGAGTAGAAATAAAATATTTAAAACCTTAGAAGACGCAGCTGATTATACTTTTTCTCAAGAAATAGAGGCAGACTTTATAGCAATGCCTCCTGATGTCGATATTTTAACACATGAAATGAACTGTTTTAAATAGCTATGTCATTTATAAAAAATTTCATGGTTCTAAGTTGATGCCAATCAAAGATTTTAGAAGATATATTGCAGAAACCTATTTGAGAAAGAGTGAAGATTCAAAAGCAATGCCAGGAAGACGAACACAAAGGCAGATAACATCCTGATCCTGTATGCTTCCTGACGTAAAAATTCGACAACATTCAGCATGTTATTGGCTAGAGAGAGAAACAAAGAAGCTGCCAATATGATAACTGTTCTTCAAAACCTAGAACATATTATATGAAATGCAATGCAACATTACGTATTCAATGTTTTCCTCTTTTTCATACAAAAATTCAAGCTTAAAAATGTAAAATAGACAGTTTACTTGTATGTATTAAAATAAATTTTAATTTTTAACGCTATTTTGCCTATTACTTGATTTATACATTGAAACTGTATAATTTTATGTAAAAAAATCATTTTCAAAATATTTACATTTTTACATACAAACGTTCAGCGTCATCAAATGAGAACGGCTTAAAAACATGGTTGCAGTTAAAATATATGGGGATCCCTGCCTTAACTCGACGATGCAAAGTATCCGCTGCGATCACAACATACATATAACCATTATCAGAAGGGATTTGTACAGTCCAGTTAAAATAACACAACTGATCCTAAACATAGGCATTTATTTAAGATTATATAAACAATAAACAAACATCAGCACCCTCAATGCCACCGAGCCTCTGTGCTCCTGGTACGCTTACTCTTATGTAGTCAGACAGCATACAGATATTTTGCATATTTACAATGGTGTGCTGCCACAAATAAAACTACAATCATAAAACTTTACAAACGTGAATAAATATCAATTCATATTACAACACGTCAAAATACATTACAATAAATTACAAAACACTTTACAATGATTAAAAATATTCAAGACATTGATATACGATATATGACATCAATCGTCGCCAAAATTGAGTAATCACCACAAATATTTCAAAATGCTTTTAAAATACTCTTAATTTATGCATTTCTACTCATATTTATCAATTTCAAGGAAAAAATTCTAAAATTTGTTAATTTAGGCGTTAAAGAGTTAGGGGAGAGTGGGGCACCTTGGGACACCTTTATTTTTAGGCTTTAATTTGCAACCAGGAATTAGTTCTCATGTGTATTGATAGATGGCCTTCCTCTTCACTTCTCAAAAAATTTTGATGAAAATAGTGGTTATAGGTAAGGAACAATATCATTTTCTTTGTTTTGAATAACCCAAAATTACATCAATGTGCATTTTAAAAAGTAATTTTTTTGAAAAATAAATGAAATTATTTTTAAAAAAGTGTATTGTTAGGAAAGAAAATTCATTTATTATTATTTCTATGCTAATAAATAAATTGTATTGTTAAGCCTAACTGTATAGTAGTTACCAAAAGATACTATGTAAAATGGGGCAGGTTGAGACACACATAGATGGGACACCTTGGGACATTTTAAAAAGTGTAAACAACTATCAATTCAAGCAAAATAATTAATATTTTGATGCCTAATTTTTAATTGGTTTAACATGTCAAAATATTAATTTATTAATCTTTTTTTTTCAGAAAAAAAATTATGAGAACAAGAAAAACAAATAGAAAGTATTCTGCTGTAAATGCTAATATGCTTGAATCAGCTGCAAATATAAGAATTGTTAAAAAATGTATTAACGTGAACAATTTTCATCTATTTCTCTTTTATAACAGTTAATAAAAATAATTTGAACATTATTTTGTATTTGTTGTTTAGTGTCCCAACCTACCCCATACAGTGGAGCAGGTTGGGACATTGGAAAGATATTTTATTTCTTTTTTTACTCTTTAACTAAATGAGATATTAAGTAGGTTTAATGTTTATAAGAAGCAGATATGATGACAATATATGCATGCATACTTATTTTTTTCAATTAGCTTTAAAAAAATTCGTAAAAATGTTTAACTGAAAAGTGTTCCAAGGTGCCCCGGTCTCCCCTAATTAATAAAATTTTTAGACGCTAGACTTTATAAAAAGTACAACATCTATTTCAAAATATGCTTCTTATACAGCCTAAATAAAATCTTAAAGAAAAACTGAATCCGATG
The DNA here is from genome assembly GCA_032207245.1 of Pardosa pseudoannulata. Classification (NCBI taxonomy): domain Eukaryota; kingdom Metazoa; phylum Arthropoda; class Arachnida; order Araneae; family Lycosidae; genus Pardosa; species Pardosa pseudoannulata. The sequence goes on along the minus strand of CM063504.1, from coordinate 27,542,159 downwards.
AGTGCTTTGATAGAGTGGATAATGAAGCCAAAAATAACGCTCGGTAAGCAGTAAGTTATTTAATACTTTTACAACATAAAATAAAAGTCGCATTTTAAGTATACCAATACCAAAAGTTATTGTCGAACATGTTGTGGGTATTTCTTCAACCAAAGAAGCAAAATCCTATTTAATGGAGGAGTGTGTACCAAAGCCATTCTAAAAGATTTCCTTATAAATTTTTTTATCAAACTTTATTTCTAGATAGCATGATACGTTCTTTTCTTTATTTCATTCTTTCAAACTTCCGAATTGCCTGGAAAGAGCTTCTCTTTGTTGTTTTCATCGAAATATTGAGTCAGAAAAAGATTCTAAAAGGTGAACAGAATGTAATGAAAAGGTGAAAAATTGAGATATATTTATCGATCAGCAGGGATTAAATATCTAACAAAATAACGACGGTAAGACATCGAAATTGTCGTTATTTAGATATTTTAACAGAACCGTTAATGATGTTACTTATTGAAAAACAGCAGAGTTGAATTTTTTATTGCTTGTTATAAAAAAAGATAAATCTTAGGTTTTTTTAGTCTTTTTAAACCCAATCTATGTACAGAAAAATAACTTTTTCGTCTTTAGAAAAATCTTCCATTTTTAATTGGTTTTGACTAATGTTGTCAGCATTATGTACAAGAAAGTATAACAAATTACAGGGCAAACCCAATCTAAGTCCAGAAAAAATAAGTTTTTGGTCTTTAGAGAAATCTCCCATTTTTAATCGGTTTTGACCAATATTGTAAACATTACGTATAAAAAAATATAACAAATTACAGGGTAAACCCAATCTAATTACAGAAAAATAATTTTTTGGTCTTTAGAGAAATCATCCATTTTTAATCGGTTTTCACCAATTTTGACAACATTACATACAAGAAAGTATAACCAATTACAGGTAAACCCAATCTAATTACAGAAAAATAATTTTTGGTCTTTAGAGAAATCATCCATTTTTAATCGGTTTTCATTAATGTTGACAGCTTTACGTATAAGGAAGTATAACAATTACAGGGTAAACCCAATCTAAGTACAGAAAAATAATTTTTTGATATTTAGAGAATCATTCATTTTTAATCGGTTTTCATCAATGTTGACAGCATTACGTACAAGAAAATATAACAAATTACAGTTTAAGCCCAATCTAAGTACAGAACAATAATTCTTTGGTCATTAGAGAAATATTCTATTTTTAATCGGTTTTGACCAATTTTGTCAGCATTACGTACATGAAAGTATAACAAATTACAAGGCAAACCCAATCTAAGTACAGAAAAATAATTTTTTCGTATTTAGAGAAATCTTCCATTTTTAATCAGTTTTGACTAATATTGTCAACATTACGTACAAGTGAATATAACAAATTACAGGGTAAGCCCAATCTAAGTACAGAAAAATAATTTTTTGGTCTTTAGAGATATCTTCCATTTTTAATCGGTTTTCATCAATGTTGTCAGTATTACGTACAAGAAAATATAACAAATTACAGGGTAAGCCCAATCTAAGTAGAGTAAAACAATTTTTGGATTTTTAGAGAAATCTTCCATTTTTAATCGGTATTGACCAATATTGTCAGCATTACGTACAATAAAGTATAACAAATTACAGGGTATCGTATAGTTTTCAAAAACCCCTTCATACCACATTTTAAATCCCTACTTTTTTAGCTTGACTGATTTGTTTTCAATTAGTTTAATTATAGAAAATATATCTCACAGCATTACATACTTTCAAGCATTAAATATTAATAACTAAAATATAGAATGTTTGACTTAAAATGTCATATATATTAAATAGATGTTCCATGAAAACCAGATAAACTCTGCTTAATCAGATTATTTCTTTGGAATTCCAAAAAAGGCTGAACAAACTACTTCTACAACCCTTTGTTTCGAGAAAATGCAAGCGAAGTTGACGACATGGAAATAAAAGTTCGGTTTGGAAATAAAAGAAAAAACCTTTATCTCAAGCACGAACATCGGTATTCGTATAGTTTCAACTTTAAAGATGTTCAAAATATATACAAATATCCCACCGATACAGCGGCATGCATGCACGCTTCGTGAAAAGGTTTACTAGACACATTAAAGCCTCGCAGTATCCAGTAAAGTTAACGCACCGTGGAGACGAGCAACTAAGTCTATTTCTGAAGTAACTGGATCTCAATAAACCAATCAGATCACCTTGCAGGGAGAAATGTAAAGGGTCCAGGTATGGAAATTGTGGCCATAAAGCAGAACGACCCACGCGAGTCACAATGTTCATGTTTCTTAAAGTGTTTTGTTTTTCACCAACTGGTTAGGATGTCATAGATGTTCTTTCACACATTTCTGGAAAAACTATAGGTCGTAGATGTACAGTTCTCTGAAAATTCTATTTATGTATTCCAAACAACAAATCTGGTTGTGCAGAATTTATCAGGACACCCTGTGTAATTTCTAAAGTAGTTAATGATTTTATATACACAACACCATTTTATAAGTAGTTTCAAATGTAAAGAATTTTTATTTTCATACCATTTTTATCTTTAGTATTCGCTTGGCGATACCTTAAATTTTAACACAATGAAAGTAGAGAACATTCCTTATTTTACTATTTGCATTCTCTAAACAATACCTTATATATCTTAACTCAACCAACGTAGAGAATGATCGCTATATTGTCACATTGTCGTTCAAGTAAGTATGGGAACAAAAGGGAAAATTATATTTCTATAAATATTGTACTACAAAAGCTTACATTTGTGTTAAAATATATATAAGTAACAATGGTATAAAATACGTCATTATTTTATTAACTGACCTTCCATTTAAACATTTTATAAAATAGTGAATACATGTAGCTGGTTGTATTTTCCGTTTGTTTCCAAATATTACTAAAGACTAAACCCAGATATTCCAAATTCTAATTCCTAATCACGAATGCCTGTCTGTCTCTGTCTACCAACAAAAGAGGGAACATCTGTGACCTATTGTTCTGATTACTGTGTCATGTGAATATATTAAAGGAAATTCCTCTTCGGCTAGAGTTAGATAACTTCATTTTGTTCTCATGATATATTCTAGTAATTTATTTTTAATCTCCTCAACTAGAATGAATGAGTTTATCATGGGTTATATACATACATATATATATATATATATATATATATATATATATATATATATATATATATATATATATATATATATATATATATATATATGCATATGCATATCCGATGTAATAACTTAATATAGGCTCATATTTATATACGTGTATTGATTTATTTGTTTAAATATTACAGTATACGTGAGATGATATAACTTCTCATAGTATAGCAAACTAACTACTCTAAGATCATGAAACTTTAGTAGAGGGAGATTTTTATCATATATATATATATATATATATATATATATATATATATATATATATATATATATATGTATGTATATTCTCGTGTGTGTTAGTGATTTAGAGTAAACGTTAGATAATGTTTTATTACGTTTCAAATAATGTCCGAGTGAGTAACATACGTATGTTAAACGATAATGATCAATGATATTATAGTATACAGGAAATGCTAAAACATGTTATATCAGGGCAAACTAACTACAATAAGGTCAATCTATACAGTAGAAAGTCCATATAATATATGTGTGTGTATAATCACAATTACAGCAGTAATGTTTAAAATTCTATAATGTGTTGAAGAATATAATAATTTTAGAGCTAAATTTTTGTACAAGAAATTTATACAGTATTTATAACCTAATAGCCATTGTGAATAGGGTTTTTAAGTAGTAAATACAGGTTTTATTAACACTTGGCATGCGGGTATACTTTAACGCCAACTTACGCTTGCAGCGGGCGTTTTTTCGTGAATCGCTCGAAAGTTTAGTTATTCAGAAAAATCGCAGTAAATTGAAAACTACTTTCTTTTTATGAACGAAACTTGTTTTTTATTTTACACTTTAATAAATACCTTATAATTATTTAACAAGAAAAAGAAACAATATTTTTACGAAATCACAAAAATAAAAGATTTTTAAAATTAAAATCCGATAATCTGTCAGATCATATTTCTTCATCACTCTCTTTGTCACAACGGCTCATTTTGTCAATTTTGTATTCAACAATAAAAAATCAAGCTCCAAATTGCCATAACACGGCTTGTACGTTTTGGAGCTAGGAATTCGATTGAAGGCGAAATAACGCAAGAAAATACCGAGTAACTCGACAATCATAACTTGTGGAAAGAAAAAATGCAAATAACAAGCATATAATGTCACACATACATATAATTATACGTATTTAGTAGATTTGTGGTGGTTAACGGATATCCACCACAAATCTACTAAATACGTATTTTTACGTGACTCGCCCTTCAGTGACAGACTGCAAAAAACGTAAAAATACGTTGCCCGCACTCGGATAGTTAACCGTCGTGTAGCAAGTAGTACGTAGCATTTCGAACTGAAGTAGTTCGATTTTCTAGGATTTGAGGCAGTAGATTCCTGTCTTTAGAATATCAAAATATTTCTTATAATGATTAAAAACAATCAGTGTGATAAGGGGGGGGATCACTAACACATTGTAGAAGTGTACGAAATCGTGCCTATAACTTACTTCACCCCGAGGCGGGAGCTTGTTAAGCCTTATAAACTGCGAATCCTGCTAAAATGTAACTGTATTTTTTTCTTACTCTCTTTTTATTAACATTAGTCTTTTACTTTCATTGAAATGAAAGAAAATTCTATTATTTCTCATATTAACTGGGAAACAAAATTGGCGAGCCTTACATTTAACAATGTTGAAAAAAAACTTGTACAGGATAAATGATTTCCAATAAATCCTGTTACAAAATTAAAAAAAAAATAATTATGTTTAATTACATCTATTAATACCTTTATCAGTAGCTCCCAGAATTAATATCCGTACAATTTTTATCAAATTAAGCTGCAATATTTCGCAATATGTTGATTTAAATGTAAAAAATATAAATTTTCTTTTCTGAAATCATCGAATAACAAAAATAAATCTTCCTCGATTTATGACATCAATCAGAAATATATTTCAAGAAGTACTTACTTTATGATGTCACTGAATTGTATATGACACATAAGATGTATAAACTGCCAAATGGAACTATTCATAAAATTCTTTTCAAATGATTTGTTTCATACGCCATTTAAACTAGAAACAAGCTTAATATTTGTGATTTATTCAACAGAACTCTTTTCCGTGCAGTCCATTTAGTTCTACAGTGATAAATGGACTAAATATTAGTAATTTATAACTTCTTAAACGAGGAATTCATTTTGATGTTTCATTTGTACAAGAATATTAATGTGAATGTTATCTACTGTATTTGAGCACACGGAAATGAAATATTTCAAAAATAAATTCATATTAATTATTTCCATATAGACTAGAGATGTCAGTCACCAGTTACAAAATGAGCAATTTATTGTTATTTGATAATAGACGAATTAGGTCATTGCCATCTAGGAATTATCTTAGGTTTCGAGTCTCACTCTTATCATGGATTATTGTAGTCCTATGCAGTTGATTTAAAGCTTTAAATCTCAGACGTAATTATCTCTCGCATATCAAAAAGACAGTGTGACCATCAAAATCACAAAAATCTATTGACAACATATTTTGAGTCTCTCTACCCTTTTAAAGTTTTAAATTGGAGTATCAAGTGTGATTGGAGTATCAAGTTAATTGGAGTATCAAAAATGTAGTCTGTAATCCCTGAATAAGTGTGTTTTACGCTGACCAATCCGAAGACATACAGCAGAAGCTATTGATGACCGTGCCGCAACAGTAACCCATAAAAAGGCTACCAAACCATCGCTGACCTACGAGAGGCCCGTCATGGTCCGATTTTAATGAGGTCCAACCCGGTAAGGAGCAAACACTACAGAGATAAGCTCGTAACTACCAGGAAGAACGCTAGGAAAAGATCACTCAGGTATCCCAGGATCGTGCACTCCGTTCACACCTAAAGGAGATGTGAACCTGGGGCTTTAATGCCTGAATAAAGCAATACCCATCTTTAAAATAAACACAGTATATGATCAGTCCAATCTGTCGTTATCATTACTAAACTCGCTTTTCATCACTTTCAGCGTTTATTTTCCAGTTCAATTTAGGCCACTTTTTTACATTCCTTTTTTCATTCTTAAAATCATAGGTATCTTGTTCCTTCCAAAAGTACCCATTTTACCATCCATTTCAACTAAGATACAGAAATTGGAAAAACAACCAATGTACTTAGTATATACGGTGTAATAAACAATAAAGTAATATTATCACTGCAATGCTACTCTGATGGTTTGGTTAGGTTTGGTATGGAGCGCTACGGTCTTTTGTTTTGCACACGAAGGCTAATGATACCGGGACCTACTGCTTAAAGCTGATTCCGAACGGATACGAACATCCATACCATATTGGGATTCGAACCCACGAACTCCGGTACAGACGATCAGTGCCCTAACCAATCGGCCAGAGTTCGGCACTATTCTGATGGAGTGTTCCGCGAAGTGGAAGATACCAAAATAGTACAAAGTGCGTTTCAAGGATCACTGGTAATCTACATCTTGTTCATTTAACTGTTTAAAGAACAATGGTTTCATAGGGAAACCACCTGTTATAATATTTTCTCTTCCTTTTAGAGGTATAATAATATTTTCTGATGTGTCAGACACGTCAAACTATTAATAAATGGTAACACTACACACAATTTATTTTTCTCTTTATAATATACTCGTTAAACTGGAAAAACAAACATGTATTTGATTTTTCTCCGTCATGACATCAATAAATATACCTCCACAAAACATCATTTATAAAAAGTTTAGCTGTTTATCTGTTACATCATTTCAATGATAATTATGCAGTGTTCTATAAATATTATTTAAATTTTAAGAATTTATTATTTTCGAGCCGTACAAGGGGGTAAATAGTTTCACAGTTAAAACCCACCACCCTACCAAAAAAGTTTTAATATTTTCCACATTTCACATATAAGGTTCGTAGATATAATTTATAATCTAATTCTATTAAATCTCAAAAAAATTTCACTAGTGAACTTTAAAAGGTTAATAGGGCCGTGAGTGTCATAGGTACCCAGAAAAAAGAGGTTGATGTTTGAGAGATCATTTAACGCTGTCAATCTAACTGTGTATTTCATTATATAACATTATTGACATGTCTATTTTGAAGAAATGATGTTAACATGAGTTATATCGTAGTTTGCAGTCAACAAAAGTTTAAACACAATAAATAATTCTCAACACAAAATAAAATTACCTAATATTTCACTTTTATGAAATTTAAAGAAAAATATTGTTTGAAATATAACAGCTCTCGTTTAAGTACTAAAAGTATTGTGACGCCTTCAATATTCTCAAGTGAGAGGTAACGGGAAGAATGGATCACAGTCAAAGATAAAATTGGAAATTTACTTTATTCTTGATTAACTACGGCTATTTACAAAGGAATGTTAATTCCCAAATCATGTAGAACTGCAAAGGATGGTTGCCAGTATAACTTCCTCACGACGATCACAGTCGAAAGAAAAACAAGAGATTTAATAATCTCTTACAAGTGGGGAGGCTTTTCAGGGTGCAATGAAACCCAATTTATCCCCCTTTTGGTATCCGAGACACTGCCGCTCCCTATATGAGCGGACTTTACGAATCTCCCGAACTAACAAGCTGGCTCTGGTAAGAAAAAGACGAAAGCCTCCACGAGGTCAACACACCTACGGAAAAAATAACGATAAGCCCTAAGTCGCAAAATTGTAGGCTTTTTATACCTGGGGAGTCAGTTACGGTCCCGCCAACTATTTTTTGGGTCAGTTCAGATCCCAGTTACTTGAGAACTCCAGCTAAAGTTACAGTTATATTTTTTAGCTGAATTTTCATTCGCTGGCTGTTCCTTTACGGAATTTCTAAGCATTTATTAACGACATCCATCAGGGACGTGTTCGTTTATTCAGTCCGATTGTCAAGATCCCAGAATCTGCGACGCTACTCTATTGTCCTGGTAAACAGGTGTACTTCGATCAGCTGTTTTGGCGCGTGCTCGGACAAAGGAGAATCTTCACAGTATCATTAGCAATCATTATTTTAGTGCGATTCTCTGTTAAGAAATAATTCTTCACTTATGCTTTTTTTAGGATGAGTTAGCAGATGTTTTCTAAATATATAAATTTATCGATATATCTGCTTATGTCGATGTATATATCATGGGGTTCCAAAAAATAATGTATTTTGTGTACCTTGAATAAAACATTAAGATTATATAGACATGCAGAAGACACAAAATGAATCCCAAAGTTAAATTAATGTTCATTTTAAGTAATATTCACTTCGATTTAAAATATTTTATAAATAGGTGGGCTAATTAATTGGTGTAAGTCTGTTTTTTCAATACATAAAACCACTGGACCACATAATTGCCTTCGCAATTAGTCTTTTCCTTGCATGGTTCAATGCTAATGAGGTACTTTTCGTTTTGAAATGTCAGATTAAATATATTACTCCGCTGGATTCTAATGCGATGAGCTGAGGCGTAAAGACAAGAAAAAAAATTTAAATGAGAAATGAAGGAAGAAAGAATTTTACATCAATTGTGACTTATTGTTTTTGAAAAGACAGAGTTAATCTTACAAAAAGGGTGCTTTTTTTCACTGCTGCTAAAAAAGGAAATAAATCATAATTGCGATTTTAATTCGAGTCTCCGAGTAACAAACTTAAAATGTCAGAAAAATACAAAGTAAAGGTTCTGAAGACATTGTTCAGACAGTGCAATGTGAAGCAATTTATTTTTAAAATAATGTTTTTTGAAATATTAAGTGTAAATAGTAAATGTAGACCGGAAAGGAATATAAACTTTATGCAAAATATTTTTTAATATAAAAATAATGTAAATTAAATTTCTTAATCGAAATGAAAAAGATTAGTTCACCTTTGTATTTCACTGAACAGACAAAATAAAACAATAAACAGACTAATCGAATATTATAATTGATAAAAAATACATTGTTTTGTCTACACGAAATCAAAATGATTTATTTCAAAATTTATAAAACTAGTAAAATATTTATGATTATTTAAAGAGTTAATACACTTTTTTGTGTAAGTCAATATTTTAAATCATGGTTAAGGCATGATTTAACTCCTTAAAGTATACCCTCGAGTTAACTCGAGCGCGCTAAACTGGCCAAACTGTGCACAATCGAGATAATTCGAGTGGCGTTGTACTTTATGTTGCTATAATTTTTCCCTCTCGAATGCAATCGAGAATTGAAAACAACATTGTGAAAGCAAAAAATTCATATTTATCATTAACATGGGATTGTAAGCTATAACACTTACTTATTCAAGTATAAAATATATTTTTTTTTTCTAAATTCAAAAAAATTTTCTAAATTTTCTAAATTGTGATTTTACACTAAAAACATTTTGGCCGGCCTTTTTCAAAACAACTGTGCATTAAGGGGTTAAACTTGTAGTCAGCCACACTACCCCTGCCGACAGGAATGTTCTGGCTGTTTAAAATATATTTTAATTACTCGTTTCTAGCATAAATTAGCCCCCATGTCTAGAAAATTGATTATAGCTTTCCAAAAGAATCACTATCATATAAATCATTATTTAGATTTATTGTTCCCATAAAATTTAAGTGAGTGTAGGACAGAACTTTTAAACACTGTACTTTCTGTTTTTTAAAGGAATGTAATCGTAAACGGTAGCTTAATATAGACCAGTGGTAGTATGTCGGGTAATTTTTCGAGGTCAAGATACAGTATAAAATGTGCTTAAAATCTATGATTTATCAGAAAACGTGCAGGGTACGTTTTGTGAGACTGATGCTGGCAGGATGAAGAAAAGAAATAAAGAAAAAACTCCTTGGATCTATCAAATTAACGGTATTTTTCGGTGTGGCATCACGAATGCCTTATACTTATCAGGACATTTGCATACATAGTAGTATATAATACAAGTAATAATAACTTGAAGGTGAATAATACTATTCCATAAAACGTGTTAAAATAAAAATATTTCAATGCCAATCACAAAAATATTGAAATTTGAGAAACTTTTAGTTGAGAAACTTGGCATTTATGAAAATACTGTGTGTGTTTCATCTTATTCAGGGATATTAACATTTAGCTATTCAGATTTAGCGCTCGGCGAGTATTATCAGCTCTCAAGTAGCATAACATTAGACCTTTCAATCAGCCAACAGCATATAAGCACGAATATTTATATGTTATACACTAAAACAACCAACTAATTTCCCATAAAAGCCAGTTTTCTTAGGAAATGATATATAGACACGTCATAGAGTGGATTATATAATGGGGATTGCAGTCCTGGCTAGTCGGCATGGTAAAGGATAACACCTTTTAAGTTAAAAAAAGAATATTTATTGCCAAAGCGTAGGTTGGAGGAGTTTCCACTTTATTATGGGGACGGGATGAACTGCGAAATCTAATATGAAAACTCTCTAGAGAAAATTGTCTCAGATAGCATGCATGCATTCCACGTTTTGTTCAAGATTTCTTAAATTGGCCGCTAGGGCATTATAAAGATTAGACCTCTTGCCTGATGACGCAAATTGTAACTCCAGTGGTCAGTTTAAATTAGAGGTTAAATGGGGAAAAAGCAGACGGAATTTTTACAATTGACTTTAGATTTGGAAACCACTGAAAATTTTCTAATGCCATAATCTGAGGGGTTTCGGCTAGGAATTTACTTCAGTATGATTGAACCATCATATTAAGGATGTTTAAGGATGTTTCAGACAGTATATTCCTTAAGGTGCCGTCTTTGTGGTTTTATACAAAATATCTACATTTGTTTATAAGTTTAATTTATTTTTTTCTTACATACATATCGACAGATATTTAAATTATAAGAATCGGGCGTAATATTATAGTACACAGACTTCAAAGTTTTAACAGATTACTACATCTTTACTTTACAGAAACAGAAAATTTACTGTCTTTAATTTCACTTTCCAAACATTTTAAATGCATTTTACTCATTCGAAGTTTTCCTTGATTTATATATTTAATGAATGCGTCTCGAGGAGTCACCGTAGCATAGAATCTCGTATTACTTTCCTTAAACATACTTAACATAAAATGTCTCATTAAGTGGCACTTTCACTAAATACTTTGTCCTTTCGTTTAAAATACACATTTTCGTTAATCATTCGAATAGTTTATCGCAAGTCAACTTTATTAGTGTTCTAACTTTTCAAGATTCGTTTTGATTTTCCTTTAGGAAACTGGAGAAGTTATAATCTTTATTCCTAGGTTTGATTAAAATTTTAAACACATACATTTTAACCGTACTTTAAATGTTAATCATCTCTATGAGGTTATGCTAACAACTTAAATTACCAGTAGCTTAAATGTTTATGCAGGTAAAATTTCTACAAAATCTTCTGTTATTTTTTTTAATTTAAGAAAATTTGAATAGCGTATTATATATTTCAATTCTTCTTGTGTTAACAAATTGTGTGAGGGTGCATTTCACACTAAAATATCTCATTAAGTGGCACTTTCACTAAATACTTTGTCCTTTCGTTTAAAATACACATTTTCGTTAATCATTCGAATAGTTTATCGCAAGTCAACTTTATTAGTGTTCTAACTTTTCAAGATTCGTTTTGATTTTCCTTTAGGAAACTGGAGAAGAAGTAATAATCTTTATTCCTAGGTTTGATTGAAATTTTAAACACATACATTTTAGCCGCACTTTAAATGTTACTCATCTGTATAAGGTTATGCTAACAATTTAAATTAACGGTAGCTTAAATGTTTATGCAGGTAAAATTTCTACAAAATCTTCTGTTATTTTTTTTAATTTAAGAAAATTTGAATAGCGTATTATATATTTCAATTCTTCTTGTGTTATATATATATATATGTATATATATACAATGTATATACTATATATGTATATATATATGTATATATATATGTATATTATATATATATGTATATATATATTTATATATATATATATTATATATATATATATATATTATATATATATATATATATATATATATATATATATATATATATATATATATAATATATATATATATATATATATATATATATATATATATATATATATATATATATATATATATATATATATATATATATAATTTTCTCAAGGATAAATAGAAAGTAAATTTTAAATCTAAATTGATTCTTTTAATCAACCTTCCGTTCTGTAGTTCAACTTCGACTGATGTAAAAACTCGTTTTTATTTGTCTAAATTTTTCCAGAATCTATGTAGTAGATAAGAACATTCGACTTCGTTTTCCTATATATACCGTTGTTTTTGTACCCTCAAACAAAATATGTTGTTACACTAACTGGTACTAGTACGTGACCCTCGCGAAAGTATCAATCGTCAGAAAACGTACTAGTACGTGTCCAGCATACAATGTGTTAAAGGAAGTATAATGGTCATAAATACCTAATGTTATCGATTTCTTGTGTAACAGAGTAACCGAGACTTGCCAATTATGAAAAAAAAATAAATTTCTTCATAAAGCATCATAAAATTTGTGTAGATACAGTTGTATGGGGGTATTAGTACTAAAAATACATTTCAAAAATGTATTAAATTTCATAGCTATATTTATACAGAAAAATGTTTAATTTTCCTTTATATGCTCATAATCATTAAAATTTAAAACTTATTCAATCTGAATATTTTTCAAATCCTGAAAATTTTGTGACATAATTCCAGTTTTGCAATAATTGGCATGCACAAAAGAAGTTTACAGTAATTCTGTATGTTCATTGAATTCTTGTGAAGTGAGTATAAATTATTTATTTTTTCTTTATAAAAGATAAACTAGTTACTCCTGTAAGAGACTCTTGTTACAGACTTGTAAGGCCTTCTCATGCTACTCATGCAAAATTTTGAGTGTTATGTATGATTTAGGTAAAAATATATTCAGTGAATAAAATCTTTATATCTACTGGTAAAAAGGAATTGGTTACTTGCAACATAAACATTTTTAACATGAACCATAATTTTTCCAAACATACTGTGTAAAAAAACAAAACTACTTTAATTACTAAATATCTGATTTAAATGAAGCAGGAAGTAATCATTATAGTTTATACCAAATTTTGGGAAATTTTAATTTTAGGAAGAGAATTCATCTTGAATAAGTATTTTATACACGTAAAGGCTTTAGAAAAATACTAAATTACATGTTTATGAACAAGCCACCCGGCTTGTATGGTGGTTACAGTATCGTGTTCCCACCCGATGAATTTGGGTTGATTCAGAGTAGGGCTTGAATGTATTTGTACATTGTCGCTTCATAGAAAGTGATATTCTCCTATCTATATGGTACTCCTACAATAGAAAATGTAACAAATCAGCGGATTATATCGTAAAATGCAAAGATAGGCATTTGTAAAAAAAGTCCCACATTTGTAAGAAAAAGTTTAATCAAAATAAATAATTTAATAGCATAAAATATACATTTCAATAGAACATGATGATTTCAAGAAACATTTTGTTCACCTAATTGACTAGAATAGTGTGATACTGCATGCAGTATTATTCAAGCACTATTGTACTATTATGCATATTGTGCAATTATTGTACTATTGTTCTTGTACTATTAGATATACTCCAGACTCGAAAGGGTTAAAGTGTAAAATCAACCTAATCTCCAGGAGTAAGCAGTAGAATTTTAACCGGAATAAATGCTGCATACTTTAAATGATCATTACAATTTTCTACTATTTAACCCTCTAAGCAGTTCGCACGTACAATTCCGCCAAACCGATGATGTCTTCAAAGCGGTTGTCACGTACATTTTTCGACCTCCAAAACGTTCCAAAAATGGATGTAATGTACATTTTTGCCAGTGCTTTCCATGAAGCTAGGTAGGAGGGTCAGGTCGATTGTTTAGGAACTGCACCCCTATTTCACTGACTTTTTCTTGAGGTAACCCTAATGAAGCACAAGACGCAGATAGTTTTTCATGGCTTTGTAAATCTTTATTTCGAAGTATTTCGTTTGCGGTAACAGTTGGATCTCTAATTTTACCACTTAAATATCTTGGATGACTTTCCTAAAAAATATAATCAGTCGCTCAAAGAATATTTTTATTTGCACTTTTAGAATCCATTATTCTTATGAGATAATATTCCAGATATTGAAGAGCTTTATGTGTATTAAAAATGAACAATCTATAATATTATTTATATATCTATATATAACCGGAAGTAAATTGACAATAACGAGAGTGGGTTTTCCATTTTCCATTCTAGTCGACAAAGGGTGAAGGTAAAAATCATACAACTCGGTCACTGACATTTTGTCGTATTTTGGAGAATATTATTTACAATTTTCTACTATTTAATAGAAAGAGACTTTATAATGCCCTTAATTAATTCACCAATTATTTATGTCAAACAATTATTAATATACGCTAGCAAATATATATTTTCGCTTAAAAATAATGCAGTTTTATAATCTTCTCTGCCTTAAACGTGCATTCCTAAGTCTCCTAAATACAATTTTTGTTTAGCGAGTTCAATGAAATGTCTGACAAGGTTATGTCTATCTACCACACTAAGCAAACATCAGTCTGACATAAACAATTAACACCCACTAATTGAATTGTAACGCCGGGGATGCAATGAGACAGACAGCTAGAAAATGTCTTTTGCTGGATCGCTTTCGGGCTAATTGAAAAACCACGAAATGGAGCAATTTCATGTGGATGCGATATTTTTAAAACAATAGTTCTTGTCAGATATGTTTACCTAGATTTATGAACCTTTTTAGGTAATAATGTTAAAACTGACTTAATATACATGTAAATATGTGTTTATATATTCATACATGTAAATTAAATTATATCTAAAGAAATATTTATTTCCTCGGTCCTTTCTCCACCATATGCTTCATATTTATGAAATTTATTGTTTGCCAGATAATTATTCAGTCTTTATAATTTTAAAATTCAATATAAAGCATTAAATGCATCATAAGATTTTTAATAAAGTTTTACATAAAAAGAAGAATAAAACATTGGTGCCGAATTACATTTTAAAAATATAAAAAGGAGTCAAACTTCAATACGAATTTAAATTAATAGTTAAACATAAACTGAACTAAAATTAGCAGATATTTATTTTCTGTTTCAAACACTAAGGACCCTTTGAATTCTCAATTAAAAATTGCTTTATTATGACTACACAAAATAACTGTTTTCTCTAAGTTTTACTTAATTTTTTCCCTTATTTGGGTAAACTTCGCTTTTTAAATTCTGCCTTTCTTCTTTTTTACCTTACACAATGAGATATTTTAATTTTGTCGAAGCTATATAATCCTTTGTTTGCATGTTAATGTGTGTGTGTTCTCTAAACATTTCTAAATGGCTGGAGCAATCCTCACTAAATTTTGCCTGGTGTTTGAAGTCAATCGGGGTAAGGTTTTAGGCAGGTCAAATTGTTTAGAACTCAAAAGCTAAATAGAGATAACAGGCTTTTTATAAATAAAATTGCGTTTGGTGAAACTGTTATTTCCATTTTTTATATTTTACTTTTAAAATAATTAAACCCTTTTAAGCAGGGTTGGTATGATTTAAATCAGTTGATTTAAATCATGATTTAAATCTTGGTTTAAATCAGTTGATTTTTATTTAAATCAGTTTAAAAACTGATTCATTTAAATCATTTTTTCTCCACTTCTTTTAAAACCTATATTCCAAAGACAGGAAAATTAGGAATCAGTCAGAACAGTAATACCAATAAGTAAATAAGTGCAATAAATAGATAGCATGTGCTTTCCAAGAGTTTAGGGGTTGTTATCAGAAAGTATGTAGTAGGGGTAATACAATGATTAATTATGACTGGTGGAATTCATTTTATGTAATGGGAGGTAAAGAGAGAATTACACAACTTGAAATCCAGTTTTTCTACCAAATAACAACAGCCGTGGCTTCATCTGCTAGAATAGAAAGACAGTTTTCTTCTTTTGGTACTGTTCATTCTAGCCTTCATAACCAATTAGTGGTGGATAAAGCTTCAAAGCTAGTGTTTTTATTAAAACAATTAAATCCATAATTCAGTGCTTAAAAATATTGAAATAACTGTGATTTGTTTTTTTTAATAAATAGTTTGCATTAAAAGAGTATTTAATTTGTTCTTTAAGTTTACATCTTATTTAGTTTGCTCTATCCAATTACAAAATAATGGAACGCATTTAGATTAAAATTTATATATTTAATTTTAGGTAATCAGTCATAGAATATACTTGATAAATAAGATGTTACTTCTTATAACAAACTATTCTATGTATATTGTAAAAACATAAAAACAACAATTAAAATTAGTATTCAGAAAAGAACCAAATAAATCCGATTTAAATCGAATATATCTGATTTAAATCAAATAAATCTGATTATTTTGATTTAAAAAAAATGATTTTTTTCTAACCCTGCTTTTAAGTAACTTCTTTCCTGGAATAGTGTTTAGCATGTGGTTTCAGGCAATACAATTTTCTTGTTTTGTGGCCGTATTTTCTTGATTTATTTCATTTTCTTCACTTTAATTTAAATATTTTTATTTGCATTTCAGATAAGTGTTTTCGCTTTAAAAGCCAATTTCGTTTTAAAAGAAAATAAACTTTAGGATATTTAACGGTGCTTTATGCTTACCCATAAACTTTATTTAGAATTTTTTAAGTAGAGAAAAAAAGTCTGATATTTAATTATAGACTCGTCGTACTTGTTTACTCATTTTGCTCCAGTTTGTTATAAATACTTATTAGGTCACACTCCACAGGAGTTAAAATTTCTCAAACCCGTATGGAGTTCTGTAACAATGAGTTACTTTCGGTGCTTCAATGCTTGTTTGACATCTTCCCGTCAGCCATCGCCAAAAGCAAACAGACCAGGACCGTTTTGAACTAGAAAGAAACTTCGGACTTCTCCCAACCAATAGAAGGGTCCGTTGGTTTGGTGGATTCTGACCCCCCGCCGTTCTGGAGTGGGCCCCTGTTTTTTCTCCGTGGGGCAGTCTGATTTTTTCAGAGGACAAGGTTGTGACCAGAGGAAAGTAGAAGGTAAACGCTGCTGGCATCCGTGGCTTGAGGGATAGACCTTTTGAGAAAAATCATCGCCATATTGTTTTTTAGGGCCGTCGCCGACTCGAGAGCAGTCTTCGATATCTACAAATGATAAGTTGATTACAGTTGTATTCCTCAGGCATTTATTTAATTGTATAATGAGTATTAATTTCTTTTTCTCAAGCACTTGGCCAACATAACATTATTTTTTACAATATCCTTAGATTTCTATGAGTTAGAAACTATTTTATATTAAGTTTAGTTATATAACTTTTGTGGTTAAAAAACCTTTTTGATATAAAAATAAAACATGCAAACTGGAACGATATTGAAAAACATCGATTAAATATTTTTTAAGTTTATAAATTATACTAAGGGCCGGTCTCATCAAACTTGTTTAACGGCTAACCACGATTAACCCATGCCTGCATCCAATGGTGGGACTCAATTCTCTGTTTAAACTGAGATTAATCGCTGTTAGCCGTTAAACGACTTTGGTGAGACCGGCCCTTAAACTTTTTGAAAGCTTCTGCTTGCGGGATAGACCGTGTTTTGGGGACGACACGAGAAAGGGACAGAATGTTGCCATATTTGCGAAACCGATGCCGAATCCAGAGGACTCATCCATATCTACAAATGATAAGTTGTATTCCAATTGTATTCCTTAGGCATTTAATTTTATAAAATTACTTAATCAAGACATATTTGTCCATGTGTTTTTTAATGAGTTTAAATTTCTTCTTTTTCAAACACTAGGCCAGTATAACATTATTTTTACAAGCTCATATTCTAATTTATTTCATACCATATAGAATTGAAAGGCTCATTATTGGCTGATCCGTATATTAGTTATAATTATATACTGGCCATTGCTTAATTTCCCTAATACGTTTTTACATTGACTCTATAAATCATGAAATAGGTTTACGTAAATCGTATTTAATCCCTTAATTTTAATTTCTCATAAGATGGATTCTTCTAACAGAATTACATCCTTAATCCCTTAACAGTTTCATTTTCTTCCCGAATTCAATCCAAAAAATGTCACATTTATTTTTATTGCATACTTTTGTTCCTTTTACATTTGTAAGCTGGAAAATGTTATTAAAAGTAATAGTTCTTATTATTTTAAGCATTTATAACAACTTATTTACAGGAAATTACAGTTTCTTTTCTCACTCATGTACATCAGACAGGGAAGTGGCGTTTAGAGTTATGCAGATAACAAATATTTTCGATTACAATAACTACACAATTATTATTTAATGCAAATACTACAAATACATTTATTTAACCGGTTTTTTCAAAGATCAGATTTATTGCGATAAATCTTGAAAGAGGGTAAGAAACGTAGTCCAACGTCCCAGCCCAGACAAAAATACCTACCCAGATAGCATGCATACTTGCAGCAAGTTTGATTTTTTCTGGATAATATCTTGTCATAACAAATTTGACGCGACAAACTTGCAACAAAACTCCTGCAAGTTAGACGGGGCACAAATCAACCACTCCTTTGCAACTCAATAACTCAATTTTTCTGCAAAACTGTGGCAATCTTGTTATAACAAACTTGGAGCAAGCGAAAATTTCCATCATTGCATGAGAATTAAGATAACGAGAGCATGCGCAAACGTTTCACGGCCAAAGACGAGAATGACAACATGGTAGATACGCCATTACGCAAACTGATATGGATCTTTTAAAAGGCATATATTATTTTAATTATTCAAGTATGGTTATATTTTAAAGTAGCATTTCTCTATAATTTGCAACTATCTAAAATTTCTAATAAATTAAATAGATTTGTTAATTCTATTATTTCACTAAGCAATGTTTTCGTTTTCATACACGTGTATTGGCCTATATCAAACCTACAAGTTTGATATGACAAGTTTGAGACAAACTTGCACGACAAGTGTATTGTAACTTGCATGACAAATTTGCTGCAAGTTGGAGGTATGGTGACTTCGAAGTTTGCGTAGACTTACTGCAGTCTTGTTTCAAACTTGCAGACTTATCATGCTGAACTTGCTGCAAGTTTGCAGGCTTGCAAAGCAAGACTGCTGCACGTTTGCTGCAAAATTAAATTTGCTATCTGGGCAGTTTCTTTTCGAATTCTTTTGCTGCTGTCATTTTTCTTCACTGAACACACATAGCACTTGTTTGTAGGTCTTAGTTTTTATCTGTAGGTAGAATTACCTCTAAAAAGTCTCTCTCGGTCAGTCTTCCAAAACCTCAAGCCCAAATCAAGCCAAAAACAAAAAGATAAAAACTCGAGGTGAAATGCAAAACCTATCAGAAAGCCCGAGCTTTCAAACGAAACAGAATACACTTCAAAAACTAACATCTTGTGGACATCTGTACGACTAATTTAACCTTAAAAAACAAAAGATACAACTAAAACACTGAGAACGACAAAGAAATCACATTGCCCGAACGCCGAACGGGCAAATCATTAAAGGCTCAGTAACCACGCCCGTACGCTGTAAGTGCAAAACAGGTAAGGGGTTAAACCTTCATTACAAAAATCGAGTCTTTGCTTTGTTTTAAATAAAAAAAATTCACTATCACCTGTATAATTCTCCATTCCATACTTCATATGAATTAAAGGAATATAGTTTACATATTTAATTTTTTTTATAAAGGATTAAACTGAACTGTTTATTTCATTCTAAAATTTAAAAGCGTGTATATAAACTCTCTGCGCAATTCTATGACCCTAATTATAATTTAGAAAGGTTCAGTTAACTCTGTACAACTCATTTACTTCTTCTATTGAACAATACATGACAAAAAAAAATGACATGGCTGATCTGTTAACAGTGTTTTGAACGTCTGCCAGCTGGGTGTTATGCTTGATGTAATTAGCTTTTGAAAGAAATAGTTTATGATCAATTTCCAGCTTAATGGAACGTTAATAAAATAATTGCCCTTCCAAGTAAATTTAATGCTTTCTTTACGGGGTTGTGAAAATACTAAATTTATCAGTTAGGATTGATGAAAACTGATGAATAAATGGACTTATGCTACATCTACATCAGTAGTGTACTTAAATGCTGCTTAAAATAGTTAAGAAAAATTGTGATGTGCCATGAAACCTTTCAGAATGTATATTGATTTAGGAATATATTTTTAATACTTGGCATACCTTTTATAACACGTCTTGTTACGCTAAATGTTCCAAGCTGTACCCACTTTTTTTTACAAACATGCATTAAAATTTATTATACTTATACTTTATCAATTACTTGTTTATTTCCTTTTTTACACAAAAAAAATAAATTTATGGTAGTACTGAAGTATTTTCATTGTTTTGAACAATTGCCAACTAAATGTTAGGCTTTAATAAAATTAACCTCTCAAAGAAATTGTTTATGATCAATTTCCAGCTAAATGGAGCGTTAATAAATTGATTGATAAAACTAAATAAGAGCTTAAAAAAGTTAAAACATATTTTTCTTCTTGTCAAAACTCCTTCCAAGTTCCAGGTTGGAGGTATTGAATAGGCCAAAAGAGAAATATTTTTTTCAAACTGAAAATCGTGAAATGCACTAGCTTTAATGATAAATCAATGTGATAATGCCAAGTCTAACTCTCAGTAATTTCCTTGTTCCCCTTATAAAGTAGATTTGTTTGATAAATGAATGCTTATTTGAAATAATGACAAATGGCCAGTGATTCACAGAAGAGGTAGTTTTGACAGTGTCTGGCACCTGAAAATCTATAAGTTTTTTGTAGAAGAAAAGAACTTAGTAAATGTTGTGTAACCCTGAAATGATATATGCTATTTTTCTGTTTTACAAATAGCTAAATATTTTTACATATTTGGTACATTCAAATGTTTGTATATTTAAAGGTTAATTACACATTACTTAAATTGAACAAATGTATGGTTCTAACACACATGGGTTTTTTCTACAAAGACGAGTAATTAACAATTACCAAATGGATAGTCGAAGCTCTTTGGTACCAAAATTTGAATTATGTTACTGGTATGGATGTTTATAGCCGTTTGAATTCAGCTTTGATATTTTAGCCACCACCATATGAGAGAATAGTCATATGATGTATGTTAGTTATAAAATTTTTAACTCTTTCCCTGGCGTAGGCGTGATAACACACCGAGACAAATCCAAATCTTTCCTGGCAAAGGCGTGTTTTCACGCTTGGAATTTTTTGTTTTAATGCATGCTTTTCAGCCATTTAATTGTTAAATTGCCTGCCAGACCAAGGTAGGATTTTTAGCCCTTGTGTTGCAAAAAAGTAGACCGTAGCACTCCAAACCAAACCAAACCAAGGTAGGATTTAAATACTCCTTGCCGCCAGGGAAAGGGTTAATTTCATACGTGTAACTGAAGAGTGTATGGAGACCCCTGCTATGGCTCGACGATTCTTAAAGATATATCCGCAGGAATCACACCATATATAAAGCTATGCTCAGAAGGGATTCACACGGTGCAGCTCAATAATACAACTAGATCTAGACACAGAACATTTATTTAAGATAATATAATGAATGACGTAGAGCTCTGAATACCAAACTGAACTAGCGGTACAGAATTTTAAAATACCGAAAGTACAAACAAGTTACGTAAGCAAACTCAGCACCTTCAATGCAACCAAGCTATCTGTTACTGTCACACTGACTCTTATATAGACAGACAACGTATACATACATTACAGATATTTGCATATTTAAAAAGATGCTGTGTTGCCACAAATAAAAATACGATAATTATAAAACTTTACTCATAACAAATATCAATACAGATCAATGAATTCATGTTACAATAATATGTGAAATTATATTACAATATTTATAATATATAAGACACTATTTATAAAGACTGAACATTACGTCAACGGCCTTAATCAGAAATGATGCGTATGACGTCAATCTTCGGCGAATCAAAACGAGGCAACGACTTTAGTTATTCAGTAATCACCATAAGTGTAACTGAATTTAAGGCAGTACACCAAATTATTTTCCGTTTAAAACATAGTTTATTGTATATAACATGTGATATACAAGCGTATAAATCATATGAAATGTATTGGACAAGTAAATAGTAAAGTAACACGTATCTGTCTAATTAAATATCTAGTAAAAAGTAGTCCGTAAAGGGTCAAACAAAATCACGAGGCTCAACTATGTCTAAGACGTAATAAACTGGTGATCAAAACTTAGCTCTCAATTAAATAATTGTTTGGGTTCAAGATTCAGTTTTGGTCTCAAGCAGTTGTCATACATATTTGTAGTTATTTACATTCCCCAATAAATGCTGTTTATATTAACGGCAAAACATTTGCATAGTTTGAAGACAAACATGTTAGTAATTTTCTACTCACCACAAAATGTGTTCAATGGATATAATCTAAAATATAATGTCTTAATTACACTCAATCTGCTAAAAGTTTCTGAATATTGAAGGTTTACCATCGCCAAAAAATATCTATCCATTATTTCTAAGAAAAATAATTCAAAACTGAATTTTTACAGCTTGATGTATGCTGGACACTTTTTTCATATAGGTTCAGAAAATACGGCACCATACATTCCCTATCTTCTCAGCATTTAAAATGATACTTAAATTTGTGATTAATCGTAACTAAAAAACAGTAACCAGTAAAACTAGCAATAATGTAAATTATGTTTCATCTCCATTTCAAGCACAGGTCCTGAGTTGAGCAAACCCATGCTGGGGAACGCCGGGCAATACTCTTTATGCAGTTGTTTACAGATATGAATAATTTTATTATCTAATTTTATTCTGGCACTGGTTCAGTCATATAATGTTTAACTCTTATTTATTTACGTTATTATATTAATTATATTTACTTTTTTTTACTTTACATTTGTCCATTTTATTACTTATATGTATTTTATCTATAGCTTAGTTTAGCACCCTCCTGTAAGCTAATGCAGGATTTTAATTTTGGCAGAATTTTCGAGATGACTTTATTACACCTTGAAGTTAAGGTCTTGTAGATTTTGAACAATTGATAGAGGTCCTTGCAATTCCAAAAACTTTTACATCACAATAATACGAATTTCCGGATAGTAATTTTAAGTTTAATTTTTCGTATGTCTATGTATATGAAAGGGAATGTATATTTGTATGCTAAGTCTGGCCGCAAATATTAGACCCTTGGTTGACAGGGTGATAATGTTGTCACAAAGGTTGAAAAAGGAGAACAAAATGCAATCTCACAACATAGCATATGCTACGAACCATGTCCGTTGAGAAACGCAAGATATAAAAAACCGAAGACTTACCATTTGATGAATGTTTATTTTTATCACTTCTTTTAAAATTATAACATCATAGATTGTGAATATTCAAAATTCAGACTGATTTTTGAACTACTAGGGTATGAGGTCAGTCAGTTACATGTGTACTGAACCGCAAAAAATGAGGAAAGACAGCTTCAGCTACAGATAACAGATTAGCTCCCCACTCCTCTGTCTTGCTCGCTTGCTAACTCTAAGGAGGCCACAAAAACCGACTACTTGCCAGCTAACTGACCTCTATGAGTTAATAGAGAGTAGCAAACCCTACCTGTCCAACCGGAAGGAAGTTGAAGGTCGCTGGAATCACTTCCACCCTTCTTTCAGTCTCTCCATACTGGCAGCGATGGCACTGTAATATAACTCATTTTTGCACAATGACATTTTATTCTTTTACAGTAATGAACATAAGTAAGTGGAAATAGAAATAAATTTGGAATGCTTCTGCACTAAGAGCTGTAAGATTTTCTCGTATTTATTGTACTTTGCAATTCTATGTAGTAAAATGTCGATTTACCGTTTATCAAGGAGTCGGAAATGGTAAATACGACAAACGAGGGATTAGAAAAAATGGATTAAGAAATTCAGTAAAATGTAACAATGAATAGTTTACAACACTAATTGAAAGTACTAGTCATTTTTAAAATATAACTTACATTTAGATTGATGCTTAACATTGTTTTTAAATGTTTTGTAATACACGCATGTTCTGTATAAATAAATCGTTTGACCGGAAATAATTACTAAGTTATCATGTCTACCTCTTGAGACAGAGATGGTATGAATGCTAAATAGATATCAAACACAATGTAATTACTCTCAAAACAACTTGGGATATTGTGTGTTATAGTATGACAAATTTAGTGTTTCTATAGGTTTAGCTGGTATGATTATTTTGTTCTGATATTGATTCTAGTATTCTTGTATGATCATTTCTTCTATTTAAAAGATTATCACTATGGTATATAGAAAAGACACATCTTGAGCAATAAATATATTTGTCGTCCACAGGACACAATCATACATAAAAATACTTTCTTCAGTTCTTCTAGTATAAAACAATCAGGTGAATCAAAGCAACGGGAACAAACTGTTTAGACCATGGATGTAAGAACAATTAATACATTTAAAAATATAAGACTAAAGAAACCACAGGACTTAATATGACAGAAATAATAGTTTGAAGTACCACTGTTCAGTATTTTTCACTTTCTAATATCCCAGTAGTAATGGAAATTAATTTAAGCAAAATTCAATGTTTTATTTCATTATTATAGTCTACAAAGAATCTCGCGTTCTCTAATATTCCATAAAAAATCTCAACTGGGGATATGAACTAAATAGTCACGCCTTTGGCAAACATTTTCAAATTTGATGATATCTCTGACCTGTGAGTAGACTATATTTGGTTTTTACAAATAAATGTAAGGATATATTTACAAATATGTGTCACAGACTAACTAAATTTTGTACATACATTCTTTCATGTTGTCAGAAAGAAATATTACTACGGATATTAATATTCCCCATCACCTGTGAATGGATATGATTTTTCTGTTTCTTTGTACATATGATTTATATTCCGCATGATTTTCTATATTGCAAATGAAGAATATTAAACCAAAATATTTGCTTATGAATTCTTCAATATACCTAAGATATTAATATTAGTTTCTTTCTGTTTATGGATTAATTTCATCTTTTCATTTCCTTTTATGTAAAAATTCGTCATTTCTGATTACATTAATCTACATAAATTCATTTTTCCCAGGCACATAATTTACAAACTAAATAAAAAAAGTAAACGCCGATAATGCACAAGCCTAGACAGCTGCTACAAAATTACAAAAAGCATTTCCATTTCAAAGTTAAAAATCTGAAAAAAAACAAATGGGTTTTCCGTATAACTCTTTTTTTTAACATTTGCGCATTATCGAAGTCAGATTCTGCTGTTTATTTAATTTGTATTTTTCATAAACACCTGCTTTGTATTTTGCATTTTGAGGCTGAAATTGGTTTACTTTTTAGTTTTCCTCCTGTATCAATTTTTTCATCTACTTTTGCCATTGTGTCGAAAATTAATAGCTTTCATAAATTATACTTGAAAAAATATAGCTTTTGTTATCATTTAAATTTTTCTCTGGAACTGTAAACCAAGAAAAATTACTCTTCAAAGTATTTTTGATGTTGTTTAGTTATTCTAGTTTTTTCAATGTCCCATATTTTTCCTTTTATAAAATATCAACAACAGCTTTTGTTTATTGTACATGCTTTGAAACATGTATATTTTTCTACCTTCATTTATATGCGATATATAGGAAAGAATGTTATAATCATAAAAAGTCAACCTACGAATGCTTTATTTCGATAACTTAGTGCTTCCAAATCCGGTAAGAAATATTTAGAATTTGTGCGTTTGTGTGCATGTGTGTGTAAGTAAATTATTTATTCAGTCTCTCACTTTCTCTGTAAACATGTAAGCATAATACTCTTAAAGGAATTAGCTATGTGAAAGAAATTTTGTATGGAATTCGTTAAAGAGAATAGTAGATTTGCATCCATTTTTAGTGCAACTTGATATCAGAAGAGATACTTTAATATTTTTGCATAACAAATTAATGTTAGAACAACTAAGAAAACCGGGGGCGATAATTTGAATAGACAGGGTAGTGCTTCACTGTACCGAAGTCCACGAATGATATTCCTCTTATAGCATAGATTATCATAACCATTTGGACTCAGCTGAAATCTGCAGGTCTCGATTCCCATAGTCTTTGCTAAAAAAAAATTACTATAGCGTTTCTAGTTAACTAAATGTACTAGTAAAATGGAGTATACTATTAGCGACTTTCTCTTATGACAGCCGAAATCACCTCCAAATAACGGGTCAGTTTTATATGGTTCAAATGTATACTATGAAGCAAGAACTGAAACATTTGAAGTAAAATGCAAAACAATAGTATTAACGTAAGAGCCAATTACCCATTTTGCTTAAGATTAAAAACATCATGTTTTTGAAAGATCATCAAAGCTATTTATTAGTTATCATGTAATAATTGCGTCCTTGTGCAAAATAAGTTTTGAATAAAATTTATTTATAACAACACATTCATTGCTAGACACAAGATATCCTGCCTTATATAAATCTATATCTACCTTATATCTTAAAATATATGTCAAGCCCATGCAACGAGGTAACTCTTTCCCTACAGTAGTTTTTGTTGCTGTTGTTGCTGTTGTTTGTTTATTTTGATTGTTCCATTGAAATATTGGCCAGCGTTTAATTAACTTTGTGGCTTTGTTACTTCTCTCGTACGATACACTAATTTTTATTGGTTCTTGAATAAAACCATATAATACGTGTGGTGTCAATAATCTCATCAACTTCTTTCTTCGGCTGCAACAGAGGTTGGTAGACATCAATAAAGAAAAGTCAAATTGTAAATTATACTAGCTAATGAAGGTATCAAAGACATTTATGTTTATTAATTGCTTTTGGTACAATAAAAAGAAGCAAAAGATCTGTAATAACAAATGCATCAATGCAAAGAGGAGTGATCTATCAACCTCATGGCTAAACCGTGGTCGGTTGGATAGAGCACAGACTTTTGGTTATTGGTAGCCATTCATATTAAGCTTAAGTAATATGTCCCGATCTAATTAGTCCTCGTATGATGAAAAATTTACCCTAGCTCTCCCAAATCCACATTTATTTATAACAGTCCTGTAATGCGCTAAATAGCAAAGAAAAGTTTTCTTTTGAATATGATAGTTTCAAACTAAGTTTTGTGTACTCCTAGACCTGAAGGAGTATAATTTGAAGTCTAGTTTCAAAAAGAAATTACACATCTGAAACTTAGTTTTAATCAACGTTTATCATTTATCTTAGAAATAATTTCATGCATTATAAGTCCCATAAAACTTAGTATATGTCTATAATTCAGTACCAAATGGACACAACAATAAAGTTTCAACTGCGGTGTATGAGTAATACACCTGAAATTAAAGAAAAATACTCTCTGCAAAATATTAAAGTATGTGATATGTATAGTGCCTTAAAAATACAGTAGCTAAGAGAAATACTAAATTTATGCCAGATTTATGCACACATAATTTTATGTCCTTAACACTGATAAACATTTCATTACTAACACTTAAAGTAAATGGTCATTTCAAGGAAATGTACACCTAAGACAAAAAAAAATATAGTTCCTTTACACTGTAATTCTAAACTTTTTTTAGTATACAGTTTCTAATATAGCTTCTGTTATCTAATTTGATGTAAAAGTATAAGAGTATGAACTAAAAATTTACCAAAAATCTATGCTGTTTTAGATGGACAATAGATATTTACATTGTTGGAGATAAATTAGTTTTGTCTAACCCAGCGCAGCTACACTGAAAATTGCCAATTCATAGTGCAACGTCACAGCTCTAAAATAGGTAACTTGGTAGCGTTATGGTCGAGCAGGATTCTTCAAAGACCTCATGACGATGACATCATCGAACACAAGCAAGATAGAGAGGTAAGAATTATTTATTCTGATATATACAAATATTTACATCATGCACATTCTCCGCACTGCTCATTCATCCTCGCCAGCCGGACAACAACTCTCAACGTCTTCTCAAACACCAAATGACGCTTGGCCCTCGTGACGTCACTCACAATCCTCCATACCCCTCTATCTGTCTTTTTGAGAGGTTAGGGAGGAGAGAATGGAGGCATGGGAACCCCCCCCCCATATAGAAAAGAACACGTTCGACTGACGTCACAGAGAGCCCTAATACACAAACAAATACAAATTAAAATAGTTTTTCAGTAGCAGTAAAATAACAATAAACAAAAATGAAAAAAATTAGCTTATTAATAAATCATTCTATATGAGGATGTTCTTTGAGTATTCACAGATTACGTTACACATGTAAGTTTTAACTAATATTTTGTTTTAATTAATATTTGAGAATAAATTAGTATCTATTAGATATTTAGAATTAATTTTAAAATTCTAAAAGTAATAAGCATATAAATACGGAAATATCAGTCTAACAGAGGAATAAGTTTAACAAATAAGGTAGCCTATCATAAAGTTTTAAAAAGTGTTATTCACACACATTAATTCTGATTAATAAACAAATAAAAATTAATAATAAAAACTGTATTAAATGGATTTTTTAGGATTCATAACCTTATTATAACATTGAAAAAATAATATGCAGATTTTAAAGTAATTATTTATAAAACTATTGCATATGTAAGAATATATAATTTGCATATGCCCTCTTGAAAGAACCCTAAAACAAACAAGTTTTAAATATTTGCATTTCGTAACTTAAGCGGAAGGGGTGCCTAAAGAAAACCAAACAAATAATGTATATGTTAAAAGAAAACTGAAATGTCAAAGGAGAACTATCCCTGATTTCTTTTGTAACCCAAATTTTGAATCTAGTAGTATCCCTCTTGAAGTTAAATTTAAAATTTCTGTAATCGATCTAAATCATTTCAAATAATATATCTAAAAAATGCAATTTGAAGGTAACATAGATGAGCTAAGACCGATCATATATAGTAGGAAGTTTTCGGAGATTTATTTCTTTCCGAAATCATTGCTTAATGAGTTCACGAATAGTTTGCAACAGTTTCCATGTCTGAATTGCGTTCGTTTATATGCAAATTAGTTATATTCAGGTATAATGAGGATACGATTCTCACATTCAGCAGATGAGGATAGAAATTTCGATTTAATCTCTATTTGAGTACTTCCCGGAATGTAATATGGAACTACTGCCTCTTTAGAATAATTAAGCTGTTTACATTTCGGTGTGTATTTTTTCTTAAATACCCAGTGATGTAAATCTATTGGTACTTTCTGTATTTTAAAAATTAATAATGAATCTGTGCATAATTATTCATTTCAAATAATATCTTAAATGTAAATTTCATTGTAAATCATTTTAAATTACAACTTCATACCAACTGAGAATTGTATTAATTGCAGTTATGAAAAAATACGCTGGTAATGGTATTTAAGAACTACTTATATAAAATTTTAAATGTGTAGAACTTGCAATGAAGTATCATAGAAATTTATACTTAATTGTAAGTCCGTATTGCGTACAATTCTCATATCTGGGAAAATCATCAAATCCTGTTTTAGTTAGATCTCTAAAAGAACTCGTTTTACTAGTATATGTAAAAAGTAAATAAACACATTAGTTTTAACATCAATGACTATGACACAGTGCTTTATAACTAAAATTTCATTTAACAGTGTTAGTTAGATCTCTAAAAGAACTGATTTTACTAGTATCTGTAAAAAAGAAAATAAACACATTATTTTATTATTATCCCGAGAAAACTCGGGCGAATCAGAATTTGTCTTATGATTTGTTTTATAACGTTTTTACTTGGCCTAGAGGAAATTAAAGATAATATGATAGGTAGTTTGCCAAGTTTTGATGATTTTGTGGTACTTTTATTGGAACTGGTCACTTGTTTTCCACTGATTAGAAAACTTATTTAAGAAAACCATCGTGACGAGTTTTCTGCCACATCTGGAAGACCCAGTATAAGTCATTTACCACTCAGGTCAATCTCAAGGCATTTTCCAGATGTTATTCCTGCTGCAGAAAAAAAATCAAATCCAATGAGACAGTGTACTCTGTCCTCTCGTAAAACAGAATTCAGAGGTAATCAAATAAGAAAAGAGACCACATATCAGTGTTCTGAGTGTCAGGTATCACTTTGTGTTGTTCCTTGCTTCAAAAATTATCATACAAAGGCAAATATTTAACTTTTTTTCCATCTGCCCGAGATAACTAGGAATAGTAAAATAATATTAAAATTAAATGCTTTTATGCCTGTAAAAAACTAAAAATTCAATCAGAAACTTGCATATTTTGTTTTGTTTTATTTCCTTGTATTTAATAATAAAATAAAAAAAATGGGATGATTTTTTTTGCAATTCTTTTAAACAAAATTTGTAAGGGAAGCGGTTAAGAACTAGTTATATAAAATATTAAATTGATAGAACTTACAATGAAGTAGCATATAACGTTATACTTTATTCTAAGCCCGTATTCCGTATTTTATTAAAATTCTCACATCTGGGAAAAGCATCAAATCCTGTTTTAGTTAAATCTCAAAAAGAACTGGTTTTACTATTATATGTAAAAAGCGAATAAACACATTATTTTAAACATCAATGACTATGACACAGTGTTTTATAACTATAAAATTTAACAGTTTTAGTTAGATCTCTAAAAGAACTGATTTTACTGGCATCAGTGAAAAGTAAATAAACATATTATTTTAAACATCAATGATTATGACAGTGTTTTATAACAAAAGTATCATTTAACAGTTTTAGTTAGATCTCTAAAAGAACTGTTTTTACTAGTATCTGTAAAAAGAAAATAAACACATTATTTTAAACATCAGTGACTGACACAGTGTTTTATAACTAAAATTCATTTAACAATTTTATTTAGATCTCTAAAAGAACTGGTTGTACTAGTATGTGTAAAAAGCAAATAAACACATTATTTTAAACATCAATGATTATGATACAGTATTTTATAACTAAAATATCATTTAACAGTTTTATTTAGATCTCTAAAAGAACTGGTTTTACTAGTATATGTAAAAGGCAAATAAACAAATTATTTTAAACAATGACTATGACACATTTTTTTATAACTAAAATATCATTTAACAGTTTTAAGAGATTTCTAAAAAAACTGTTTTTACTAGTATATGTAAAAAGCAAATAAACACATTATTTTAAACATCAATGACTATGACACAGTGTTTTATAACTAAAATATTATTTAACAGTTTAGATAAATGTACTATTCTTCGTATACAGAATTATTTATTCTATATTATACAGAATTATTTTATTCAAAACTTTTCGAAATATCTCCACATTTTTGTATTATAAAAATAACACAATTTCATACTCTTCATGTCTTTACAAAGGATTAATAATTTATTTTTTATAAGCTGTTGATCGTTAAATAAACGGTACTTTAAAAATACCTAGAGATATATAATTTTATCTACGTTTTTTATTAAATTTCACTTAAAACTGAAAACAATACAGAAATTACACTAATTTTGGCTCAAGAACTCTTATTCCGTTAATTTACAGTGCGATAATACTACTCTAATACACGTTCATTTCTGAGATTTTACTTTTTGGAATGCTTTGGTACGGAAATATTATACACGCTGAGTTCCAGACAGAGAAAAGAAAACTGAAAATTATAAATTTGGAATTTATTTCTTGAAAAAAAAACCCCTTGATTAACGAGGAATAAAAAATAAAGAAATATAAGTATAAATTTTTAATTATCTTCTATTTCTTCACATTAACTTCGGAGATAGTTACAATTTATTTTATAGTTTTCTCTTTTTTGTTTCAATCCACTTTTGTTTTAAAAATATTTGTTCTGATTTTTTTTTCTCACGAGGTGATATATAACGAAATTTAACATTCCCGATCGGCCATAGATGACACTGCATAACCTCTTCAAAAAATAAGATAAATTATATCTTCATAAATAATTACCATCTTTTTATCATTATCAAAATTTTATGTTTAAAATATTTCTAGATACCTTCAAATTAATATAGTTTATTAAAATCAAGTAAGAGATTGAAAATTATGAACATTTTAAGACTTTTATTAGAATGTCGATGTTGTTTTTTTATGTTATTATTTGATCAGTATCTGGTGATAAACTACCAGATACAGAAAGTGATCATTGCCCAAGAAAGCAATTTTAAAACAGTGAAAAGTATAAAAACTAATTCCACTAGAGAAGTGTAAGGCTAAAGAGATATTTATAAAAATATGTTTCTTTTCTTTCTTTTCATGATGATAATTGATTAGGCAGGTGATTATGAATTCACAAGTCTACATCTTTCTAAGCTGTAAATTAAAAGAGGACATACAGATATAAAACGTCATTTCTGATCCGACTAAGCACAAAGAACTCTAATGTGATAAGGCGATTTAGATCAGTTATATAATTGATTCTTTCATACAAGAAGTAAAATGTTCGAGATCTATATCTGACCTCATCACATCTTTGTAACAAGACCGAGGATCATAAATTTATATTCAACGGATATTGTTGTCTTGTACGGTGGTCTCAGGCGGGGTTCTGATCCCAGTCCCAGATTAGAATCCCGTCTCCGTACTTGATATTAAATAAGAATGTACCTTTGTGGAATATTTATGAGTCCCTAAGGGACAGTGCCCAATTAGAAGGGATAAGGTTTTCCACGTGGCGGTTTCAAGGTGGGGTTTAAGCAGACCAATTAGATTCTCACAACTATCCCGATTGGATGATAAGAAGGAAGAGGGGATAAGGATGAAATTAATAAAATAAGAAAGATCTAAAAGAAGTAAGGAGTGCGATAGTCGAGAGTCCAGTCGGGTGTTCGATAGTCGAGACAAAGAGAAGAGGCTGACAGAAGAAGTTCGGAAGTCGAGACGAAGAGAGGAGTCCAACGGAACGAGTGCGGGAGTCCAGCCGTCCGACAGGAAGTGTTCCTGCATTAAATAGCACGGCCGCACCCCAAACACTCATGAGGAAGACCCTGACCAGACCGACAGATAATCCATAGATTCCCACTCCTGATCAGCCATAGATACCCTTCAACCAGCAGTGTTCCGGGCCCAACATTTTAACCCACAAAGGTACCCCCTTTTACATACATTTTGAAATTGAGATTAGGTCCTCTCTCTATTTACAAAATTACTTAAGTATTAAAAAATTGTCAGAACTAATTTAGAAGATGTTGACAAAGCTTATTTTATGAAAATTAGCATCAGTTTTGTATGTACATAGATGTATATATATTATAATAAATTTACTTTTTTTTATATTAAGCTAGTTTCGGATGCTGTTAATTTAGCTTTTAGTTTATCTTCATATTTATGTCTGTAGTTTCTCAGAACCTGTGGTTAAATTTAGTACAAATATACTTTTACACAACGCAATCAAAATAAAATCACCACTATACATTTGATCACAGGTTAATACTCAAATATAAACGAGGACTACACGATATCTACAAATAGTGGAATTCGAATTTATCAATTAAACTATAACTACTAACATATAGCCCGTCATATGACGGTATCACTAAAATTTTCAATTTTCCAGAATTGTAAAGTACTCTATGAGGCTGGTAAAAAAATGATTAGTTTTTTGACTGAGAATTATCTAGTACACGCCCAAAAATTTGTTTATCTCCATACTCCTCTAAGTTTCCCGATACTGTGAGTGCAGTTTAGAATCAAGTTGAATTCATTAATTCAAAGTTTACTTAACTACGTCGAAATTATCGTTAAGCTCACAATTTATTTTGCCACAGTAATTAATGGAAGTCAAGTAACAAGACTATCATTTCCATTACACCCTGGAGGTAGATAGAATTTGTTGTTAATACCAGTGATAAAATTTTCATTGCAAAAAAATAATCGATGATTAAATTTAAACTTATGTATCTAATGTATTATTTAAGCCAAATATAAAAGAAAATTATTTATGTAATATCAAAGTTCAGTGATAAAAAGTATGAAAATAATACAAACAATATTTAAGTTATTTAAAATAAGAAATGATTAAACGAAATGGTTAAAGGAATGACGTCATAACGGTAGAAAAAAATGCTATTTACATCTACTTATAATACGATAATTTGATAAATTTAATCGCCTGCTCTTAAACGAGGAAAATAGGGATTGAAATAATGGCACTGAATGCTAGAAAAAAGGGGGATGGGGTGGATTTCGAATGTTGCTAACCATAACTCATCAAGAATCCAATGTGGATGCCTCTATCCATTCCAGGCGCAACCGCTTTAAAATTTTAGAACAGACGGACAGATAAATTAGGCTATTATTATGACGGGGATGATTCAAATACCCAACCAGCATTTGAATTGGTAACTACATCACGTTTTTTCAGTTACTTTGGTTAGGTTTGGAGAACTTTGGTCTATTTTATTTCAACAAGAGGAGTTATTTGAATGGTTCGACTGCTGAAATCCGATTCTGAAAGCTATAAACATCCAAGTTTGTTTTTTTTTTAGTAAACTTGTATATCAGTAACTAAAAATAAATTGTTCAACTGTGTTTCGGGATCGTTTCCACAAGAGGAACGGAAAAGTTTATTCAAAATAACACAACAGTTTCTATTTTGGACCCCAGAATTTGAAAGTAAGTATTCGGCTTATAAATTAACATCTTTTGATATGGAATATGTTTAAGCTTAACACATTGTGTGCTGGTACATTTCACAGGGGAATTGTACCGGAAGCGGGCGTTTTGCACGTAAATTTAGTTATTCAGTTAAATTTCGATCAAAAATTATTTCATTTTACATCAGTCGCATCGACTGATATAAAAACTAGTTTTTATACGTCTAAATTTTCCAGAATGTATGTAATAGACAGGAACATTCAGCTTCGTTTTCCTGTATATACAGTTATTTCTGTACCCACAAGCAAAACATATTGTTACACTAACCCGTACTAGTACGTGACCCGCTCTCAAGTATCAATTGTCAGAAAACTTACTAGTACGTGTCCCGCATACAATGTGTTAATATCTCTCTGGATGATAATTTCATTTTTGCTAATCATGGATGTGATGAGGCGATTTAGATCAGTAATATAATGGATTAATTAATTTGAGAAGTAAAATGCTTGGGATCTAAATCTGACCTTATCACATCTTTTGTAAAAGGGAAGAGGACAAGAAAAATTATTTCATTTTTTTCCGTCTTGTGCGAGATTCTCGGGCGGGGTTCTGGTATCAGTCCCAGATTAGAATCACGTCTCCGTACATGACACTAATTAAGAATGTACCTTTGTTGAGTTATTTATGAGTCCCTAAGGAACAGTGCCCAATTTGAAGGGGGACAAAGTTTTAACACGTTGTCAGTTTCAATGCGGGGTTAAGAAGACCAAAACAAATTTTACAAGTATCCCGATTAGACGATTTTGGAAGAGGGGACAAAGATGAAATCGAAGTCTAGAAAGAGGAGGAAAGGTTCGACAGTGGAATCGAATCGAAGGGATCAGAGCAGACAATTCGAGGAGACAAGTCCAACTGTCAGTGTTCAGGACTCGAGGACAGAGTACGGGGATCAAAGAAGTTCGTCCCTAGGAACATCTCGACATCTCTCAACGACCAGAAGTTTCCAGCTCATCCGCTTTTCAGTATCACCCTGAGTTATATTAGAAGGTCCCATACCAGCGGTGATACGGTGTCCACGTTATCATCATATCAATCGAAAGGTATCTACAAGAGCTCAAGAGTACAGCCTTGGCACACCCAAAAGATCCACAAAGGTACGCATTATTATACATATTTGAAATTGAGATTGGGTCCTCTCTCTTGTATACATAGAGTTAGCTAAGTGATAGGAAATTATTATTATCATATCTTAATTGGTGTGGCACCTATTTTGATTATATTAAAAAGTAAATCGTATAAAACTTAATCTAAATCTTGTATATTAATAATCTATATATAATTGTATTAAATTGACTTATTTTTACTTTAAAGTTGTTTTTAGTCGTTCTTAATTTAGAGTATTAGTTTATTCTATTTTAAGTCTATAGTCTCTCATAACCTGTGGTTGAATTTAAACCTAAAATATCTACACAACGCACCCAAATAATATTTAGTCTTTGTGACTAAAAGAAATAAAAAAACAACTATAAATTTGATCATAGGTGAATACCTAATTTTAAACGAGAGCTACACGACAATGGACATAGACAAAACAAAGTTCATAGTAAATTGAAGTGTTAATGATATAGAAAAAATTTTACATTATTGAAATTCATAAAGTTTTCAGATTAATAAACTTTAAATGTCATTTAAATAGCTACTTTCATCGTGAACAGATTGTTTACATATTCGCAATGCAGATTTAAAACCAGCTTTTGCATTGAACAAGGAGAGACTTTCGACTATAAAATTTTGAGCAATTAACTTGAAATCGCTATTCAAAGCATTATATATCATGACATGTCTCACGATTCTTGAACCGAGCATCACTGAGAATACCCTCGTGTTCCAACGTCTCGCTAAAACAACGAGTTAAAATGATTAATAGACTGCTTCTCGCGAGACAGTTAAGTATTAAAATTCTGCTCTGAGAATACGAAGCTGCTCTTGATGTATTTCCCTTATGGTGGTAGAATAGATTAATTTCCGATTCGAATAAATGCGCCGAAAGTGGGTTATAATGCGTTATAGTGATTAGCTAGAATATTCTCAGCTATTCCCATGGGCAGCACATCTATTCAGAAATCGGGAAGTACTAAAATGATGTGTTCTTATCTGTGCGAAATTTTGATAACATTTAGATTCAAAAAAGAGATTAGGGTAGTACCGAGCTATCGTTTTATTAAGCTAATTAGGAAAATAAGTACGTGGTAAATCTTAAAATTCAGAGTAATAAAAACCATTGAATTTTATTGAAACAAAAATAAAAAAATTGTATTATTAATGTAGAAGGATATTTAAAGTGGAGATGTTGTAAAAAAACCATCATACCGAGGCAAAAAATTTTTTCAAACTGAATTTTTTTTTCTCATATCTTAATGCCTTAAAGAAACAAGGATAAAATTAACTATTTTCAAAAAGAGAATCGTATTTCCAATATGTTGCTTAAAAAATTAGAGATTACAATCATCCTCAAGATATGTAATTTACCTAGTTTTCGTATGTAGAAGATAAAAAATTTAATGCATTTTTTACCAAAGCTTTTTATAACCAAACAAAGGGACTACTTTATTATTCCTAGAAATATGTTTTTTCTCTTAAGGTTCAATTTTTGAAAATAAAATTAAGACAATTCACTAGAAACTTTGCTTCATCATAAAATTAGATCTAGTGCAAAGACTCAATTTCGGAATTTTCTATGTCACGATATATTTTCATGTGAAATTTATTGTGGAAAACATATGCATTTTCAGATATATGAAGTTTCTATATCTTTTCAAATGCATTTTCAAACAGACTAAAATTGTCGAAGAGGATCAAATAATGGTAACATTTACATAAAATCCAAGCAAAATGTCAAGGTAAGATCAGCTTATAGTTTTTAGAATACTATACTAGAAAATGCATCAAAATGTTACCGATAAAGTACCTTTCTGTATTGATATGGAAGATGTATTTATAAATCTGTGGAACTGAAACTTCCGATTCCGCTACCTATTAAAAAAGCTCCTCGTGTTTTGGTAACGCTCAACCATATAATTTTCATTTCTACTTCATAAGGGTAATTTTGCTACTATTACGAATCGCAAAATTAATACCTCATATGCAAAACGTACTTAAAATATAACAAATTGAACATAATTAAAACTTTGCGATTAATCACAAACACAGTAAGTAATTATATGTTGCCAAATATTTATTTTTAGTAACAAATATATGAATTTTTATCTTAGAGCATGGCTTAGCCTGGGTAACAGTCTTAATATAACATTTAACTTCATTCTATATTTCGCAACAGTATGCTAAAATGGCCAACATTCTTCCAACGGTTGAGATTGCTTCTTTTTGTTAGGATCTTAAGGTCGGTCTTTGCAAGAGAGCAACAGAGATAATCCACAGCAAGATTACTGCTGTATTTCGACTTAATAAACAACAAACTGCAAAAACATATTGTAACACACACAGGTGGTGTCGTGGAGATTTTTACAAAACAAGAATGTGGCCTGACCGCCTACTTTACTAGGGCAGGTATGGGCCGGTTGTCACTGTGGTTCATAAAAATTGATTACACCTTCCAAAGATTAATGGTTAACACAAAAAAAACTTATTTACAAGATTATAAAATTAAATGCAAAGACAAACGTTTCTATCTCGTTGAATATTTTTAATAAGAAATAGCTCGGATTGTATATTACTTCTTTGCACTGATTGGCCATTAATGGGAATTCATTACAATGGGTGTACCAAGTTTCTCTCGTAATGGTGGAAAGGGTTTTCTTTTGATAAATGATTTAAGGACTCTCTCTCTTGGTCTATAGTTCAATGATAACTATGAAACACTCAGCTTTCACAATTCCAAGCACGCTTCGTTCAAACTATGTGGAACAATGACATACAAAAATTGGAGAGAAATTTGGAGTGGTCCTAAGCTGTATTTTTAATAAATTTATATATATATCTATATCTATCTATCTATATATATATATATATATATATATATATATATATATATATATATATATATATATATATGTGTGTGTGTGTGTGTGTGTGTGCGTGCGCGCGCGCTTGTGTGTGTTTGTGAGAGAGAGAGAAGAAAAAGAGAGAGCAAGCTTGTTTATTTTCTTTTAAATGAACACTGCCCAAAGATTAATTTTTAAGGATATCTAAGCTACGGGCAAAATGCACAAATGGAAAAACATAGACAAGCCCCATGCAACTCAACCAGTTGAATAAACAAAGATAAAACCTGTCATTTAGCTAGCTTTGGCATGTTACATATTAAGTTCTAAATATTATGGAGTCATTTTTAATATTTCCCGCTACTTTTATTCTCGAAAAAATATTTATTTCAAAATAAATTTATGAAATGAATCCTTAAAATAACTATTCATATAATGTTAAATTTTCAAGAAATATTTCAATAGATTGTTAACAATGAACGTATGACTTACTATACCTAAAAACGAAAGGGATTTTTTTTAGATTTACTGACATTTAAAATAAATTAGTCTCCTTCAAAGTATTCTCCACATGAAGCAGTACAATTATCCAATATGTTTATCCCTGGATGAAAATAGTTTTAATTTTTTTTAATCATTCTCATACTTCGAAACTAGGTACATAGGAAATAACTACTAAGATGCCAAATAACGAGTTGCACTTTTATTAAGCAGCTGTTCGCTTCAAACTTTTAATTACCTCTCTGAAATTTCCTCATTCAAATGAATTTTCAGACGCACTGTAAGGAATTTTGATAATTAAGAATATATAAGTGCTCTTACGGAAATGTCATACCTGGCTTGCTTAAGGCCCCTAAGTGCTAATAAATCTTCAAAATAATTCATTTTTTAATTTTTTTTTTTAATTTAATCAAACGCTTCTGCACATTTCGATTACATTTACCGATTACCATTACTTTTTCCACGTGTTTGAAAATATGGAAATTACAACGATTTAAATTATTTACATCAGTTGTCATGATATCTATAATTTAGCTTTAATAACATTTTTTTCTCAAATTTCATACCTTTTGGTTTGTAGCATTCATATCTTACAAACTATTCCTATCATATTCATTACATTTTATGTACTGGTGTAAGTACATGCATATTACGACATGCGGGTGAAATGATTTTAGCTGTCATATTTTTAAATTTTGTATGTTTAATATTTATAATATATTAGTTTAA
This sequence comes from Pardosa pseudoannulata, assembly GCA_032207245.1. Classification (NCBI taxonomy): domain Eukaryota; kingdom Metazoa; phylum Arthropoda; class Arachnida; order Araneae; family Lycosidae; genus Pardosa; species Pardosa pseudoannulata. Next base: position 27,502,251 of record CM063504.1, on the reverse strand, counting down.
TATTTTTAATTTTTATAAGGAGATTTATGCAATTCTATTTATGGATTTAAATTATGTATAATGTAAAAATATTGTGCTTTAAAAAATTACGAAATAATTTCTTTTGTGAAAGTAAAATATTTTCCGATATTTCACAAAGCTCTAATTTTTGCTCTCTAATACAGTGGGTAAATAAAAATTCATTGATATGCTTTTCAGGTCCACATTATACGTTTTTAAAGGATACTAAATATCTCAATATATTTTAGGATGTTGACTACCTTGAGATTCTTTTTAAATATTTTTTTAAATGTGTTAGTGATATTTACTCTTAAAAGTAAAATAAAAAACTAAATATACAGTGGACTCCGCTTAATCTGATCGTGATTAACCCTCTTGACGGTTCGCACGTACAATTCCGCCAAACCGATGACGTCTTCAAAACGTTTCTCATGTACAATTGTCAACCAACAAAAACGTTCCAAAAATGGATGTAATGTACATTTCTGCCAGTGTTTTCCCCTAGTTTTGAGGTAGGAGGGTCAAGTCGATAGTTTAGGAACTGCACACCTACTCCCTGAGGCACAAAGACGTTGATAGCTTTTCATGGCTTCGTAAATCTCTATTTCGAAGTATTTCGTTTGCGGTAACAGATGTATCTCTATTTGCACCACTTAAATAGCTTGAATGACTTTCGCAAAAAAGATATAAATCATTCTCTTAAAGAATATTTTTATTTGTACTTTTAGAACCCATTATTTCTTATGGGATGATCTTCGAGACTTGACGAGCTTTATGTGTATTAAAAATTAACAATTTATAATGTCTATTTATATATCTATTTATAACCGGAAGTAAAGGGGCAGTAACGAGGGTTGGTTTCCCGTGTTCCTATCTAGTCGACAAAGGGTGAAGTAAAAAATTCATAGAACACTTTGGTCACTGACACAATGAAACTTTAGCGTATTTTTTGGAGACTTCCTTCCTCGGTGTGTTCCACTCGGAGTGTTAATGTTATCAATTGCTTGTTGTTATCGAAATCACTTGGTCCCGATTTTCTCTATTCATTTGTATGTTACAATCATCGCTTTATGTGATCGTTACATCGGTTAATGTTATCAGTTTTCGAACCTCATTTTAACTACAAAGGAATATTCACAATGTATTCAGAAGGAACCCATTATTTTCTTTCCCTTCGTTCTTGTTTTAATTTCAGAGAATTCTCCTTCTTCCACCTAGGGAAAAGGAGAAGAAACAAAGGAGTGGGAAATTGCACATTCCTGGAATTTTTTCAGAAATACGCACACCATGCGGATAGTCAATAATTGTCAGATAAGCAGAAGGCAACAAATTTTTTTTCGGAACTTAGCGTATTCACATTTTATGTTTCGATAGCTTACATACAGCTTGTCGATGTGGAAGCCAGAAAGCGAAATGATTTAACATTAAAACTAAATATCGAAATTTTAAATCGTTATGACAGGCTACCAAATATGAATCAGAGCAATGCGGCAGCACAGTTAAACATTTCTCAACTGCTGAATTGCATTGAAAGTGTTAAAACGTAGAGTACAACACCGCTCCAATGACTTTAAAATAATACTATGATTAAGAACGATTTATCAATGAGCTTCTTATAATGAATTGTAGACAGTCAACAATTGAACAATTATTTTTATTATGTAAACAATTCTTATGTCTTAAAGGATAATATGCAGAACATAAATATAAGATGAGTTTTTTCATTTTGTTTTGAAATGTAGTACGTGTGAATTAAAGGGGGGAGTAAATTTATCTAATTTTGTATATCGTTTATTGTTATCAATCGGTTATTGTTATCAAAATCACGGTGTCTCAAACTGATCACATTAACCCCTTCCGGTATGATTTAATAATGAAAAACTGTGCATGAAATAACCATTTAATTTTTATATAAAAAACTTGTTTCATTTTACAATTCTTACATATTCTTAATTAAATTCAACTTTTTACATAGTGTTAAATAATATCAGAAATAGTAAAATTAAGAAAATATCAAAGCAAAACATTAATAAGGTATACAGATAATAGTCTTCAAGCTAGTGGTACTTTTCAAAACAAAGTGCAAAGGAATTCTTAATTGTTTACCCCGACAAGTAGTCTCACTTTTAATTTGATTCTTGTAACACACACGGCATTTCTTAGTAGGTTTTCTTTTATTCTGACTCATTTATTTGGAAATGACTTGTACCAAGAAATTCTAAGTAAACAATATGCAATAGTGACTTGTGATTTTCACAAGTGATAAAAGTGCTGCCAAATTCAGTATACAAGAAATTTTAAACTAAATTAATTATCATATTTAATAGTAATTTTAATCGCATGACGAGTGTAGCTCGTCATTGTGCGGTATGGAATGAAAAACTAATGACGAGCTAGACTCGTCATTTTACCGGAAGGGGTTAAATGGAGCCCACTGTATATTAAAAAAGTATACGCATTTTTCATTTAACAAATATAAGAGAAGGTATGAAAATATTGCAATATTTTCATCACGTAACTACAATTATAAAGGAAAGCGTCTCGATTGTTTTCTCAATCACAATATATTGTAATTCCATTCTGAAAAAAAAATACTAATATTGAAACTTTAAATGGAATTGTAAAGCTAACCCAGATAAAAATTATTATATTTCACAAAACAATTTTTCTCCATAAAAATTTCATTTTAATACTTTATTATTGCTGTATATAATAGAGTAATCTTGTAGTCTGTATTCTGTCTAATGCAGTTACTATAGGCTTAATAAATGCTTTATACTATGTATTTAATATATAATATATACAATAAATGTAAAAATTTCATGTCATATGTAACAAATGTTTTATAGATATATTTCTCATAACAGCCAGAAAAATTGAAAATGTGAAATGAAATGCTTTTGAATTCATTTCTCTTGTTGCCAAGTACTGTTAGTAAAACTGTGTAAGCAAATACGATAAAATGTAGAATATACATTTAAAAGTTATTTATACAAGACAAACTTAATTTACTAAAATTTTCAGCTAGAAATATAATGTCAAACAATCAAACGATTAGAAATAGACATCAAACAATGCTCACTGTCTGTGTCAGTTCGGAGAATAATAATAATATTTTAATATATAAGATTATATATCGATTTATGAAACAAAATTGAAACTCTTTTCAGCACTTAAAACCCCATTTTAAATTGCAAAGTATAGAAAACGAAATTTTTGACCGGAAACCTTTCTTTTGAGTTTGGCATCGTCTTTAAAGAGCAAAAATACGAATGGGATTTTTTTAATTCCAGAATCAAACTATTTTTTGTTTACTTTTGTTATAATCAATATTGCTTAATGCTATTACCCCTTAAAAAGTATCTAAAACATCTTTATTATTAGTAAATAAAACTAGCTGGGTATTTTTCAAACCTTGATCCTAAAAAAAATTAAATAGTTTGAAACTAATTCCCAGTATATTAATTTAATTGCGGATGATAAAAAAAGTTGTGAGTTTCTGTCAAGTGCTTTCCGCAACATTTGCGAAAGTGATCAACCAAAGTATTTGAAGCAAACTTTATATTTAACTAGAACTTTTACCTTTTTAATTACTTATTCTATAATTAGATTGTTTTAAGAGTTACATTTTAAGGTTACAGTGTACGGTATTTCGTGCTATCGAATACGTATATGTTTTGTAAAAAATTATCGTACTTTTTTTATTTAATCATATGAAACAAATTATTCTGCAGTGTTTCTTATTTGCTATTACGCACTAACGTGTCTGGTGTGTATGTCGTGATCGATTTAAAATTATAATTTCCAAGATTAATAAGAGGATAACTTTCAAAAATTTAAAATCTGATTTGGACAACAGGACATCCTTCCACACCTGTTTAATTGCGCACACTTTTTTAAAATTTTGTTGGTACAATGTGTTTACACCATTATCATTTTTTTACCCTCGGTGGTAAACAGCCTTCACTAAGGATTAGGCTTTTGAGATATTTACCACGAGACAGTCCATTCCACAACAGTAAAACAAAAAAAAGAAAAAAAAGAGAAAAAATAATCATGAGTTATTTATTAAATGTAAACATTATTTTTAGCATAGTTATTACAATTTATAACATTTTTGCTGTTAGCGGTGGATTGTGTATAAGCCCTACGAACCTAAACCACTCCCTATTTTTTATATTAATACGTACTTATTTTTTTATTTTTAAGTACATAGGTTATTAAATTGAACAAATAAAGATATAAAATATTTCGTAACTTTTATTTTAATAATTTCTTTTCTTATTCACAATTATGATATCAGAAATAGAGATAGAATCAAGAAACAGTTTTGTTTATTTTTGTTTCTCATGCCACATGGACAAACCAAGCATCATTGAGCCTACAGGCTCTCGTATTAAGGCCAAGGGGTGAGCTTTTCGTTTCAATGAGCACCATTAAGGTTAAAGAACGATTTCGTTGAAGTAGGTCCTCGTAATTTTGAAGCAGGGACCAAGCAGAAGACCCATAGGCTTGTCCTTCCACCCTCAGATGTATTAATTGAGAGCTTGGAGGACATTGTGATTACACACATATTTTACGTACCCCAGTCACCTTTAACGAACACGGCGGATCTTACGCTGGCTAGGGTTCCGAATCCGCAACCTCTCAGTTACGAAGTTGTTGCCTTTGCCGACTGAGCTACCGCGGCTCAACAGTCCAGTTTTCTGACTGTAAGTAAAATTCAAAAAGTGAAAATTTCACAGTTGGCTCTCACATTTCCATCAAAAAAAAGAGACCGTTTCTTCACGAGGTGTTCAAATATCTACGCCAGGAATAAGTATTGATAAGATGTACATTAGAAGTATTAATACGTGTGGTATCTTTATTTATTTATTTTACAAATGCATGACAATTAGCGACTAAGCCGTTAGTTCACAGGCTCTCCAATGCTTTTTAACAATGTCCTCATAATGAGAAAGTACAACACAATTATTTAAATGTTCAAAAGTCAGACAGTGTGGAATCTAAAAAATTTGGCTTTTGATTGTACAATATTTTTTTTCTAGGTTGTTTTTGGAAGTAATACGAAATCGACAATTTTATATCAGACTGTTTTATAAACATAAATAAAAGAAAAATTGAAAAATATGAAACTTATATTTTAAGTTGCAAAAATTTTATTTTAAATAGCTTTTAGGAACTTCAGGTATTAAAAAAAAGTTTAGTGAAGTCTACAGAAATTTTCAACTTCTAAGAGAATAAAACATTTTGTAAAAAAGCACTATGAACTAGGATAAGTTAAATTCACTTGCAATGATTTCATCTGAAAAAAAATTACTCGTCAGTCATACAAACATTACAAAAAGTGTTATTGACTTTTTGTTTCCTTGAAAATGAAACCAGGGAAGTGGATTAAGTTAAGTAATTTTATAAGAAATATTAACTATAACGTAAATACATAGAAAAAATGTTTATATGCCAATATTTTAATTATACCATACACACATATATATTTGTATATATTTGTAAATTTCGAGAGTTGCAGTTTCCCGCAATTCAAGTCCGGTGAAGTCATTCCTTTGCTACAGTACTCTGTAATATGTTTAAATTCCCTCGTCAAAAACTATCCTTCAAATGTAAGATGTGTTCTTTAAAATTTAGAATTAACTGCAATTAAATTTTAACAACCGTACCATTTGAATAATGCATTAACACTTGATGAAACAGTTATTTTAACTGTCAATTTGACTAGCTTTCTATCACACGAAAATTTTCGATAGCATACATCTTTTTTATAAATATTTTATCTTTCATTTCCTATCACGAATTTTATCCCTTTCCTTTCAGAGCACTTAACGCGCTTGTTCAACTTTAGAGCGAAATGTATTGATGTTTTTCCACTAAGTGCTATGTTTTTATGACCTTCTAACGTCACGAAGCTTATTGTCATTATTTATGCTTAACATGCCATTTGGCAGCCCTTCACTTACTAGGAAAATATTTGAAAGAGAGAAATAAAAGTGCAGGGAAAATAAACATGCGGAGTTCGGGAGACTGCTTAAAAGAAATCTTGGCTACAAGTCAGGGGCACGTGTTAAGTACAACTAAACAATTATTCCATAATTCTTTCTTTATGTTCATTTAATTACAGGGCTTAAGTCTAACAATCTTTTAAATTATGCCGAAAATGGGAAAACTATTCGGGTAACAGATTTCAACTTAATTGGACATCGTGTCTTAATAATGGATTTTTCCGAGTGACCTATTTTTTGGAGGTAATTTAGTATCCAAATGCCCTCACAATTTCCCCTTTTGATTTAAATAAGGACATTATAAACTAATGAAATGATTGTAGGCTATAAAAGCTTATTAAAATATAATTTTCATGATCATTAATGTTGGGGGCGTAACACCTAAGCAGTGAGACGCATTAGTGCGATATTTTTCATGGGTGAAAAATGTTTTCTTCGGCTTTATCAGACTTCCTTTATTATTTTTCAAAAAAAAAAAAAAGAAACATATACAGAAATTTTTCATCTTAGATTTGAAAATGCTTTATTTAGCTCTTATTTTTGAATAGTCTATTACTTAATTTATAATTTAAGATATGTTATGATCGTTAAATTTTTCCAATTAATGGACGAAAATTTTCTTCGCAAAAGATTTGGTTTGGAGTGTTACGGTCTACTTTTTGCAACACGAGGGCTAATGAGACCGGGACCTACAGCTTAAAACCGATTCCGAACGGCTACGAACATCCATGCCACTGTGGGAATCAAACCCACGAATTTCGGTTCCGAAGGTCAGCAGCCTAACCATTCGGCATCGTTCGGCTTTCTGCGCTAAAAGATGAATGCAAAGAAAATTCCAATTCTGATTTTAAATGAAATCTTATTTATGTTCAAGGAGTTTTTAGTTAAAATTTTAAATATTGTTGTACCATACAGTCATCTATACATGTTGCTTGTATCTTTTAGGAGCATAGTACCTTTCGAGAATTAAAAGCTTCATTGTGTGAACCTGTCCTCGATTTATTATAAAATAAATGATCGACTTTTTTATAATGAACCTATTACCAGTTAATCATTTTCTAGCTTTAATTACTTTCGTTACTTAAAGTAACATGTTTTTTAAAAATAACATAGAAATATACGACAAAAATAAGATCAATGTCATTTACCGGCAAGGCAACTTTTGAAATATATAATATTAAAACGGAGTACTGCTTGTGTTTGCAATCATGGCCAGTTGGTTGGTTAAAAAAGATACCGCTTTTTGTAAGTAGGGTTATTATTGCCAGAGAATCGGATGGATTGGTTATCACTTCATTATAGGGACGGGATAAATTGTGAAATCAGCTAACATGAATGTCTAAGAAAGTCTCGTAAAATCTGAGAAAGAAAATGTCTGTGTTCGATAGCGAGCATCTACTTCAGAATTTCCTAAATTGGCCGAAACGATGGCCGAATGCTAGAATGTTTCTCTTCGGTAGAGTTCACGGGTTCGAATCCCGTTGTTGACATGGATGTTCGTAGCAGTTCGGTATCGGCTTTAAGAAGTAAGTCTTGTTCTCATTAGCCCTCGTCAGCAAAACAGTGGACCGTAGCTCTCCATACCAAACCGTAAATTCGCCTTTAGGATATTATACAGTTTTAATTAGCTATACTGATTTCCTGAGGACGTGAACTGCAGCCCCCGTGGTCAGTTTAGATTGGTGATTAAAACTATAAAAACGGTAAATTCAAACAGACGTGGAGTTTTTTCCCTGATATTAGAATCGAAAACCTCTGATAATTTTCTCGGGCCGTAATGAGGGTTTTTGGCTATGAATTCTCAATTCGACACGATTTATTACGTGTCCTGACAGTATATTCATTAGGCTTTAAGGTTTTGTACTAAATCTCTACATTCTTTTACAAATTGTCTTCTCTCTCTCTGTCTTTCTCTCAAACACAAACACACACACACACACACACACACACACACACACATACCTACTATATATTGGAAAATGGATTTTTATACAAAGTCGAAGCTTCAAATATTTTACATTCTTCAAACATGTGAATTTAGAGGTATCAGACATTTTAATTTTAAAGATGTAGGAAAAACTTTATTCTAAACAAACCAGACCTTCATATTTTACACTGAATAAAAAATATACTTTTATCTTAAAATGTATTACATCTCCTTAGGGGAATAAGAGACTTTTAAAATGAGGGATTTTGACCAAAAATACCAAATAGTATTTTGTTCCAATTAAATCAAGTTAGGTATACACTTTATTATTAAGATATTTTTCTAACATCCTTTTTTCTCTAAAACCAGTTTTCTTTGTCATGTACTCTTATTTAAAACCTTCGAAAAAATACTTTCCAATTTGATGGTTTTTGTATTCAATTAGCAGTTTTGATACTTTCCAGGTTCCTCACTTTTGATTTGAAAATGCTTTATTTAGCTCTTATTTTTGAATAGTCTATTACTTAATTTATAATTTAAGATATATTATGATCTTTAAATTTTTCCAATTAATGGACGAAAATTTTCTGTTCTAAAGATTTGGTTTGGAGTGCTACGGTCTACTTTTTTGTAACACGAGGGCTATTGAGACCGGGACCTACAGCTTAAAGCCGATTCCGAACGGCTACGAACATCCATGCCTTTGTGGGATTCGAACTCACGAACTCTTTTTACCGAAGGCCAGCTCCCTAACCAGTCGGTCATCGTTCGGCTTTCTGCGCTAAAAGATGAATGCAGTGAAAATTCAAATTCTGATTTTAAATGAAATCTTATTTTGTTCAAGGAGTTTTTTAGTTAAAATTTTAAATATTGTTGTACCATACAGTCATCTATACATGTTGCTTGTATCTTTTAGGAGCATAGTACCTTTCGAGAATTAAAAGCTTCATTGTGTGAACCTGTCCTCGATTTATTATAAAATAAATGATCGACTTTTTTATAATGAACCTATTACCAGTTAATCATTTTCTAGCTTTAATTACTTTCGTTACTTAAAAGCATGTTTTTTTAAAAATAACATAGAAATATACGACAAAAATAAGATCAATGTCATTTACCGGCAAGGCAACTTTTGAAATATATAATATTAAAACGGAGTACTGCTTGTGTTTGCAATCATGGCCAGTTGGTTGGTTAAAAAAGATACCGCTTTTTGTAAGTAGGGTTATTATTGCCAGAGAATCGGATGGATTGGTTATCACTTCATTATAGGGACGGGATAAATTGTGAAATCAGCTAACATGAATGTCTAAGAAAGTCTCGTAAAATCTGAGAAAGAAAATGTCTGTGTTCGATAGCGAGCATCTACTTCAGAATTTCCTAAATTGGCCGAAACGATGGCCGAATGCTAGAATGTTTCTCTTCGGTAGAGTTCACGGGTTCGAATCCCGTTGTTGACATGGATGTTCGTAGCAGTTCGGTATCGGCTTTAAGAAGTAAGTCTTGTTCTCATTAGCCCTCGTCAGCAAAACAGTGGACCGTAGCTCTCCATACCAAACCGTAAATTCGCCTTTAGGATATTATACAGTTTTAATTAGCTATACTGATTTCCTGAGGACGTGAACTGCAGCCCCCGTGGTCAGTTTAGATTGGTGATTAAAACTATAAAAACGGTAAATTCAAACAGACGTGGAGTTTTTTCCCTGATATTAGAATCGAAAACCTCTGATAATTTTCTCGGGCCGTAATGAGGGTTTTTGGCTATGAATTCTCAATTCGACACGATTTATTACGTGTCCTGACAGTATATTCATTAGGCTTTAAGGTTTTGTACTAAATCTCTACATTCTTTTACAAATTGTCTTCTCTCTCTCTGTCTTTCTCTCAAACACAAACACACACACACACACACACACATACCTACTATATATTGGAAAATGGATTTTTATACAAAGTCGAAGCTTCAAATATTTTACATTCTTCAAACATGTGAATTTAGAGGTATCAGACATTTTAATTTTAAAGATGTAGGAAAAACTTTATTCTAAACAAACCAGACCTTCATATTTTACACTGAATAAAAAATATACTTTTATCTTAAAATGTATTACATCTCCTTAGGGGAATAAGAGACTTTTAAAATGAGGGATTTTGACCAAAAATACCAAATAGTATTTTGTTCCAATTAAATCAAGTTAGGTATACACTTTATTATTAAGATATTTTCCTAACATCCTTTTTTCTCTAAAACCAGTTTTCTTTGTCATGTACTCTTATTTGGAACCTTCGAAAAAATACTTTCCAATTTGATGGTTTTTGTATTCAATTAGCAGTTTTGATACTTTCCAGGTTCCTCACTTTTATGTATTTCTTATTTAAAATTTCGAAGATTGTCTATTAATGCGTTTGTTCTTCAACAGCTTTCAAAGTCACCAAGTATTTTTTCGAATTAAATAAGATTTAATAGTATGAAATGGTGAAATCTGAGTATTAGTATAGTATTACAGTGTTCCCTCGCTACTTCGCTCTTCATGTTTTTCGTCTTGAACGCTTTGCGGATTTTTCTAAAATATTCATCAAAAAACAAAAATGGAAAAAATACAATCATGTCGGCAGCCACGTTACTGAAAGGAGCTTTGTTTCATGTTGATGCACGAAAGAAGGATCTAACAAACAGATGAGTTGAGTCATATCTTGGCAACTTGGCAAGAGCAATGCAACAATTTGCACAAGACATTGACGACAATATGGTGCGAGATGTAGAGTTCATCAATCGCGATGATGGGGTTATGTTCTTGTACAGGGGAATTCTGAAGGAAAAGAAAAAACAATGATAACTACCATATTTATCTCCCAGGTAAAGCCCCCGGCTCCACCGTCAGATCATCTGCAGAAAAGTCTCCGAGTGACCCTAAAGCTTCTACTAGTTAAGTAAGAGCTTCTCCTCCGCCACCAACACAAGACTCTTGGCCTCTCTCAGAAAGAAATGTTAATTAATGTTTATTACTCTATAAGGTTTTGTAATTAACATTATTAATTAGCACTGACACGTTTAAGTAAATAAGTATACTGTTGTAATTTATTATTAATTGTCTTAAATGTGTAAAGTATAAATACTGTTTACATATTTAAAACATTCGTATACCCGCATACACGAATTCCTAGGAGCAAATCCTACTTCGTGGTTTTTCATTATTCGCGGAAGGTTCTGGTCCCCATTAACCGCGAAAAAATAGGGATCACTGTAGTATCCTTTGGTTTGGTTTTTGGTTTTTTTTGTGCAACGGTCTACTTTTTGCACACGATTAATGAACATTACTGAAAAATGTTTTAAAAAAAGTCGGGTGTAGTATTAATTGCTGATTCGGTCTGACCGTCCGGCAACAATTCGTTACGCAGGGTCCAAGTCAGCTTAAGTCACAGCAAGCCCAATTTAAAATAACAAAAGAATATTATATATATAAATATATATATATATATTATATATATATATATATATATATATGTTTATTTTTATATATGTAGAAAATCTAGACTAATAGGTACAAAAATGCAGTTTACGAAAGTGCGGGGATACTCCGCAGGAGTCCTGCCCAGTAAAAGTCCGGTGTACTACATGGAACTTTCTGACATGTGAGCAGGTGTTAGTGAGGGAAGCAATATCTGCACAGGGCAGTTGGGATGGACATTCGTGAAGGGGTACTTTGAACCTTGCGGTGTGGTATTAGGTTACATTCATGGCCGCACGATAGCGCCTTTTAGCGGTGAGCAGAAAGGCTCCGGCCTTCCTTATCAGTACCGGGTTTTTGATTAGCTCTCTGCCCAGAGTTCCTTGGATCTTTCAGAGGGTTCTTAAAATGCAAGTCATGTTCAAGGGGCAGTCTCAGGTAGTGATTGGAGTCACCGAGTGCACCGCAACACAATCTCCCGATGAGCTATCTGAGACCTGGAACCTGTGGAGATACTGAGGGAAAGGTCCATGGTTCGTAAGAAGGGCATTTACTGCCGCATTTCCGCTCAGTCTAGAAAATTTCACATTTCTGAAGAAACCATAGAGAACCCTGCCTGTAGTGACAGAAACCCAGTAATTTTGCCACTCGAGGAGCATCTCTTGCTTAAGATTTTGTTTTAAGCCGATTCCAAACGGCTACGAACATCCATGCCGTAGTGGGATTCGAACCCACGAACTCAGGTTCCGAAGGCCAGCACCCTAACCATTCGGCCATCGTTCGGCTGTAGTATCTTTTATATAGTACTCTTTATTGGTATTCTTTTCCCTGATAGTATTTAACCCATTTTATCCTGATGGTACTTATAAGTACCGCTTCAATTAAACACCTATATAATCCTAACAAAGCCGTTTTTTCTGACGGTATTCACAGGGACATGAACGATGTAGTTCCTACGGAAAAAAAAGAAATGACAGTACCAATCAGGAATCCTTTTTATTCACATAGTAGGGATTTTATAATTGGCGTGCTGCAGTCGAAAGATATTTTGTGGTAGAGTTGATACACGTGTTGTTTGTTCAATTGAGTACATTTAGTATTTTATTACCAGTTATTTGGTACTATTTTTTTTAGAGACTCCTATACTTTGCAGGTAAGCATTTCATTTGTTTTATTCATAATTTAATGTATTATTTTCTAATATAGAGTCAAAATTATATGTTGGTACTAGAAAGTGCCAGATGCAAAATTAACTACTAAAATAAAATAAAAATTAATTTTCTTTTTTCTAGCATTATTCTTCATTAAAACTTATCTAATGGTGCAAAAATGCAGTAAGAAAGTTTATGGTAAATTAATTCAGGATATTAATATGCATGAAAATCAAATCTAATTTTATTTCTACATAAATACTAAAGTTAAAATGAAAAAAAAAGCAATTGGTTAGTATACTTGTTCATTAGGAATATTTTTAAGGGATGTTGTTGGATAAGACATTTTTTAAGAAACAATTGCGTATTTTTAAATTTTATTTTGTTAGATTTTAGCGTCTTACGTGTTTTATGTAACAACATTATTTATCCTCATTATAAAAGATATCGTTAAAATTGAAATTTCACTCCCTTGTCCTCTCAAAACAAATAAAATCAAATGCAATATAATTCGAAGAAAAATATCTCTATACAAATATAAGAAAATGCTGTAGAAAGTGCATACAACTTATGTTTCTTGAAACAATTGTGTTAAGGGATGACAGAGTGTGGCTAATTTAGATTCACTTAACGCATGAAGGAATAGTCTGTTGAATAAAGTCTTGCATTTAACACTTTTTTATGCGGTGGTTAATGTGTCTATCCACATAGGGCGAACTTTTTATCTTAGCAGGCAGTAAACTAATATTCCAGTCACGTTTCATTGTTTGTAGTTAGAGTACGTAAAAAGAATAAGTATCACACTATTAGAAAACAAATTTTTAAAATAATATGGGTAGACATTACAAAGCGTTTACGTAAATTATCAACTTATATCTATACAACATTCATCTCAACTATACCAATTAAATACTAAATTAGAATTTTAGTGCAAATAATCCCTTATAGAAATATATATCTAATTATAATATTTTACTTTCAGACTGATTGCAATTACGCTTATCGCTTTTATTTTTAGCCGCATAATCCATCATAACAACTAGTTTTTATCCTATACAAGCTGCTCAAACATTCCCCTATATAATAATAGCCTAAGATATATGTCCGTCTATCCTCCAATTTACGAAGCTGTTGTATCTGGAATGGATAGAGGCATCCATATTGGATTTTTGATGAGTTAGTTAGGGTTAGAAACGTTCGAAATCCACCCCTTCTCTGCTGTTCTATCATTCAATTCCATTATTTCAAGCCCTATTTTTCCCGCTTAATAACAGGCAATTAAATTTATCAATTTGTCACATAATAAATGGGTAAAAATAACATTTTTTTCTAGCATTATGACTTCATTCCTTTACCCATCTCATTTAACCATTTCTTATTTTAAATGATTTAAATATCGTCTGCATTATTTTCGTAAATAATTTTCTTTTATATTTGTCTTAAATAATAGATTAGGTACATTGTGATAATTTTAAATTCAATCATCGATTATTTTTTGTAGTGTAAATGATAGTGTCATTCCTTTACTTCCATTAGTTACTGTAGCAAAAAAATTTTTTGAATAACTTAAAGATAATTTTGACTTAGATAAGAAAGCTTTGAATTATCTTTCTAAATGAATTCAACTTTATTCTAAACTGCGTTCACAGGATCGGTAGACTTTAGAGGAATATGAAGATAAACAAATTATCGGGCTTGTACCAGATAATTCTCAGCCAAAAAACAAACCATTTTTTATCTGCCTTATAGGGTACTTTACAATTCTGGAAAATTAAAAGTTTTACTGATCCCGTCATATGGCGGGCTATATGCTAGTTTCTCTATATTAAAAGACCAGATAAAGAAGCTTTTTCCACATTTCCTTTTTCATGTGCATTTTTAATCAAACATTTCAATTTTTGCAAATTGTTTTTTTTTATTAAGTTTAGACTTTTTATTGTAAGATTGGTTTTGGCAATGGTTAAAGGAATTTTTAAATTTTAACAAATCGGTAATAGTAATAGTTTTTTTAAACTATAATTATCTTTTAATTACATAAAAAAATCATAAATATAAAGCACATTTTCAGGTAAAAACATATATTGTACAGAAAAAATTTCATTACCATTTTAATAAATACCTGTAGGGAAAAGTACTGTAAACGAAAAATTTGCTTCCAGCATAGTCTTGTCACTACTCATGTACGGTACCTTCACGCCACAGATGAACCTATACCGACGTATAAAAGAATATGATTTTACATTTACCAAACCGATTTTTTCTCCAATCTATTTTTCTGAATTTTATATTATCACTGAGAACAAACCTATGTATAAATTTTCATATCTCTAGCTAGTCAGAAAGGTATTTAAAATTGTAATTCAAAATGCCACTTGACTCACGAGGGAAGTTAAATAAAAGTGATAACAAGCCATAGGGTTCTTAATAAACTTTTCAAAAAATTCAAACAACATCTTAAGGTAAAGTAATTTCTGTACTAGAATTTACCTTTAAAGTGATAAGGGAATTAAAATTATTTTTATACATAATCTTAATTTAATTTTAAGCTATTACAAATGTTTGTTTTACATGATATTTTTTATGGTACACTTTACTATGATTTCAATAAGTCACAGGTATGAAATCAGAATCTGGCAAGTTTAAGGAATTGCCGAACTGACTGTTTGTAACGACTGATGCCTTAATTATTATACCGTTTCTCTCTCTTTGAATTGTTCTTCAGTAGTTTTATCGACTATTGAGTAATTTCTTACTTCGGTTTCTAGTAGTAATCTAGTACAAATTTTCTCCCATATATTAAAACTCATAACATGACTTTCGATTTTTGAACAATTTTGTTCCTTATGTTCTGGACTTCTCGAGAGAGTTCTTTGTTAACTCACTAGTTTTAAAATAAGATTTCGTATTTTTCTTATCTGTTTTCGGTACAATTCCCTTTCTTAGTCAGAAATAACTTTAAAAAAAGCAGCATTTTTTTTTTTTTTTTTGTAATGTGTTAAGTAAAAGTATAAACCTAGGGATCGTTTTTAACAAAATTTATAAAATTATTTATAACTTATTTGCTATTTTTTCATATTGTAGTGAACATGTTGTGTTTACACTGATTTATTTTTTAAAGACATTCGATGGTTGTCTAAACAATTCTGAATACTTTGAGAGCAATACTTCTTGGACTTACTGTATTCATACCCATCCTCTACACTAAATGTATGTACTAAATGGGATGCACATTTGCAAACTATTTTAACTATAAGTTGACTGGAGGTAGTTGTTTAAATTAGTTGTGGTTCGTATGTTGTTGAAAACGGTAAAAATTATCTATAACGGTGAATATCGTTTTAATATGAGTCTTAAAAGGCTTAATGCCAACTGAATTCTACTCCAGGATTGTAATGTTTAGAGGGTTTGGTATGGAATACTATGGACTACTTTTTGCAACACGAGGGCTAATGAGACCGGAACCTACTGCTTAAAGCCGATTCCGAACGGTTACGAACATCCATGCAACAGTGGGATTTGAAAACACGAACTTCGATTCCGAAGGCCAGCACCCTAACCATTCGACCATAGTTCGGCAATGTTTAGAGGGATTTATATTTCATTTTTTACTGTAAAGAGGTGGACAGTTGAGTTAATTGCACCCAAGATGATCTCCATGAAAGATCTACGGTAGTTATCGGAAATTGTATGGTATGATTATGAAATATCGATGTACGAATGTGCTTGAAATCGTCAAATATGTAAGAATTAAATGAGAACAAGTAAGTTACTTTTTTTACAAGAAATTGCACCTCATAAAGCTTTCTTCGAGATGACCACTGCACGTGCTCACTACAGCACGTAAATATCCTCACATCCCATTTTGGAACAATGCTTAGTTTGTTTTATGACAAACAAGAAAGATATATTTTGTTCATTTGGGATAAGGCATAAAATATTGATTCACTATGTTACACTAAAATCGAAACAACAGCAACAAATAGTAAATATGTTCTAAATATTCAGCTTCGATGTGTTAGGATGGAAAAAAATCGTATCCATTGATGATCTCTAAAAGTTAAATAAATTTAAAAAAAATCTTCTAATAATTTTGAACGAAAAACCAATCATGAAAACAGGACCATTTTTATATTTTACATGAAATTAAATATTTTACATGAAAACAATGCTGCTGTGTTGACGATGGGAAAAATGATGGATTTGCAGTATGAAGGACTAGAAAAATATACGTAGGTTTACCTCCTAAAATGTTTGTTTCTTATCAAAACTCAATATTTCTAGCTGTTGAAGGATTTTGGAAAAATCTAGTAGTTATTGGTGCTGTAAGCAAGTACTTTGCAGCAATTTCAGTGGAAATCTGAAGAGGCGTTATAATGGCACAGAAAACTAAAAGGCTTTTAACACGTCAATTGTCATTTTCTCAGTGAAGATAAGTATTTTCTATATAAATGAAATGATACTGTAATTGTAAACCGTAGCACTTCACATCAAACCAAGTGATACTGTAAGTTATAATTTTACCTTAGAGCCCATAGATTTTAGTAAAAACTAACTTTAAAATAAAAATGGTAAATTTCATCTGGAATCACAAAATGTATGTTCCATTTAAAATAATGTTCGGTAACTGTAACTTTTTCAAAGCAAAACAATGAAAAACCTAATGAATTACATTATTTCGTATTTTCTATTAGCATTATTTTCTTCTGTCTCATGTTATTCTGATCCGTATTAAAGAGTGCATTTTAATTAAAGTTCTTTTTTTTAGATCCTGGGGATTTTCAAAGTTTTCCGAAAGGTAATCTCGAATCTCTTTAAATGATGGGAATACAGTCTTATATATTGTTCTGCGTCGAGAAAGCTAAAACTTTGTTTAAACACAATCCGCTGCCTCAGGCTTTAGACTCGAATTTCGAGACCGACTTAATTTTGAATGCAGTCCCTTGGGTGCTTTGGGTTCACTAGTTCCTTTTCATATACGTGCACCCTAACGGTAAATACGCTTTTTCTCCCCATTAGATTAAAACGGGAGAACCTCATTCCTGTTTCCAGAAATCCTTAATTCAGCTTTAACGCAATATTTAATGACATGCCGCATCAAAATTCCTGCACTATCTAAGCCTCCTAAAATTAATAATTACAAGCGTGGGGGAGAATTGTCGGGTATTAACAAGATGAAGTTATTCATCACTCAAATTTGCAATTAGCAGTCAACTAAATTAGCAATCTTAAGCGATTATCTCCAGCAGCTGGAAACTTAAGGCACAAGACCGCCTCACAGGAGGCGTTAAATCTGTGTGTTGAGTGAAATGATTTCAAAGAAGGCTCGTTATAAGGAATTAAGCTGGTGTTGCAAATTTTTGAAATGTAAAACAGCTTATTATCGGAAGAAAAGTCTGATAGGGGAATTTCACCTTGCAGGCTTTGGGTGTTAAATTTGAATAGTGGAGGCATCAATATGCAGATAAATTTTATATCTAAGAAATTCGGTGATGAAACACTTATTTTCTGATGGAAATAATGAATTTTTATAACGAAATTTAAAGAATTAAGATTTTTTCTTTATTAAAAATAAGTTATTTCTTTCGACTGTTTACTGACTCTTTGATGTTGTAATAGTTTATAGAATGCATAATTTATATTCCCATTGAAATAAATGTAAAATTGCTTTACAAGAATCTGAATTGATATTTCTCCTTATGGTCAAGCCAAAGATCATTGTTATCTGATTGACTTTTCGAAAAATGATATTTCTAGCAGTTCAATTTAACTGTATTTCATTACCCTCTGTTAAAATGACCGTAAACTTAAAACAAACCAAATTCAAATAAAAAATAAGAATTTTTTATTTTTTTACATCATATTGATAATTATACATTGTTCTCAATATAATTTTTTAAGAATTTTTTTTTTCATGCTAAAAAAAAGGTCACAATTATTCAGAATAAAAATAAAAAATTCCCACTAATAATGTAAAAATTTTTTCATATGGCTATTTATAAATAAAAAATTTTTATAGTAATTCTAATATTCCGTAATCTGAAAATTTTTTAATTAGCTTTTTTTTGCTTTATGAAAAATATGTATGATCAGAAATATATATGACAATAGATTTCTCATAAAGCAATTTCAAGTAACGGATAATCACTAAACACTGATAGCATATACGATCATCGAAGGAATATATACTACTGAATGGCGACTTAGATACAAAATTTAATATTCATCAATAACAGTAACAATTCTTTACATACGCGTTAATAAATGGCGACTTAAATAATGGAAAAGAATTTATTTTGAGCTAATTTGAATTTTTTTCTATATTTTATAAAATTTATGTCAATATTTCTAGAAGAAATGCCAGTTTTATGACAATAGATTCTCTCATAAAGGCAATTTCAAATAACTGATAATCCCTACAATGATTTCCCATAGCTCTATGCTGATCTACAAAGGAATATATACTACTGATTGGCGACTTAGATACAAAATTTAATATTCTCCAATAAAAGTAACAATTCTTTACATACGCGTTAATAAATGGCAACTTAAATAATGGCAAAGTATTTATATTGAGCTAATTTGAAATTTTTTTTTGTATATTTTATAAAATATATGTCAATTTCAGAAGAAATTCAGAGAGAGAGAAAAATAAACAATGATAGATAAAAGTACGAGCTATCTAAAAATACTCTTTTGTAGTACTGGATGCATTTCCAAATACAAAGAATAAAAAACTTGATTTGTGGTAACCCCGTTCGAATCTCAATTTGGTTGACTTAGTATATCTCTTAGAACGTAAAAATATTTGTTAGTGATCGCAGTGAAGACATCTGCTACAAAGCAAATAAATCTTTCATAATTGTAAGTATATTTAGATACTGGATTCCTGAAATGAGATCTTTCAGACGGAAGTTTGAATATTTTCTTTCACTCCATCATACGATAACGATTGTAAATATTAAAATTATTTTTATCCTTCAGTGAAATTATAACTCTGTGATTTTCATGAAATAAACTAATGGTTTCTCTAATATTAAAATTTAATTCATTTAAAGACTTTTGAAAAAAAATTTGTTATAAATTACTCGACTGGTAACTTAGGTATTGTAACAATAAGCTACATTCGGTTCAGCTTTTTTTACCTCTTCTCGTAAGCTTTCGTTAAAGACATACTGGACAGGACCGGTGTGAACTAGAAAGAATTTCGGACTTTTCCAACTAATAGAAGAGCCAGTTGGTTTGGCGGGATTCTGACCTGCCTTCCATGTCTTGAATTGACCCTTGTTTTTTTTCTCCCCGAGGGTAATCTGATTTTTTTAGAGGACAAGGTTGTTACCCGTAGAGAGAAGAGGGTGAACGCTGCTTGCATCCGCTGCATGCGGGATAGACATTTTTTGGAGTGATACAAGAAAAAGGAAGTTATAAAAGTTATAATTTGTCTCAATTTTTCACAAACTTTTGTATATTATTAGACATTTAAGGACTTAGGTACTATAGAAATAGATACTTTCGTCGTGCACTGAGATTTCTTATACTTAAAGAAATAGGCATGAGACCCTAAACCTTTTGGGTACAAATGTTTTTAGGAAAAATTCTTGTATTTCGTAACGATTTAATATTCTGATGCACGAATAGTAATAAAGGCAGTAGAAGATTCGATAACGTTTTGGACTTGTCAAACATAACTTAGACAAAACTAGCTTATAAATCTCTGTTAAATGTACCAAAACGAAACCTTTAGAAAAAAATGGATTTATTTGAAGATATTTTTATCAATAAAACATATTTATATATGGGTAGTTGGTTGGTGTCGTGTCTAGTCATTTAAAAGTCATATGACGTTTTATAAGATGGTTGCCATTCCTTTGTGAAGTTCGACTTCTGAGAGGGATGTCCTCGTAATTTAGAAACAGGGACCAAGTAGAAGACTGCCTTTACTTGGATTATCATCTCTAGACAGGTAGTTTGAAAACTTGGAGGGCATTGTGGTTGACAAGCTATTTTACAACCCCTATCGCCATTTATGAACACGTTGGATTTTTGTCCGGCTAGAGCCTTGATCTCGCTATCCTCCAGTTACGAGATCGCAGCCTTTGCCGACTAATTAACCGCGTATGTATAAATTATATCTTCATAAAAAATTAATAAATTTTTAGCAATAGCCTTTCCAAATTCTTATAAATTTTTAAGTTAGAAACCGAAAACACAGTTGTTAAAGTTGATGATTGTTAACATATTTGAAAAATCGGATGCGTCAACTGTAACTTCGGCAGCACATGTATATGACACGTGTGTGTCAGCTATGAAAGGCACTCAAAGGTTTAAGGGTAAGAAATAATATATCTTATTCGTATCCTTACACGTGTCATGTCAAAGCATGTATATGACGCAGATTTGTCAGCTATAAAATGTACTCAAAGGGTTAAGGATAAAAAATAATATAGCTTACCCTTATCTTTTCAGGTGGCATATCAAACATGTATATGACATATATGTGTCAGTTATGAAATGTACTCAAACGGTTAGGGGTAAGAAATTTATTGGTTGAGTATCAATATTGCGAACTATAGTATAAGAGTTTCATAATTTTATACATTAACGTGGTGGAATTCAAAACAGTCTATATAAATCTTTCATTTAAATATGACCAGAAATCCTAATTTATATCATAATAATTAAACAAAAAATTTCATTGCTTAACCAGTAAAGGAAAGCAGTTTTTTCCCTCGACTTGGAGGTATTTTATTCTATAAGTTTATATACTTATTTTCGGAAGTAGTAACTCAGCGTAGCTTCCGAGTTCAGCAATTTTTATATTTTCTCAACAAAACAGTTGTATTAACATTTTGAGTCTCAGACGGTTTTGAAAAAATACTGTCAAAGAATCCCGAACAGAGCAACCGTACTTTATCTATGCTGTGGTGTAGTGAATTGCTTTTATTACTTCAAATCCATTATTCGACTTGAAGTCATTTTATTCTATAAGTTTATATACTTATTTTCGGAAGTAGTAACTCATTGTAGCATCCGTTTTCAGCAATTTTTATATTTTATCAACAAAACAGTTGTATTAACCGTTCGAGTCCCAGAGGGTTTTAAAAACACTGCCGAAGAATCCTGAACAGAGCAATCGCTCTTTATCTGTGCTGTGGTGTCTATATTACAAAATACAATTACTGATCTATATTACAAAATACAAATATATTAGTAAGAAGAAAAGATAAGGAAAAATGCTAAAAAATATTTAAAAAATGAAAAGTAAAAGAAGCACTCCTTGTCCTACACCCAAAAAGTAAAATTTGCCAAAAGTCTATGAGCACGCTACATTCTTTTCCTTATTTCTAAACTACTCGAGCAACCCTATACTTTTTTAACCAAAAACTCTTTCAACTCGTTGTCGTTCCATTATCCTGTGCTGATGCGTCCTTCGTTCCACTGTCCTGTGCACAATACGTCCTTTCCCGGCTTTATCCAGATTGACTGGGACTCCAGTCATGGTCCTGAATCACCTCCTGGCGACCAATCACAACTCTCCAAACTTGGTGAAGTTTAAGTGCAGTCGTTTCCACTGACCACACCATACGCCTCCTGGAGTAGCGAAAAAATACTTGGGCATGCAACCCACAACGTGTGAGTGCGGCGAAAAAACAGATCAGTTTCGCAAACCTTATGTAAAAGATAGCTGCACTCTCACAACCTACATGGGTATAAAAAGACCCAAGCAGCGCTATAGGACTTCTTTTATTTTATGTCGATAAATCCCTAGCAGCGCGATAACACTTCTTCTGTTTTAAATTCTAAACATGTATGCTTCAATACTGCACTATTATTATAGTAATGTGCCTATTGTACAATGTATTATTTACATAAAAAGAGGAGCTGTGGGATGTACTTGCGTTAGTAAATCTGAGTACAAGTGACTTCGACAGTCGATGGAATACCATCAGTGGTCCACAATACTCGAAATATTCTGGGTTTTCTCGACATAAAAACTGAACAGTGCTATCGTGTTACTTGGGACTCAAACGGTTAAATAATGCTGTTTTATATCATTCATATTAATAAGCTTCAGAAATTATTTCTATTTATTTTTACGATGTCCTAATTCTCAATTTTAATAATACTCATAAATCCAGCTATATTGAAATGTTATAAATTTGTCTTCTTGATTCAAATAACTCTAATATTATGGAGACTATGTACTTTCTGTAAAAACTAACTAGAATATATCTTATTCGAGTTAAAATAAATTAAAATGCTTCATCTCAAAATTTATAACCATGCTTATATCATAAATTTATACTTTAATTCTATGTTGTGTATATCACATCACGTTATCTTAAAAGCAATATTAATACCTTACTATCTATGATATAAATGAGCTCATATTTATAATTTTACCTTCGGAAAACGGCAAAGCAAATTTATCAGATATGGGCCTATTAACATACTTTAACGACCATAATTAAGAGCACTATAACGCTGTATTAAAAGAGAGTTTAAACGTGACAAATTTAAGAAAACCGAAATTTTCGAAACTTTTGTTACTGAATCCTCCCATTTAGGATTAAATTGACGAGCAGTTTTTAATTTAACTCTCTCGACTTTTCTCGTTAATATCGAACCACCCGATGAACACCTCAGTGGCGATGTAATTACACGCTTCGGTGAACTTCATTTTTTTTTACTTTCTTTTTAATCATTGTGATTACACCGTCTTAGATGACTCCTTAAATATTTTAAACATTTGCGTAAAAGACTTGAAAGATCAGGAATAACTGCGAGCTAGTCGTTACCCTGATCTTAGGAATCAGAAAAGAAGTTGTTAATGAATTCCAGTTTCTTCTTCCGAGAGATATGCAAGATTACAAAAGGTAGTTCTTTTCGTATAGTAAAGATGTATACGTTTACTGTGATCATTATCTCAAATTTTTACTTGTAGTAGGTAAAACTCTCATTTTTACCGGAGATGCCAAAAAGAAATAATTTCTACCATGTTCCTAAAAACCTTAATTTAATGTTGCTGAAAAGTCACCATAAAAAATATTCAATTACTCGAGTTAAAAGTTTTTGAAATGATATTTATACTTTCAACTGCTAGTATCATGAAAGAAAGAATCTGATATTTGTACTTTGAATTTGTTATTTATTAGCACTGTTTCAATGGCAATATATTGTTAACTATTTAGAAATAACTTAAATTTATAAATATTACTTACCTGTAGTTTTGTGAAGCTCTAAATTTTTGTTCCATTGTATCTAATCTACAAACACAATGCAGAATTTTTCTTAAACATTTATTTTGATGTCATTGCTAATTATCCCTTCTTAATATGGGATGTAAGAATCAAGAAATTGTATAGACCATATATTTTCACCAATTAATCACTTTTTTGATATTTGATCCTGGTCTCAACACAAATATCAAAAGTATAATGGATGCAATTTCTTGATTTGCACAATCCATGATAAGAAGCTTGAAAAGTTAAAAGGGGACGTTTATAATGAAACCAAGCCTAATGGTTTATTAAAATTTTGAGTTGCTTTTCCATATTAGATATAATGTAAATACAAATTTATAGATTATCAGAGCGTAAGGTAGTTAGATATAACATATTTTTGTGTATAAAGTTAAATAAATTCTTTAAACACATTAAAATTCATTACTAAAGCTACTAAAATTTCTAAAATTCAAAACACAAATCGTATTTAATCTATCAACTTTCTATAGTTACTTTATGGTAAAATTATGGATATAATTTCAAACTCATTTTACTCTCAAACTAGATTGATTTTTATAATAGCTTTTCAACATAAGAAACGGAAACAGCAAAACGCATGCATCACGTGGTTGTTCCGTGGATGTGCATAACCCTCATTGGCTTTTTAAATTAAATAGCACTTATTTGTCCTTGATAGGCTAATATCAATTTCATTTTTGTATACAAATTTTCAATAATTACTAAATATTTCACCCTAAAATTATGAAAATTACTAGAATATAAAAAATTCAAAACACAAATCGTATTGAAATATATCTTCATACTAGTTGATTAGTAAAATTATGAATATCATTTAAAAAAAATTTAACTAAAGCTCATAGGGTCTTTATAGAGCAAGAAATAGAAGAACCGTGGTATTTTCTAGAATAAATGGGGTACAGGCTAATAATTTCATAAAACTCATTTTAGTAAAGCTCATCTCAATAACGCCATACATTATATAACATAATTATTAACTCTTACTGTATTCCAAATGAAAATTTTCTTATTTTAGCATGTTTGTAGACATTCATTTATAATAAACTATCAACTTTACACCTGGTCTTTTTTTTTCATGGGTATCCACATATAAAAAGCATAGCTCTGAATTTTTGAATACGTATATTCCAGTGTATAAAAAGTGTATAAAAACGGAACTGAACGTATGGATTATTTATTTTATTTAAAGTTAATTTACACCAAAAATGAAGGATTCAAAATCACATAAACTCACTAAATGAGAAAGAAATGTCTGAAACAAATTAATGCGATTGATAAATCGAATACATATATATGTATATGTATATATATATATATATATATATATATATATATATATATATATATATATATATATATATATATATATATATATATATATATATATATATATATATATATATATATATATATATATATATATATATATATATATATGTATATATATATATATATATGTATGTATATATATATGTATATATATACATATATATATATGTATATATAAATATATATGTATATATAGATATACATATATATATATATATATACATATATACACACACATATATATACATACACATATATATACACACACACACACACACACACACACACACACATATATATATATATATATATATATATATATATATATATATATATATATATATATACAGATTGAGAGAGAGAGCATGAGCATCTTATAGCAACCCATTAAAAATTCCTAATTCAACGATCTTGATAGTTAACGCATTTTTAATGGTTTATTGAAAATGCATATAGCATGCCTGTCAACGCATGACTACCAGTACTGACATTCGGGTCAAATACCTCTCTTTGCCCTCCCTTATCGTTACGCTTTTACCTATGAACTCATTTCTGGCAGCTTTAAACAGCCACTGAATTTTCCCCTCCTTGCAGAAATTCATTCTCTGAACCACTTTTAAACTAATGAAGCACAAATGTAACGCTCGCGGCGGGGAAATCATTTGTACGTGATTTTAAAGTTACTTATTTAAAGCTGACTGACAGCTTTGTTGACTGCTAATTAAAATATATTAAGGTTAACTTCATTTGTTACATATGAACGAGTCCCTTCATAAGTTGTTATTAATTTTAGAAGGGTTGCACAAAGGCTTTTCAAATTTTCCGCACGTAACAGAAAGTTGCTTTGAATAAGAATTTTCCCGCATTTAAATTTCGTTTCTCATCCTGCTTAAAAATATTTTAAATTACTAAAAGAAGCCAGTTGAATACACATATATATAGGTATGAACAAATGATGTTTAAGCATTTAAAATTAGTTGCTACAATTTTCTCTTCAAATCAAAGCTTTCACTGCTTGATATATGATAGGATCATAATCTCCCAGTACACATTGATAATTACTAGGAATTCTGAAGTTATTAATGATATGTGATGAATCATTCCCTAAATAAGGTCAGCAAAGTACCAATACATTGATCCTGTTTTAGAGCGATTGTATGAGTAATATATTGACACAGAGTGGCATCTAAGATTTCCTTATGTAACTCATGGATTGTTAACGATATTCTTATCATGTGAACATATAATGCTGTTACACAAGACACTCAAATATATTTTTAAAAAATTGTATTTAAATGGCAGCTTATTTGATAAAAATAGTCGTCAAAAATATTCTTTTAAGAATGCTCCTAATGCACAACACAAACGCCGGATCCTTTTATTTTTTAATTTTCAGTTACGTTAAATATTATTTATGTAACACAATTCTTTCAAGTTGAAAAATATTTTAAGGACTGTTTTTTATACGTATTTTCAGAAGATTTAATGGTATTAAATCTTCTGAAAATTGAGAAAACCAAATACATTAATATGACAAATACATTAATAGACAATCTCTAAACTTTTTAATAATAAATTCCTTAAAATAAAGCACCTAAAACATTTAGCTAATTAAACTAATTCAAGAGAAAAATTTGGAAAGCAAAATTTTTAAGTTTAAAATAAGAGTATATGCCAAAATAATAGGTTTCCGTATAGTAAAATAATCATATTATTTTATAAACTCCTTGTGATAGTGTAGAGTATATTTAAACTGATTTTTCAGAACAAAAATTCACTTTACATTCTTGGTTGAATTCTGTTCTTTCGAAGGATTTTTGTAACTTTAAAGCATTTTAAAGTCCTTTTATATAACAGGTTGTAAGAAACATGAGGTAAACAGTATATTTGTATATATTGTTTACACATTGCTATCAAATTTATCTTGAGAACTTTTCCACTTTACAGTATTCTTACTTTATAATATGAAATCCAAATCTTGTTTTAATGTTCAAAAAGAAAAATAATGTAATTCCCTTAAACTAAACATTTTATTCCTAAATAAAGTATGGGGGTTGCTTAGAAATCCTTTCCAAATGAACGGAGCACAATTTCTAAATAGAATGGTCTTCAAGTTTGTATGTGCATGATTTTTGGGCAGACCACGCAATGTTAGAGGTTTGTAAGCGTTGCATCAGGTTATAAAAATCTGGCTGAAATTAAATTTTTGGTGACAGGAAAATTGTATGAAATATTCACAATTGGTTATGCTATGTATTGATAAATCGTTAGGCACAACTGTTCGTCCACGAGGGTAAGAGATTGACAAAATATGCGCAGTCCAAAATTTTGCAACTAATCACAGAAAATGAAGGTTACATTTGATAGAAACCTTTGAACTTAAGAGAGGTGGTGTGTCTTTGTTCCTAGTTGTCTTTGTTCCTAGTTATTTTCTCTAATCCTGAACTTATTAAGAATTAGACAGAAGTCCAGCACATGTATAATCCAGCTTCTGAAGAAAAAGTAAAACACCTTCTTTTTCTTTAAATAGCTCTTTTTTTAATTACTAATAAGGATTCTTGTGGTCTACTTGAACAATGGATAGACGAAGATTTCAGATATGTACATAGACAACTTCCATACCTGATGAAGAAAAAGCGTTACCCTTACGTGAAGTCTAAATCCAAGTTGTATGTAGCTTTTCCGTGAACATGGCTGTTCTTACACTAGCCATCAAATGAATGAGGAAATAATCAAGTTAGAATCGTCTATGTAACATTCAATAAACTGTAGACAGATTTTTCTTTGTTAATGACCACTTATAGATATGTCTAGTTGGACGATATATGATGACAAGGTGTTCTGTCCAACAGTCATGATGCGACAGCAGTTGCTTAATAATTTTATAAACTGTGTTTATTTTGTTACCGTTGAGCGTAGCGCCATCTAAAGAAAATATATGTAATACAATAGTGTTCGTGGAACGAGGGGATTAAATCTGCTATACATTCTGTTTTTTCTTGGATTCCTTAAAGTGGATAGTTTGGACGACGTTTGGAGTGAAGATATTCAAAGTCATTGTAGTAAGTAAATTCTTAATTCTTCTAATCATAAATCTTATTGGGTTTTCATTTTCCCAATGCTGATCCAATCCATATACATTTAATTCTATTTGATTGTGTTTATGTATTTTGTACCCCCTCGTTCATATGATTCTTATCTAATTATACATTCCATTAATTCTTAACATCTCACACAAGGTTAACATACATAAAGATCTATATTTGGCGTTAAAGAAGTCTACTTGAACAGAACAGAGTCTATTACAGGAAAATAATTCTTTCTTTATGTTGAAGTAGAAGTTCATATAAGTTATATAGAATTATTTGTAAAAGAAACATTCAGTAATATCGTGAGAGATTTTCATACATTTTAAATAGACAATTTCTTGTGAGGGGATATGGTCACTGATATTTAAACATTTCACATAGCGATGCACTCAATATATACCTGATATAATGAGCTTTTTATTTCCTTGACGTAAATTAAGCCATCATAATTACTCTTATTCAACATAGATTATATAAATGCTTTTTGCAAAGTATCTTCTGAATACTAAAAGGATAACATTTATAATTTACAATTAATTGCACGTCTAGTAAGCAATTTCACATAAAGAAATTAATCTTAAATAACAGTTTTATTAATCCTTTTTGCAGTATATGGACCTTTTTAATGGATTTTTATGAATATAAACTGCGAGATATCTAATCTTTTATTTATTTTATTAGTTAAGTCACGTGCTGACGACGCTTTTATTTTTATCAAAAACTACTTTGTGGTATAAAAATTTAATTTCGGAATCTCTTCTTTTGTAACCGGAAGTAATTAGCATTTCTCATTGTATTATTTTGTATTCAACTCTTCCATCTAGAGTATTTCGTAATAAGAAGAAAATCTCGGTAATTACCATTTAGGACCCCCTAAAATAATTAACTAAACAAAACTTTGAGATAAACTTTAATTTGTCTAGACTGTATATTTAATCGTCACAATTTACTTTTATCAGCATCTAGATTATCATTATTTTAATATTTTATGAACCCGCCAATAAATATTAAGAAAATCTAATTTATATAAATGTACTAAAGTATCATTTACATACTTTTTATAGGGTACTCCTTTATTGATGCCATCAACAAATGTTTTGAATAAAATTAACTCTAAACTACATACTACATTTCTTTTTAAAATAACTTTTAAATGATCTGAACTATGAAACATCTCATCAGTTGTTTTTCAAACAGGGGTGACTTTGTTCGAAAATTTCCAAATTTTTCGAATATTGGTGTAAGCTTGTTCCGAAAATAATTAAAAAAAATAAAAAATAAATAAAAAGGAAAAAGGCATATTTTTTTTCTTAAATTCCTATTGATTTAATTCTTTTCGAAAATTCGAGAAGAATTTTCTGAGAAATCTGTTTATGAAAATTAAAAAGAACGTTTTTTAAAACCATCTTTTGCTTCTGATGAAAAATATATAAATGAATTTCGAACATAATCAGAAAGTTATATCTTTTCTCACCCTTTTTCTTTTCTGTCGTGTCCACAAATCTTTTTCTACCGAAAAACAGTAATAATATGTGATTTCCTTTTTAAAGCAATATGTTAAAATTTAAATTTATGTATCCAGATTAAGAAATTGTATTTTTGTTTTCTAGATAACCAACACACATACATTGATATATGTGTGTTTGTATTATTTTATACAGAACACGCTTATATTTGCAGCTCTGTAATAAGATGATATGCATTAAAACATATTAATATATTGATATTTGGTAAAACAATAAATCACAATATTAAAATTCAGATATCATTTAGCTCTAACTTCGACACCCAGAAATTAACTTTAATATAACACTTATATTTACTACAGGAAACACTTATATTTGCAACTCTATTATAAGGTGATATATATTAGAACATATTAATATATTGATATTTGGTAAACAATAAATCACAGTATTAAAATTCAGATATCATTTAGATCTAACGTCGACAACCTGAAATTAACTTTAATATAGTTTTTATTTTAAATTAGTGGCGTATACTTTTCCCCAAAAATGTTGTAGAATGTTCAAAAAAATTTTCTTTAGGTAGAATCACCCATATTTAAAAAAACCCTTATGATAAATTGCTAGAGATTTATTAATTTACAAACAATTAGAGATTTATTAAGTCTCATTTATTTTTTGTGAAATAGAGTGATTGAAGATAATCATCAAATAATTCAATAAAATAGCTTTTCCTAGCTTCCATGTCGTGTGAAATGTAATTTAACTGATCAAATAAACAAACATGAGTACTTATCTGTACAAACATTCTTTGTATTTTACTTTTATGAATACTTATTCAAATAATTATTTTCAAAGGGAGTCAAATATTTATTTTCGGATGAAAATGTAATGGACGTAAAAATTATTAATGGAAATTTATACATGAAACTTCCCTTGAAGATAAAATAACTTATCCTTTACATTTTGCATAAACACATTTGCTTTTATCAATAATTTTATGCTTAGGGCCTAGAAAATTTTCCAACACAGCTTTGTAGGCTCAATTTAAAATGTGATTATAAAATATCATTGCATTTAAAATCTTTGAAGCACTAAGGGTAGAAGAGCTATTTCCCATCCAGATAAAGTAATTTAAAGGGTAAACAAAGGCATTCAAGTTAAGCATTTGAATGCAAACAGGTATTGAGTGAAATACTTTTACCTATGCAAATTAAAATAAAAGTCCAATCAAAAATCTGTCCTGCTGAAAATAGTTTATGTTGTGGTGTAGTACATTGCTGTTGTTATT
>CM063504.1:27461274-27468774 GCA_032207245.1 Pardosa pseudoannulata | reverse complement strand
AATCAAAACATTTAGAACACTTCGACTAATGATTCAGCCTCATGCATTAGAAATCAGTTGAGTCTAAAATATTTCTACAAGAGTAATTAATTAAAATGAATTAGTCTTTGACACACAAAAGATTTACTAGGTTCATAATTACCTTTGCAATTGGTTCTTCTGCGAAATATGCCCACTAATTTAAGCTTTGAACATTTTAAATGAAATAATTGGATTTACTAGAACTCATTTAATTCTAGAGGTGTGAATAAGTTCAACATAAGCTATTATTCCTATATTGATATGGGATTAGAGTAAAAATTTGATATTATAACTATTTAATAGTATATAAATTTACACCAATATGATCTATCGGGTAACTGGTTTCATCCAGTAAAACTTTTATAAAAAATTGCAATTTTTGATAAAAAATTTAATTTATTTTTTATAGAATTACATTTATAATTTTTATTCTCCATCACTTCTTTGCAAGAGGATTTAAATAGTTTATTCTCTTCCTTGGTTATTTTATGTAGAAATATTTTATTTCAGAATACTTCAGAGAGATATAATTTATTTAAATTGTCAATTCTTGCAAAGTAATTGATCAAATATAAAAACTAACCTACATATTAAATTTACATTAATGGATTAATATTTCAACGTACTGAATACGTACTACAACGTACGACTCTATAAAATCTTAGAAAACTTCACTATCTCTGAGTAATATAGGATATGTTTTATTTAGATAAAAAGAAGGTTTCAGAAGTTTTCAGTCCCCTTAATGCACAGTTTTTAAAATAAAAATGTGCATTAAGGGGTAAAGGATGAGCGTGAAGCAGTTATTAAAATATAAATGACGGTTTTTCGAAAGGTACATATTAAAATAAAAATGTAACTAAACAAAATGACTAGTAATATATTACTAGTCATATTTTAACATGGGTGTGTGTATGTAAAAGAGGGGGAAATAAACGTTCAATTTAATACTTACATCTGAATTTAAAAGGAAATATTTTATTGTACAGAAATTCTGTCAGAACTTCCCTAAATATGTCGAAACAGAACTTAATTTTCAAACATCAGTCTTACATAGAACTTAGAAAGCAGCAGGAATAGATCTGACATCATGAGAGCAACTGCAGAAGTACCGCTGTTAGCTTTGCAGATTAATTGCTCCAGAAATAGTTCTGAAATCCCGATTTCATTTGTCGGAGGGATATCGTCTAAAAACCATGTAATCCTCTTTTCAGAGTTCGGGAGAGTTCTAATTCCGTAATAATTATTATTAGAACTACAGTATTCTTTTTTTTCTTTTGGAGGAAAGCAAGAATGATTGTTTTTGTTCTGAAATTTTATTATTTTATAGCGGAAGAAAACGCTTTTGTACCTGAGGTTATAACAACAACCTTTGCCTTAATGCGAATTATACGTAAAGCAAGTATTGTAATCGTCAATAAATTGGACTTGGAGGATTATACGCGTTTTAGAGCAGGGTTGAGTGAACTTTCTTTGGATAGAGCCAAACGCAAAAGAAAAAATGAACAGGCTAATAAATTTTATTTTAAATTTTTTTAAAAATGTAAAAATATTTCCATGTCTATTAAATTTAAAATTTCTAATATCCGAATTAAATTTACGTATTTTTGGAGTCATTTTACAGTTGAAATATTTTTCAAATATTCACAATAACCCAAAGAAACACCAAGGACACTTAATATCTCAGCTATTTACTGTGGCACTATCGGTCCGCCATTTTCCGATACGAAATAAGTGATAATAAAATTTTTGCCGAAATAGAAAAGCACTACTAGAAACTTGAAATTATCTGAAATAAA
This sequence comes from Pardosa pseudoannulata, assembly GCA_032207245.1. Classification (NCBI taxonomy): domain Eukaryota; kingdom Metazoa; phylum Arthropoda; class Arachnida; order Araneae; family Lycosidae; genus Pardosa; species Pardosa pseudoannulata. Next base: position 27,466,954 of record CM063504.1, on the reverse strand, counting down.
AACCCTAATTCCACTTATTGGATAATTCTTGTTAACGGAAGAGTGAGTTCTGATATATCTCTGTTTTTCTTATCTTGAATTACCAACCATTATGCATAAAATTTAATTTGTGTGGAAAGCATTAAAACTGCACGAATTATAGATAAACATTTCCCTTAATTTAATTTATTATATTACATAAATGCCATAAATTTTCAACTTGTGGCGGCTGGACTACGGCCCAATAAGTAGGGCGTTGCTCTGCTGTACCAGAGATCGTGGATTCAAATTCATTCATAGCCGTGCGAAACTGGCTTTAAGCTGTGAATATCGATGTCATTAAACCTCGTGAAAGAAATTGACTATAGCTATCCAAATCAATTTGCAGCGGTCCGGATAAAACTTTCAGGCGAGCCGTAGTTTGATCAAGCCTGGCTTCTATATCCCAAACAAAAATATTTATTTTAATTCTACATATATGTATGTTCATGACTATGATATCAGCTTAAAGATGAAATTAATAGGGAACGGTCTTTCGATACGAGTTTAAATACTGCAAGCATAGGCGTTATTAGCCTTTCGAGTCAAATGGATGTCTCTAAAGTCAAAAACTGAAATACAACTCCAAAGTAAACCATGCTCTAAACCCCGATATCGTTTATTACTTTATAGCAAATATAAACATAGAGATTCAATTGTAATTAATTTATTTTAGCCTCAGAAGTACAGATGCAAGAAGATGTAAAGAATACCAAGTTGAATGTTTTTTAATGGGAAATGTAAAACGATCAATAAGGGAAATGGATACAAAGACCATAAAATATGACTACAAATAAGCTAATTATTAAGATCGCTAATTATAAACATTAAACATTGAAAATGCACATGCAGGATGGTGAAAATAATCTGCAGTTGAATCTTTATTCCATCTTTTAGCACAAAAAAGAAGGCGGTTAATACTAGAAATGGATATAAAGAGTCGATAAAGTGTGACTATAAATAAATTATTTACTTACATCACTAATTATAAGTATTTAACATTAAAATTACACATAATGGAAAGTGAAAATAAAGCACAGTTAAATTTTGATCCACCATTTTTCATGGAGAAATAAAAAATAACTGCGAGGAATAGATGTAAAGATTAAATTTGACTGTGAATGAATCATTTAGATCATTTATTATAAGTATTTAACATTGAAATTATGGAAGATAAAAATAATCTACTGTTGAACCTTGATCCATCGTTAATCAATAAGTTAATCAATAATCAGTAATTTATTTAGTGTGGAAAGTCATTAAAACTACACGAATTATAGATAAACATTTCCCTTATTTTAATTTATTATATTACGTACATATCATATACTTTCAACTTGCGGTGACCGAACTATGGTCGAATAAGTATGGTGCTGCTTTGCAGTACCAGAGGTTGTGGATTTGAATCCCACAGCAAACAGGGATATTCATTGCCGTACGATATTGTCTTTAAGCTGTAATTATAGGTGTCATTAGACCTCGTGTTGCAAAACAATAGAAGTAGGCTGTAGTGCTCCAAACCAATTTTTAGCGGTTCGGATAGAACTTTTAGGTGAGCCGTAGATTGCCCATGCCTAACTTCTATGTCCAAGACAAATATCTTTATTTTTATTATCCTACATATATGTATCTTCGTGACTACGATAACAGCAATAAGATAAAATTAATGGTGCACGGTCTTTTGATACCGGAGTTTAAATACTGCTAGCATGAATGTTCCTAGCCTTTGGAGTCAATTGAATATCTCTAAAGCTAAAAATTGGAATACAGCTGCAAAGTAAACCATCCTCTAAACCACGATATCATTCATTTCTTTATAGAAAATACAAACATGGAGATTCAACATGTTGCAATTAATTTATTTTACCCTCAGAAGTACAAATGCAGGAAGATGAAAATAATACCTAGTTGAATTTGGAACTATGGTTTTTAATGGGAAATGTAAAATGACGAAAATGGAAATGGATGTAAAGACCATAAAAATATGACTACAAATAAGATAATTATTAAGATCGCTAATTGTAAACATTTAACATTGAAAGTGCACATGCAAGATGGTGAAAATAATCTACAGTTGAATCTTTATTCCATCTTTTAGCACAAAAAAGAAAGCGATTAATGCTAGAAATGGATAAAAAGAGTCGATAAAGTGTGACTATAAATAAACTAGTTACTTACATCACTAATTATAAGTATTTAACATTAAAATTACACATAATGGAAAGTGAAAATAATGCACAGTTAAATTTGGATCCATCATTTTTCATGGAGAATTAAAAAATGAATGCGGGGAATAGATGTAAACATATATTTGACTCTGAATAAATCCTTTATATCACTTTTTATAAATATTTAACATTGAAATTATGGAAGGTAAAAATAATCTACTGTGGAACCTTGATCCATTTTTAATCAATAAGTAGAAAAAAGTGGATGTAAAGACACGATAAAATTTGACTATCAATTATTTACATCACTAATAAGTATTTTAAAATTGAAATTACACATGCTGTAAAATAAAAATAATGTACAGTTGAAATATATAATTTTTAAAGAGAAGAAGAAAATGATTAATGCCGGAAATGGATTGAAAATTCAATAAAATGAAACTATGAATAAAATTACTATTTACATATCTAATTAGAAGTATTTAACGTATATTGTATAACTTTTTATTTAGAAGGTTACATAACATCTAAAAATATTTTGGACTTGATCTGCCTTGTTGATTGTCTAACTGCAAAGAATGAAAGTTCTGTCGCCTCTGGAAGTACACTACCACTGTCACTCTGTGCTTATTTAAGTGATTTTACTTCTTACAATGGTACTACTTCAGGTACATTTTCGCCTTATCTTCCCCTTTTTCACGATCTTGCTTCTGGTCTGAATCTCTACAGAGACTCCTTTCCTGGTGCCCAGTTGCCCAGCTTTTGAGCAACCATCAGGTAGCGCTCTTTTGAGGGATTTTTTCTGCCCACTAAAGGGCTTGTGACAAAAATTCTACAAAAGTACCTACACCTACAAGGAGGTCAGGTTGGGAACTTTCTAGATACCCAGTTGACCCAGCTTTTTAATTGTTGCATTCTAGCTTACAATAATGCACGTGTTCATCTCACTATGCTATTTATTTCTTCCATACCTTCTTCCATTTAAAGACAACTCTTGTAGAGTGCGTTGAACTATATTGTAATTGGGATACTGACAAGAAAGTGACTTACTAAGAGAGGAACCACTTCCTCCTCCATATGGTGAACGATTTTACTGTTAGACAATAATATTCTTATTGTGACTTAAGATGGCAATCTATGTAGAGATCATGAAAGATATCCAATATGGCCGTCATTCCAGAATTCAGTAGGGATTACACTGTAATGAAATATGCATGAAAATTTAAACGTTTCTTTGAAATTGATAATTTATTTCAAAAGTACTACACAGTCATTTATTAGTATAATAGCTATCGAATTAAGTTCTGGAGATCGATAAAATCTTTGTCTTCTAGGTTTTCAATCAGAATGGAAGAATAAATGAACAGTTGTGTTTAGCAACATTTAGTAAGAGTGTTTAGTAACATGCCACACATCTTTCACGATTTCCATAGATCTCCATAGATTTTCCACGATTGCGTCCCTACAGGTTTTTAGGTTACCCTCTGGTGGGCTATGAAAGTCTGTGATAAGTGAAGTATATTTACTGTTCTCGCGACCTCTAAAAATGTTATCAATACAAGAAAGCTCATTTCTCATTTTCCCAAATTCCATAAAGCCTTGTTAGCCCTTGTTGGCAAAAAAGTAGCTCCAAACCAACCCAAACCAATATATAAAATCAGTACTTCCGTAAATTTTAAGTGATTGGATCAAAGTGCTTCGACAATAGATGCGGGAAAATAAAAACATCGGGGATAAAAGTTTGTTTCTGTGAGGATAAAATCGGGGGGAAATAAATCGAATGTTCACTTCAGGAAATCTAATATGAAGGAAACAATAAAAGGAGTTGCACTGTATCCTCTTAAGAAATTACATCTTTGTCTCTTTACACTGACATTTTCATTTAAAAATTTTAAAAAATATATCTAACACAAAATGTAATGAAATATCCATATGTTAAAATAGTAATTTCTTTGTTGAATAATATTTTTTTGTTTAAAACAAAATAGAACTGTTTATAACGATTCTCTAGTCCAGAATCAATATTTCGATTTTTATCCCGGTATTTTTCTAAATCAGAAAATATTTCCATTTCGAATTTGTTTTTACATTGTACTCGTTACAGCATATCAATCAGTATGAACGGATTTTTTACATTACCTGCATTTCATATATTGATTTCTGAGTTTTAAGCTTTTTTTCTATTTCGAAACATTACAGAATTTTCGAACGTGTTTAAATTGTCACGAAAGCTTTAATATTTTAAATGGCAAAGTATTACTGATTTGTTTATAGCATAACAATTACGTTTTCCAAATAACTTCTACGTGCCAAGTAATAAAATATGTTTTCAATGATTGGCTCTGTAATTTTTTGCAAGAGTTGTACTTCATTTTCATTCCTGGTAATCTACACACTAAAGTTTTGTTCTATGTAAATATCCATGTTACTTATGCATTTCGAAATGACATGATCAATGTTAGGAAAATTTTGCATGTTGCATTCAGGTAAACTCACAGATGGTTTTTATTGATCAAATTGATAGGATGTCAAGGTTATTATAGAGAAAGATTACTTTATTTTCCCAATTGCACCTGGTGATAAAACAGTTATGTACCATTTTATATATTTTTTCTTTTAATAGCATACTAAACTTATCCAATCTTTTTTAATTAATTCAACTGATAGGTTTATAAACTTTCTTTGGAGATAATTGTACTGGAGATACTGCTTCAGGAGCTATTTTGTTTTATCTATGTAATATTATTTCTTTTTATTTTCTTCTTTTTATCTCATTTTCCTGATCGCCTTATTTTTATTTGTATTTTCCGTCTCTAGGAGTAACGACTTGATAGTTTGAAAACTTTGAAAGTATTTAACGCTTTATTTATATCCTGTACGTAATATATATATATATATATATATATATATATATATATATATATATATATATATATATATATATATATATATATATATATATATATATATATATATATATATATATATATATATCCCTATAGGTACCTTGGTTTTCTTTATATAATCTAGCAAAAAGTAGGTACTTTACTGCTAGCTTATTGCAAGCATAAATTACCAAGTATTACTAAATACAAAGGCTTGATAACTATACATTTTTTAATTAAAAAAAACAAAATACGTTTTTATTTATTTATTTATTTATTTGTAAATACTTTTTTCATTTTCGAAATTGCTTTAATTCTTATTATGTGATATACACTCAAGAGTCAAAACATTATGAACACCTGTCAATAACGAGTTAGTCCACCTTTGGCGTGCAACACAGTTTCAACCCGCCTTGGCATGGATGCCACAAGTCCTTGGTAGATGGCCGGAGACAGATTGTACCAGATGTTTAAGCAACGGTTACGAAAATCCGAGATATTGCGAATTGGTGTTCTTTGAACTCTGAGCTGCCGTCCCATGACATCCCAAATGTGTTCTATCAGATTGAGATCCGGTGAGTTAGGCGGCCAGGACATTAACTTGAATTC
>CM063504.1:27411274-27456274 GCA_032207245.1 Pardosa pseudoannulata | reverse complement strand
AAAAAATACGCTAAAGTTTTATTGGGTCAGTGACCAAAGTGTTCTATGATTTCTTACATCACCCTTTGTCGACTAGATTGGAATACGGGAAACCCACCCTCGTTATTGTCCCTTTACTTCCGGTTATAAATAGATATATAAATAGACATTATAGATTGTTAATTTTTAATACACATAAAGCTCGTCAAGTCTCAAAGATCATTCCATAAGAAATAATGGATTCTAAAAGTAAGAATAAAAATATTTTTAAGAGAATTATTTATATTCTTTTACGAAAGTCATCCAAGATATTTAAGTGTTGCAATTAGAGATACTTGTGTTACCGCAAACGAAATACTTCGAAATAGAGATTGACAAAACCATGAGAAGATATCACCGTCTTTGTGCCTCAAGGAGTAGGAGTGTATCCCTCAATAAATGTCAAAGAGAGGTGCAGTTCCTAAACAATCGACCTGACCCTCCTACCTCAAAACTCCATGGGGGAAAGCACTGGCAGAAATGTACACTACATCCATTTTTGGAACGTTTTTGGAGGTCAAAAAATTGTACGTGACAACCGGTGGAATTGTACGTGCAAACCGCTTAGAGGGTTGAAAGAGAGTTAAAATTTCTCCTATAAATATACGACTTAAGCATATGTATATGGCGATATTTAAATCATATTACCACTCGAATTCTTTCTTAAAATTCTTCCCACTAACTCAGTTCATGATTTACCTCATGTTTAAGGTTGCTTAAAATGCAGTTATGGTTATTAAATCAAAATCACGATGTTCTAGATGTTGTCTACCTTCGATTAAATTAATAATAACTGAATGACTAAAGTACGCTGAGCCATCTAAACTAGCGTGTACACGACAACAATCTCCCATGTAACGAATATTCCCGGAGATACTAAATATATTCTGAGTTGGCAAGTTCTTAGATAAATCTCTTCGGAATCGGTTAAATATTTATGAAGAATCCAATTTCCTCTCCCGTCAGGCAGTAAAGAACACGCATCATGTCGTGTGACTAGACATAGAAAACGAGATGAGCTCGTAATTGAGCAGTCAGAGAAAATAAAAATCTACTTGATGCCTCTATTCCCTGTAGATGCATTTAATTTCACCATCCTACACAACATAAGATTCATATAACCCTAAATGAGACTATTAAATGCATTAGTGTTGTACTCTCCGCTTACAGATTTCTGTCTCTATTTATTTAATTATTTATTATGTACAATTCGCGTAAATTTACGCAATGCGGAGCTCTCGCAGGATTTTGTTCCTGATAATATATATTCGGTTCAGTGCCACTTTCCTTCACCCTTTCGTATTTTTTTCTCTTTATAGAATAGAATGTTTTGTTTTACTGTAATTTGAAATAAAGTTAACTAAAAACAGACATCCGTCTACAACTACATATACGCATATATACTCTACATAAATAAGCATATATCTATAACTACATATATACACATATATCTATAACTACATACATTTATTAATCACATTTATTAATTTTCTTTTACATCTATTCCATCGATAAGAAACCAAATTTTGTGACAATTGCATATTTTCCAGATCACGAGATGTCCTCTTCCATTATACATTTTCATTACACAATATTGTCACGAAGATTCGAATGAACACACCGTTTAACCTAAGAGACTAATTTATAGAAGATTATCAACTGGTAACCTTGCAAGATCGAGAAGTTGCCTACAACTAGTGGGTATCAGCTTTTATACCCGAACAGAATATTCGAGAAATAACTAATTTACATAATAAAGAAAGATCTAGAATGTTCGAGAACATAAGGCAACAATAAATAACATTATTAAATTAAAAATCCATACTTTGGATCAACCGCCATGGCGAGCATCGAACACACAAACTTTGGGGCTGGATTCCGTGCTTTGACCATTCGGCCACTGGGCTCGTTGGCAAAGTTTATTTATGCGGCAATATTCCTAATACAATTGTGTCTATAAATACATAGTCCTTAACTAATATGTGTGGGTAATGATATTAATATGTAATGATATTTCAACCCAAACAAACTTAGTTAAAATTATTCTAAGATAAATTTCTGATGATTCTACTCTTAAAATTACGACCTGTAAATATCTTGTGATAAGCAAATCCGAAATATATTTGTTTATTCTCTAACTGTGGTAACCTTTGCCAACTTTAAAAACACCGAAATTAAATTTTAGCTCAACTGTACTTAGGGCCCGATACAAATCAAATGCGTATCTCTCTATCTCACTTTCCGTCCGAAAACTTGCGGATATAAACAAGTTTCAGGTTTGGTTTTGTTTGTAGCGCCGTGGTCTAGTTTTGTAACACGAGGGCTAATGAGCACGGGATCTACTACTTAAAGCCAATTCCGAATGGCTATAAACATCCATGTCACAATAGGATTCAAATCCACGAACTCCGATAGGTTCGAATCCCACTAAAACATGGATGCTTGTCACCGTTCAGAACTGGCTCCCGGTCTCATTAACCTTCGTGTTGCAAAAGTAGACCCTCGATCTCCAAACTAAAGGAAATCAAACCTGAAACTTGATTATCTCCACAAGTTTGCTGACAGAAGGTGTGATACGCTTTTGACTTGAATTGTGCCTTTTTATAACACGTGCCCTTTTTATATCCGAGTTTTAATTCTAGCTCTCCCCACTATATTTTTCAATACTTTCCTTGGCTGGCTCACTTTCATTATCACATCACTATATAACCAAATGTTAAACGTTTTGTAGGTAGATAGCCAAAGATGGATTGCTTAAATAAACACGACATTTTTATCTCCCAATTTTTATCGTTCATTTCAAAACCAACGACTGCAAACTATCTAGCTATCTTCATAGTGAGTCAAACATCCATTTTATATAAACGTAAATAAATAAAGGTACATATGTACTGCTAAGAATGCTGTAAACATGTAATGTTCATGATATCTTGCCCAATTGGAGAGATATTGGCTCCTTGGAGAAGTTTGGGGAGACTCATTTTTGGAGCGAAATTAGGCGATATATCACCAAACGGAGATATTTGTTGCCTACACCCCTTTCTCTGGATTTTTCTGGAAACTTGTGGAAATTTCCAGAAACCTGAAAGCTATATATAGTAGCCGTGAGTTCTCATAAAAGTTAGTTCAAGCCGAGATCTGGTAAAAGTAGGACCTGTGTTAATGCTCTCCGTATTGCTCTGAAAAAGTTCATCAAAAGTCTACCACGTTTTATCCTCATCCGTAGTAATTGTGATTTATTTGGCCTGTTAATAAATTGTTTTTTTTTTGTCTTATCCGAAGTCTATTCAATCCACGAACTTTACGCGAGAATTTTGCAACAATACATATGGAGGGGTGAGTGGTAATAATGCATAAGATTATGTATGGTACTGTGATATAATAGGATTTAAATCCCTGGTAGCATAACGAGAAAAAAATGCTTTTTTCTCAAACACCCATCACAAGACTATACATTCTTTTATACTGAAATAAAAGCCATTGAGAAACAATGTAATAATATGCTCTAGATGATTCACCAATTAGCCGGATTTCGAATATATTTTTATTAACATGACGCTAGTTATTCTTGCTAAAGGAAAATAATTTAAATGCTTTTGAAAAACTGAGAGGGTTTATACTAATAACATTCAAATGTTATTTTGTAATAAACATTTAGGTGTAGCATTTCAAATTCATTATACAATTTTAGTAATTTATTGATGTATTCAAAGAATTTACTAGGTCGTATAATTAAAACGCCAGGTAAAATTTGTTTGTATTGAATAACATTTATATAATTTGGGCTAAATCCCAGTCCAGATGGCCCGCCAAACCAAGTTCAGTGGCACGCCAAGCGTGAGCGATGACGCCAAATTCTAAAACCCACTTTTTTGGCAAACCTTGCTCTATTTTTTTATTTAATTTGTATTCATCTTAACAAAATTTCAACTTTTTTTTTGTTCAAAATATGCTTGGAAATTGGGTATAAACTGAATACAAAACAAAGCATAAATTGTAAACATTACTTGGCGACAATTTGGTGATTACTTGTACAAAGTTAGAGCCAAAAACATGGCTGACAGCCCCTGGAACTGGGATTCTACCATAATTTCAATTATTTTGGCATGAGCATTTCCCGAATGTTATTGAAATTGTTAATTTTGGATCTAATAACTGTTTACACAAGTTTTCGCTATTTACATGAAAAAAACACATTAAAGCTGTCAAAACAGTCTCATTACTTTATGCTAAAATGAAAATCTAAATTTATATTATTATAAAGGTTTGGATGCTTATGAAATGTATTTAGCATATTAGTAAAATATATTGAGTACAAATCAACAAATAATACGTAAAATAAGCTAGATTACAAAAATTTCCTTATTATTTTTAGGTTAATTTTTCGAAGTTGTTGATGAATAAAAATTAACAATGAAATTGAATGAATAATCTGACAAATTTTGAAAAATTTTCCTGTATGCAGACTTTAACCCAGATTGAAACTTAGTCTTGCAAACGAGTATTGGCGAATTCCAAACACCAAAGCACGAATATTTTTTAACGAATCATGGAATATGAAAGAAAATATAACTTAAAAAAATTTAAAATAAAGATTCTTCATTGTAACCGTACTTTAACGATCCGTTGCATACCCCGAGCGAAAGAAGAACGAAAGGTGACCTTTCGCCGCAGACAATTATGATTAGCGGTACGTACACAGTGTGTCTACGCCTTTATGAGGTCAACTGCCGTCAAAAGCCTCGGATAGTAATTATATAGTATAGTAATAATATTATTAATCGATTGACAGTGGAGTCCACATATGGGCCCAGTTACCGGTGCCGCTAATGAATTGAAGTGGTTTTAGTCGGTTGACTTAAAGACTACCTTTTTCGGCCACATCTGGAAACGGATCAGCTGATCCAGGTGGGTCGGTTGAACGCAAGATTGCATCACCCTGGTTCTGTAAGTTTCCGGAAGAATGACGCTAGGGGCAACCAGGACTCCTATAAAAGAAGATTAGCTATGCCAAGAAGGGGGCTTTTTTTTAGGAGTTGCTTTGGGGTGTTTTTGTGGAGTTCGAGGGAAGTCTACTTATCTCTCCGATTGCCGGAACTTGCTTTTCTTTAGAGACCATCGGCGTCTCTGCTTACTGCTGAGAAGTCGACTTTCGACTTTGGTATCTCATTCCCGTTATCTTTAATATTTTTTCTACTTCTACTTTTTTTATTAAATAAAATACTTTTTTATTTAATAAAAAAAAAATATTAAAAAAATATCTTTAATATGTTTTTCACTGAGAAGTTCGTACTACTTCTCAGTGACACTTCAGGTCACTGAGAGTGACACTTACTCTCATTTTAGATTATTCCTCATACTTAGTTTCTCAACGAACTCCAGCGAGATATGCACGCTAAGCGTTTCGAGTCTCAGTGTGGAAGTCAATTGTACTAATCTTCAGCCCGGAGAATATAGTGTCCTCGTCCCTTACCGGCACTAATTAGAGAACTGTTCCTGTGTTTCAGAACGACCAGCTTCACTGTACCCTCGTGTTGTATTTGTGTTAACGTTTATCTCAGCACGAGATCTCAGAAGAATTGGAATTTATTGAAACCTGTACATAGCTTTACATAATTATTCTCATGAATAAAGTATTTAATCCAGAGTAAATAGATGACCAGCCTGTATCTTTGACGACCTCGCCTACCCTTACTCCAGTACGTCCCAGTACAGAGAACTTTAAGATCCTAATAAATTTTATACCTATAGGTTGTATCTGTTTTTTTTTTCAGCATTTAAGTACGTGGGTCAGCATCCCGCTGCTGGCATAAATAATTCTAATCGTTTAGAAGGGGTTTTAATAATTAATTCTCGAGTTGTAAGAAAATAACATTAGTGCTCCAAGCAAATAAACAAAGCAAATTTTTCCCTAATTAAAAGCCTCACAAAAGGCACATTACTGGTTCCCTCTTAAGGAAATTATATACATCCTTAACACAATAGGCAAATTACACAAAACCAAATGATAAGGTCTGCGTTTAAACCACGGGAGAAACTCAATTTTTCTTTTGAATAATTTAAAGATCCTTGCTGTGTGCGTTCAAATTCATTAATTAGAGCTCTAGAGTTTTTGACACAAGCGACATTACTGAACCTAAATTACCCTCTAATTAGTTTTCTTTGACAAGAACGACATTAATGAGTGTTTCTCAAAAGCGATCTAAAATGCATTTCCTTCATTAGATCTCCAGATGAGAAATGTGACTCAAAAAAGAGCTAATCCTTACATAGCGGAATTATTTTCGCTAATATGCCTCCAGCATCTAATTTAAAATGCAATGAGAATTTACATTTAAAATTAGTACGAACTGAAAAGCATATTACAGTTCTTTAGTGACTATGGAGTTGAAAGAAAAGATTTCTGTGTGGATATGTTATGAATATACCTTTGTTGTCTTTAATTTCGAAAACAGAATAGTATTATATTCTTAATATTCCATTATATCGTTGTATTCTCTCAAACGGGTTCTATAACATTTTTGTAATTCTTGTTTATGACGGAAAAGTTATGACGTAAACCATTTATTATAACAGCTTGAAACAAATAGTATTTTGTGAGGTAAGTGAAACACAATAAAGTTGTGTTATACTTATTAAAAAACAACTTTATTGTGCTTAATATACCATTCTTATACTATTCTTGATATTCCATTAGATGATTGTATTCTCTTCAACAGGCTTTGCAGCATTTTAGTTGTTATTGCTTATGATATAAAAGTTGATTTTAAACCATTTATCATAACAGCTTGAAAAAAAAAACAGTATTTTGTGATGTAAGTAAAACACAATAATACTTACTAAAACACAGCTTTATTGTGCTTAAAATTCCATTCTTATAATATGCTTTATATTCCATTAGATAGTTGTATTCTCTCAAAGAGGGCTTACAGCATTTTGGTAATTATTGATTATGACATAAAAGTTGATTTTAAACCATTTACCATAACATCTTGAAAAAACAGTATTTTGTAAGGTAAGTAATATACAAAGTTGTGTTATACGCACTAAAGCTCAACTTAATTGTGCTTAATATTGTATTCTTATTCTATTCTTAATATTCCATTACATGGTTGTATATGCTCAAACAGGCTTTACAGCATTTTGGTAATTATTACTTATGACGCAAAAGTTGATTTTAAACCATTTATCATAACAGCTTTAAAAAACAGTATTTTTGTGATGCAAGTAAAACACAATAAAGACGTGTTACACTTAATAAAACACAACTTTATTATGCTTAACTTAAACAATAAAGTTTAAATAAAAAATAAACTTAAAAGTGCTGAAAAAAGAGATCAAGTGACATTATAAATCAGGATCATTTTAGTATTATATAGTAAAATATTTATTGAAAACTGTCTGTAATAATGAGTTATATTTTTGCTAACCATTTACAGCAACTGCCATATCATGGGTTTAGTTAGTTCAAATTTTGTGCTTAATTTATTACTGTATTTACTGCATTCATATTTATAAGTTCGATAAATTCTGTGTTACAAAAATATAAATAATTTATATGTGTGTGTTTTTCTTTTTTTGAGTGAGCCCATGAGGAAGGTAAAAAGTGATTCATATTGCCTTGAGTACAATCGTTAGCAGTCCGGTGACTGAAGAGAATACACGGAAAGTTTGATAAAGTAAGTGTGGGTTTATTTAATGCAGCAAAACTTCAAGCTTCTGACCGAAAAACACTTACATGACAATGTAAGTGTTTTACATTGTCATGTAAGTGTTTAATGTAAGCCAACCAATCAATGTTTTCATGTTTAGACAAGAGGTGACGCGGGAAGAAGTCTAACTCAGTTATAAAAGAAAGCTAAAGTCAGCAAAAAGTAATTTTGGTATATACGAAGCCGCCGATTTTGCAAAAAGAACTAAATATGCTCCTAAAAGTGGAATTTAGAGATAGAATCCCCCGATAATTATTTCAAAACACAATTATAATTACGTTGTTAGTTTTTTAAAATATCCTTACGTACATACATATGTATGTTTGATATTTTCACTTCAAGTAATTTCATTCCCATTTTAATTAAATTTCAGAGACAATGTTATAAATTTTAGAATGAATTAATAAACTACTAATATCTTGGTTAATTTTTGAGGTATAATCAAAGTTATAGTCGTACTGTTTGTCATAGAATTCCTATTTTAGCTAGAATTTTCTACAAGATTTTCCATTCCAAAAACTATTTTTAATGAAAAGGAGATATATTTTTCCATTTTTCAGTTATATTTAAATACTTACATTGGTACAAAAATATAAAAAAATAAAAAAAACTTTTTCAAAAGTTATGTAAACATAAAAAAGATTTTATTATCTAAAAATAACAATATTGAGTTTAAACTCAACAAAATACTCATTCTATTTTGTCATTTGGGAGAGATGTCTGGTAAATTACTGACTTCTTATTGGAAAATACAACCGCTTAGAATTTTAGAATCGCTTAGAATGTGAATATATAGTGTGTTTTTAAATAGATATTACAAGGACTTTTTACTGAAGACTTTAAATATATGAAAAACAGTAAATAAACATATATTTATATCACGTACTACCCATAGAATTAACCACCACCCATTACCTATAGAAACCCGTAGAAGTAGGTTAATTTAGCACATTGTGTGCGGGTACATTTTGCAGCAGAATTGTACCGGGAGCTGGCGTTTTGCGCGTAAATTTAGTTATTCAATTAAATCTCAATAGATCGAAAATTATTTCATTTTTTAACTAACTTTTCATGTTTTATATTGAAATATATAAACAAATATACAAATAATAACCATAAGTTTTTGTAAACAAAAATATATATTTTTTAGTGAAAAAATTTATAATAGTATCGTAAATATGAAAAATCAAATAGAAATAGCAGTATATAGTTTTAATTGTTTCCGTTCTGTGGTTCCGCATCACTGATGTAAAAACTAGTTTTTATTTGTCTAAAATTTTCCAGAATTTATATAACAGACAAGAACATTCGGCTAAGTTTTCCTGTATATACCGTTATTTTTATACCGACAAATAAACCTTGTTGTTACACTAACCCGTACTAGTACATGTACCGCAATCAAGTATGCATCGTCAGAAAACGTATTAGTACGTGACCTGTGCTCAAGTATCAATCGTCAGAAAACATACTAGTACGTTTCCCCCCATAAAATGTGTTAATAGTCTTTAAAACAAAAGATCATATTTTAAAGAAGTAATTATTTGAATTCCAATTGCGTCATTGGCTGAATTAATCTATTATATTCCATCAATTTGAGTGAGTTCGTTAGGAGCAAAAAACAATTCTGGATACCTGTACAATTTGTTCTATGGGGAGGGAGGAGTTTCATTCTTTTGACCATGCAGCATATATTGTTTATCTGTTAAAAATGTGATTACGAGAAACCTCTGCCTGAATTGTTATCTTTCATGCATAGTTTAATACCATAGTTTAATGGCAACACTTTTTGATAAACAGAGTTCCACGGATGTTTGAAATAAACACATGTCGATTTGTATTGTAGCTGTGAACTAAATTTATTTTAAACTGAACATTAGGAGAAAGATGATCGGTTAGTTCTTGCAAATCTCGCACAAACATATAAAATGTTGCAACATATTGCAAAGGTAGCGATTGTTTCGTTTGAACTCAACAAATACTCTTTGTACTTGGTCATTTGTGAGAGACGTGTGGTAAATAAATGATCTTAACTTGAAATAAAATCTTTTAGAATGTTGAAGTGTGAATATATCACGTGTTTTTATATAAATATTATAAGGACTTTTTTCTGCAGACTCTCAAAATATAAATAACATTAAATAAACATGTACTTATGTCACATACTACCCATAGAATTAATCACCCACCCACTCACCCATATAGAAACCAAGAAACCTATAGAAATAAGTTAGTTTAATAGTCTTTAAGACATCAAAATTTAAAGAAGTAATTATTTGAATTCCAATTGCGTCATTGGCTGAATTAATCTATTAGATTCCATCAATTTGGGTGAATCTGTTAGAAGCAAAAAACAATTCTGGAAACCTATACAATTTGTTCTATGTGGGGAGAGGTTTCATTCTTTTAACCATGCAGCAAATATTGTTTATAGATTAAAAATGTGATTACGAGAAACCTCTGCCTGAATTGTTATCTTTCATGCATAGTTTAATACCGTAAAGGTGGCAGCACTTCTTGATAAACAGAGTTCCACGGATGTTTGAAATAAACACATGTCGATTTGTATTGTAGCTGTGAACTAAATTTATTTTAAACTGAAATTAGGAGAAAGGAGAACGGTTAGTTCTTGGAAATCTTACACAAACATATAAAATGTTGCAACATTTTATCATCCAAAAATAGAGAATGTTTCGTTTGAACTCAACAAATACTCTTTGTACTTTGTCATTTGTGATATGCCTGGTAAATTACTGACTTTATATTGGGAAATACAATCTTTTAGAATTTTAAAATGTGAATATATTGTGTTTTTTACATTGTTATTATAAAGACTTTTTCCTGCAAACTTTAAATATATGAACAACAGTAAATAAACATATATTTATATCACTTGCTACCCATAGAGTTAACCACCACCTATTACTTATAGAAACCCGTAGAAGTAAGTTAGTTTAATAGTGTTTAAGAAAAAAGTTCAGATTTGAAAGAAGTAATTATTTTAATTCCAATTGCGTCATTCGCTGAATTAATCTATTAATTTCCATCAATTTGGGTGAGTTCGTTAATATCAAAAAACAATTCTGGAAACCACTACAATCTGTCCTATGGGGGGAGGGGTTTCATTCTTTAAACCATGCAGCAAATATTGTTTATCGATTAAAAATGTGATTACGAGAAACCTCTGCCTGAATTGTTATCTTTCATGCATAGTTTAATACCGTAAAGGTGGCAGCACTTCTTGATAAACAGAGTTCGACGTATGTTTGAAATAAAGACATGTCGATTTGAATTGTAACTGTGAACTAAATTTATTTTAAACTAAGCGTTAGGAGAAAGATGATCGGTTAGTTCTTGCAAATCTCGCACAAACATATAAAATGTTGCAACATATTGCAAAGGTAGCGATTGTTTCGTTTGAACTCAACAAATACTCTTTGTATTTTGTCGTGAGAGATGTCTGGAAAATTACTTACTTCTTATCTGGAAATACAATCTTTTAGAATTTTAAAATGTGAATATATTGTGTTTTATATAAATATTAGAAAGACTTTTTTTCCTTCATACTTTAAAAATATAAATAACAGTATAAAAAACACATATTTATATCACAATTGTGAATTCAATTAACCACCCTCCCACCCGTTACCCATAGAAACAAATAAACCCGTAAAAGTAGATTAGTTTAAAAGTCTTTAACACTTCATACGAAAACGGTAATTTATTTTAGGTACCTTGGCAACTTATTTTTACGTTTTTTGCAGTCTGTCACTGGAACGCGGTTCACGTAGAAATACGTATTTAGTAGATTTGTAGTGGATACCCACTAACCACCACAAATATACTAAATACGTATAATTATATGTATGTGTGACATTATATGCGTGTTGTGTGCGTTGCTATGCAACGCTTTGCATTTTTTCTTTCCAGAAGTTATGATTGTCGAGTTACTCGGACTTTTGTTGCGTTATTTCGTCTTCAATCGAATTCCTAGCTCCAGAACGTACAAGTCGTGTTTTGTCAATTTGAAGCTTGGTTTTTTATTGTTGAATACAAAATTGATAAAATGAGGCATTGTGACAATGATAGTCATGAAGAAATATGCAATGACAGATTATTCGACTTTAATTTTAAAAAACGTTATTTTTTGTGATTTCATAAAAAATATTGCAGTTTTTGTTAAATAATCATACAGTATATATTAAAGTGTAAAATAAAAAAAAAGTTTCGTTCATAAAAACAAAGTAGTTTTCGATTGACTGCGATTTTCCTGAATAACTAAACTTTCTCGCGATTCATGAAAAAACGCCCACTGCACGCGTAAGTTGGCGATAAAGTATACTAGCATGCCAAGTATTAGGACAAAAGATCATAATTTAAAGAAGGAACTATTTGAATTCCAATTGTGTCATTCCCTTAATTAATCTATTAGATTCCATCAATTTGAGTGAATCAGTTAGGAGCAAAAAACAATTCTGGAAGCCTATACAGTCTGTCCTGTGGGTTTTTTTCATTCTTTTGACCATGCTGCAAAAATTGTTCATCGGTTAAAAATGCGATTAGGAGAAACCTCTGCCTCAAGGCGAAATATACGATTTTCATACGTTCTTGTAATCCATGCCGATATTAATAACTGAATTGGTTCTTAATTTTTTATTTTCGTTTCATAAATTGCATATTTAATTAAATATATGACTGTACAACAAAATGCTGTATTTTTATGGAGAATATTAAAAAGTAATTCCTAACATATAAAACTTTATTTAAGTTATGTAGCAGCATATTTAATTTTTTGTCGATTAAACTCATTTTTATACTTTAAAAGTATGTCCTTAGGGTAATAAATATTTAACGCTTGTGGTGAACTACTTTAAATGATTCTTATGTAGTATCAATTAAGTATGCGGTTTAAATATTTTGTATTTTAAATGGAAGAATTATAAATCAATCAGCATTAATGAATTTTTCCTTTACATTCAAGTTAAAGTAAATGCATATCATCAACAGGATTGTAATTTTGACCGGTCAAACCGGATTTTAACCAGGACACTGGATAAAAGTAGTTTTATTCGTCCAAAACTGGTTAAAAGTGGTTTTAACCATCCAAAACTGGTCAAAAGTGATTTTAACCGTCCAAAACTGGTCAAAAGTGGTCAAAAATGGTCAAAATTATTAAAATAGTATTAAATAGTGTTAATTTTAATATATAATATTTTTTTGCAATTATAAGTGACTTTTAATAAGCAATAAAAATAGTAGTGCAGTTAAACAAAATATTACACTAAGTATGTCGGTAATAAATATTTAACGCTTGTGGTGAACTACTTTAAATGATTCTTATGTAGTATCAATTACGTATGTGGTTAAAATATTTTGTATTTAAAATAGAAAAATTATAAATCAATCAGTATTAATGAATTTTTTTCTTTACATTCAAGCTAAAGTAAATGCATATCATCATCAAAATTGTAATTTTGACCGGTCAAAACTGATTTTGACCAGAACACTGGATAAAAGTGGTTTTAATCGTCCAAAACTGGTCAAAAGTGGTCAAAAATGGTCAAAATTATTAAAATAGTATTAAATCGTCTTAATTTTAATATATTATATTTTTTGTAATTAGAAGTGACTTTTAATAAGCAATAAAAATAGTAGTGCAGTTAAACAAAATATTACACTAACAAGTTCATGAGATTTAACATGCTTATGCAGTATAATAAGAATGTTTGAATTTTAAAAATGAACCATACGCATGCAATTGTAAAAATGTAATCCAGTTGCAGTAAAAAGCATTAAATATGAGTTAAAGTTAAAAAAAGAGTACAGTTAAAGATACACTTGGACCTGATGGCTGGTGGGCAGCAATGCAGAAGTTTAAAGGCATTAACATAAAATTTGTTGATTTTACAATACATCTAATAAACTGTTTTGCCGTCTATAGAAAGATTATTTTCAAAGTTTGGAGTAATCCAAAATAAATTACGAAATCGTTTAAATTTAGAGACAACTACAAAACTTGTTACTTGCAACCGTTTTTTAATTCAACATAAATTGCATATAAAACAGCTTGTATAAAAAAAAGTAAAACTTTTTTTTGTATCTTGGTGTTATATATATATATATATATATATATATATATATATATATATATATATATATATATATATATATATATATATATATATATATATATATATATATATATATATATATATATATATTTCTTTTGCTGGTGTTATTTATATTATGACATTTTTAACAAATGTAACTTGCCTTTATCATATGCTAGTAAACTTTGTTCTATTAGTATTAAATATAATAAAAAGTAAATTTCAGTGGTCAAAACTTGTCACATCTGATATTGATCAGTATGGTTAAAACCGGTACAACCCTGATCATCATAATAATATGTACTAGTAAAATAAAAAAATGTATGGTAAAGTAAAATCTAAATAAGAAAGAAGGTAAATCAGGAAATCAATCTGGTGATCTGGCTGCCTTAAAGGTTTGGTTAGTTTAGACCCTTAGAGTCAGTACTTTACGATACAAGAATTAATTATGTCGATACCTGCTAATTAAAATCAATTATGAAAGGCTGTAATACATATCATATACCAAAAGTTGTCTAATAAACTGTTGTGCCAGCTGTAGAAAGATTATTTTCAAAGTTTGGAGTAATCCAAAATAAATTTAGAGGCAACTACAAAACTTGTTACTTTAACCGTTTTTTTTTTAAAATAAATTACATATAAAACAGCTTGTATAAAAAATAAGTAAAACATTTTTTTGTATCTTGGTGTTATGTTATATTTGTTTTTCTTTGCTAGTGTTATTTATGTTATGAAATTTTTAAAAATGTTACTTGCCTTTATCATGTGCTAGTAAACTATGTTCGATTAGTATTAGATATATTGAAAAGTGAATTTCAGTGGTTAAAACTGGTCAAAATTGATATTGATCAGTACGGTTAAAACCACCGGTTTAAACCCCCTGGTTAAAACCGGTACAACCCTGATCATCATAATAATATGTACTAGTAAAATAAAAAAAATGTATGGTAAAGTAAAATCTAAATAAGAAAGAAGGTAAATCAGGAAATCAATCTGGTGATCTGGCTGCCTTAAAGGTTTGGTTAGTTTAGACCCTTAGAGTCAGTACTTTACGATACAAGAATTAATTATGTCGATACCTGCTAATTAAAATCAATTATGAAAGGCTGTAATACATATCATATACCAAAAGTTGTCTAATAAACTGTTGTGCCAGCTATAGAAAGATTATTTTCAAAGTTTGGAGTAATCCAAAATAAATTTAGAGGCAACTACAAAACTTGTTACTTTAACCGTTTTTTTTTAAATAAATTACATATAAAACAGCTTGTATAAAAAATAAGTAAAACATATTTTTTGTATCTTGGTGTTATGTTATATTTGTTTTTCTTTGCTAGTGTTATTTATGTTATGAAATTTTTAAAAATGTAACTTGCCTTTATCATGTGCTAGTAAACTATGTTCGATTAGTATTAGATATATTGAAAAGTGAATTTCAGTGGTTAAAACTGGTCAAAATTGATATTGACCACGACGGTTAAAACCACTGGTTTAAACCCCCTGGTTAAATCCGGTACAACATTGATCATCATAATAATATTCACTAGTAAAATAAAAAAAATGTATGGTAAAGTAAAATCTAAATAAGAAAGAAGGTAAATCAGGAAATCAATCTGGTGATCTGGCTGCCTTAAAGGTTTGGTTAGTTTAGACCCTTAGAGTCAGTACTTTACGATACAAGAATTAATTATGTCGATACCTGCTAATTAAAATCAATTATGAAAGGCTGTAATACATATCATATACCAAAAGTTGTCTAATAAACTGTTGTGCCAGCTGTAGAAAGATTATTTTCAAAGTTTGGAGTAATCCAAAATAAATTTAGAGGCAACTACAAAACTTGTTACTTTAACCGTTTTTTTTTTAAATAAATTACATATAAAACAGCTTGTATAAAAAATAAGTAAAACATATTTTTTGTATCTTGGTGTTATGTTATATTTGTTTTTCTTTGCTAGTGTTATTTATATTATGACATTTTTAAAAATGTAACTTGCCTTTATCATGTGCTAGTAAACTATGTTCGATTAGTATTAAATATATTGAAAAGTGACTTTCAGTGGTTAAAAGTGGTCAAAATTTATATTGACCAGGACGGTTAAAACCACTGGTTTAAACCCCCATGGTTAAAACCGATAAACCGTGATCATCATAATAATATGCACTAGTAACGTAAAAAAGTATGATAAAGTAAAATGTAAATAAGAAAGAAGGTTGCTTTATACCCTTAAAGTCAGTATTTTGCAATACAAGAATTGATTATATCGATACCGGCTAATTAAAATAAATTATGAAAGGGTTTAACATATATCATATATCAAAAGTTGTATTTGATACCACTGATTCCGTTATGAAAATGATTGTTCGTCTAGATCGTTCGTGCCCCTTAAGATGCGATTAACTTGATTAATATTATTTATCCTTACATTTTATGTAAAGGTAGTAACAGTACATTTTAATGACTAATATTCTAACCAACTATAAATGATATTTTGTGATTGCCTATGGTAGGTTGTTTACATTCAATACTGGAGTCTGCAGCTTTGAATTCTCGTGAGTTATCGTGAATGTTTGATGTCAAACGAAAGCATTTAGTCAGACTAGTTAGAATGTCATTTAGAAATAAATTTCCAGTCTTATATGATGCTGTGTAGAAAAAGAATCTAATATGTACACCATGTGACTTCAGGCATGCCTATTATATCATACTTATTTTTGTATAATGCGACTTGAGGATCATAATTTCTGCAATGCCTTCGACGCTCAAAAAAATTTTGCTTTTTAAGGTAACCGTGTTGTGAGTGAAGCACAAATACTCCTCCCTGGTTGAAACCCAAAGTATAATTATTCACTGTACATGGTGACATTTAGTTACATATATATATAGTTTTATATCGAAATAATTTTCTAAATTTGGTTCTTCTTTACCTAGAGGATGCCTGGGGTAATCAGCTAAACTTGAACGAAACATCCTCAACCAATCTATTCAAGTCATTACTCTGAAAACTCTTCGATTGGCTAATGAAAAATTCAGAGAACCTACAAGATCCTTAACAATGCTGAGTCCGAAATGTCAGGTTATGTATATATACATATATATGTCATGTTTAAAAAAAGGGTTTAAGAATTAAGCGAGTTATAATTAAAAACAGTTAGAACTCATTAACGATAACGTAATAGGAGAAAGACACACCCTCGAGC
The DNA here is from genome assembly GCA_032207245.1 of Pardosa pseudoannulata. Classification (NCBI taxonomy): domain Eukaryota; kingdom Metazoa; phylum Arthropoda; class Arachnida; order Araneae; family Lycosidae; genus Pardosa; species Pardosa pseudoannulata. Next base: position 27,439,236 of record CM063504.1, on the reverse strand, counting down.
GTAACTATACAGAGTGAAGAAACCGACGCGGAAGAAGACATAGGAATTTGCTTAGGTAGCAACTTAATAATTTCCAAATACAAAATTTCTACTTCTAATCTAGGCTTAATCATTTTTGAGGTATGGTCCATTACGTTAATATACGTTATATTCAAATTTTTCCTTATACAGAATTAAGATTACAATTTAAAAGAACAGCTAGATTTTATAATAATCTTAAGAATAACGCGTCTATCTTCTACAGCTAATACATTTTTAGTTATGACAGCAGAGTTGTTAATATACGTATATAAGATTATGTTATCTTTAAAAGCCAAATTAAGTTAGCATGTACTGTTACAATTACAACCGAAAATGAAAGTGTGGATCAACCATGACAGATTGAAAACACATAAAGACTTATTCTTTTGTCCTTGTTTCAAGTAAAAAATGGAATGATTTAGCACTAAATTTGAGGAATTAAAATAAGTATAATCCAATTAAAAATGACTTTAAAAGGCTTGCATAATAACACAAGATTTATTCCACGAGATCACATTCAAAAAATCAGAATTTAAGTAAACATAGCATAGAGTGCCATCTAGTGATCAGACAATTACTGAACTCAAGACTGAATAATACGTTATATCGAAAACTTTCGTTATATAGATTTCTATACTCTAGTTCTACTCACAACATGGTTACTTTAAGAAACGAAATACTCTAGAGATTTTAAAGACAATGTTTAACCCTTATCGTGGCAAGATTGCTTTTTTGAAGTAAAGCAAAAAAAATGCATACAGGTAGCTTCTTTGGGCTCAAAAAAAACATAAAAAAAATCGTGAGATGAAAATTTTGGAAAAACAAGATGTATATTATTCTATACATTGCAACACGTACAGTATCGTATAGTTTTCTAAAGTGGTATATATGGTATGCTATTCAAAATGAACATAAGGGTTAAATGATAATTTTGATGTCGCATCATGCAGCATAAAAAAACATTGTAATATATAAAAGGCTTACAAAGGAGTCAGGGGATGCCCACATCAAATTTATTCAGTTTTTAACAATCTTACAAAACAGCGTGTGTGAATAAGAGGGCGACAGAAAATAAAATTATTGAAACAAACCAGACCAAAGAATACAGTAACTATAAGCAGAATTAACACAATAAGTATATTATTTACTAATTAAGATAGATAAGTCTAAATCCAATATCTGCTGACGTTAAGGAAAGTTTTGCCGTAACAATTTAACAGAAGCTATTAGGGAATTCAAAATAATTCACTCGCTAACAAGCAGCATAAAGAAATCGATATAGCCTTATTTATGAGGTGCCTAGCTGAATGGTTAGACAGAGTAAGAGCATTAGCAGACAGAATTGCATCCATTTTCCCTGCCATTACTTGCGCTGTGTCCATTTTCTTAATTATCTCTTACTGGAGGAAAAGTAATGTCGGCTTCAAAAATTCACGAATAGAATTTTTTTGTGAATTCATAGTGAGGAAGAGATGTTTTTCTTTCAATCCTTTTTTATGAGTTGCAAGGGTTTTTAAATCTTTGTACGAAGTAAAAATGTATTACAATCTCGAAATCTTTTGGTACTAAGATTTCATCAAAAATACCTGAATCGGTTTTGACTAGGTTTAGTTGTGACAGAGGTGATCCAACCCACATTAAGATTTTATGGTTTAAGGTTTGGTTTGGAGTGCTACGGTCTACTTTTTGCAACACGAGACCGGGATCTACAGCTTAAAGCCGTGTACTACCTGTAACCAGCCACCCACCCGAAGTCGAGTGTAGGGTGTTGAATTGCTAGTTCGGTCTGGCCGTCCGGCAACAATGCGTTACGCAGGGTCCAAGTCAACATTAAGTCAAGCAAGCAAGCCCATAATATTTAAAATAATAAAAGATATATATATATATATATATATATATATATGTATAAATGTAGAAAATCTAGACTAATGAGTACAATTAATGCAGTTTACGAAAGTGCGGGGAATACTCCGCAGGAGTCCTGCCAGGTTAAAAGTCCGGTTGACCTGGTGTACTACATGAAACTTTCTGACATGAGAACAGGTGTTTGCGAGGGAAGCAATATCTGCACAGGGCAGTTGTGATGGCCATTCGTGAAGGGGCACTTTGACCCTTGCGGTGTGGTATTAGGTTAAATTCATGGCCGCACAATGGCGCCTTGGTTAGCGGTGAGCCAGTCAACCAGGCTCTCGGCCTTCCTTATCAGTACCGGGTTTTCGATTAGGCTCTCTGCCCAGAGTTCCTTCGACCTGTCAGAAGCTGATTCCGAACGGCTACAAACATGCCACTGATGGATTCAAACCCATGAACTCCGGTACCGAACGCCAGCACCGTAACCCATCGGCCATCGTTCGGCTAAGATTTTATGGATACCAGCGAGTAGGGAAAATTCTTTCAACATTATGAGTTTCAAAATTATTCACATATTTATTTAGTATTTACACATTTAATTTTTTATGTTCGTTTTCATTAGAATTTAAGTTCTAAAAAAGAATAGTTTTTACTTAATACTAGCATACAGCCCGTATTATGATGGGATCAGTAAAATTTTTAATTTTCCAGAATTGTAAAGTACCTAATGAGGCAGATAAAAAAATGGTTTGTTTATTGGCTGAGAATTATCTGGTACACGCTCAATAATTTGTTTATCTTCATACTTCTCTAAAGTCTCCCCATACTGTGAATGCAGTTCAGAATCACGTTGAACTCACTTACAAAGATAATTCAAAGTTTTCGTAGCTATATAAAAATTATCGTTAAGTTTTTTCCAATTTTTTTGTCACAGTAATTAATGGAAGTAAAGGAATGAATCTATCATTTCCACTACACCCTGCAGGTAGACAGAAATTGTTGTTAATAACGGTGATAAAATTTTCATTGTAACAAATAATAATCGATGATTAAATTTAAAATTATCACTTATGTACCTAATCTATTATTTTGGCCAAATATAAAAGAAAATTACTTACTTAATATTTAAATTCAGTGATAAAAAGTATGAAAATAATGCAGACGATATTTAAATAATTTGAAATAAATGATTAAATGCGATAGTTAAAGGAATGACGTCATAATGCTAGAAAAAATATTATTTTTACCTAATTATGTGTTAAATCGATAAATTTAATCGCCTTCTCTTAACCAGGGAAAATAGGGCTTGAAATAATGACATTAAATGTTAGATAAGAGGGAAAGGTGTGGATTTCGAACGTTGCTAACCCAACTCATCCAATATGGATACCTTTATCCATTACAGGTACAACCGCTTACTAAATTCGAGGGCAGACGGACAGAACTTAGGCTATTATTATATAAGGGATAGTATAAATTTCATATAACTTTTTAAAATGTTGGCGATTTTTATCTGTTGTTTTCAAAATATTAGATTATTGTTTCATTTTTGTATTTTTTTGATAAGCTTAAGAACATTTTTACTTTTTACTTGCACATAATGCTGTGGGTTACCTATTATTCCCAATTTCAATTTGGTGAATCTAGTTTTTTTTTATTTTATACTAGTAGGTTTGGAAATTCCCCTGAAATAGTTTAAAATATTATGTTTGAATTCTAATTTATGGTCAGTTTTATAAATCGTTGTATGTCAAAGATGTAATTCATCCTTGTTTACTTTCATCCTAATATTCTTGCCAAACTTTGTTTATACTTTCTTTCATATATTTAGCACTGAACCTGGAACTTGATAAAGTTTATAGTTTATTGATTTTATAGTGTTCATACATAGTTTTCTTATACGATGCTCGAGAAAACTACTTATTACTTCAGGTTAGCTAAGCCTAATTTGTTGACCTGTGAAATTAAGTTAAAAATATTAAATAGTTTCAAAACTTTTACATATCGCGGAGCCTCTGTAAGAAAATATGCATTTCTCGAGGTGCTAAGACGTACACAAATGATGTAAAACAAGCATTCTTTTAAAACAGTCTTCATAATTGTGGAAATTCATTTTTGCATATCTAAGGTACTAGGTGGTCCACACAGAGCCGTTACCAGTTTTAAATATTTTATGGATCATATTTGTCTGCATAATAACATATTCATATATAGGCTAAAAGATTGAAAGTCATACATCCTATGTTTTTCCATACAACATCAACATTATATCTCAAACATGCTTAAGGGCCGAACAGTGACCGAATGGTTAGGATGCTGGCATTCGGAACCTGAGTTAGTGGATTCGAATCCCACTATGGCATGGATGCTCGTAGCAGTTCGGAATCGGCCTTAAGCAGTAGGTCCCGGTCTTATTAGCCCTCGTGTTGCAAAAAGTAGACCGTAGTGCTCCAAAACCAAACTAAAGATGCTTAAGGTTATTTTCTTGTCATCCTGTGCTCATATAGAATTATTTTTTATGTTGCTAATAATCACGTCATAGCCTATAAGTATGTGTTTATATACGATAATTCAAAAATGAAGAAATCTAAAGTAAAAAAATAGTATAGGGTTTTGCTACCAAAATTTGATATAGTATTAATCTTGAGTTAAATCCATCAATCGGAAAACAAACTTTTAAACAGAGGGTTATATAAACACGTATAGTTTAAATACGACGTAGTCAAAATTTGATATAGTATTAAGTTTGAGTTAAATCCATCAATCGGAAAACAAACTTTTAAACAGAGGGTTATATAAACACGTATAGTTTAAATACGATGTAGTAAAAATTTGATATAATATTAAGTTTGAGTTAAATCCATCAATCGGAAAACATACTTTTGAACAGAGGGTTATATAAACACGTATAGTTTAAATACGATGTAGTAAAAATTTGATATAATATTAAGTTTGGGTTAAATCCATCAATCGGAAAACATACTTTTGAACAGAGGGTTATATAAACACGTATAGTTTAAATACGATGTAGTAAAAATTTGATATAATATTAAGTTTGGGTTAAATCCATCAATCGGAAAACATACTTTTGAACAGAGGGTTATATAAACACGTATAGTTTAAATACGATGATTGGGGGATAAATTCTCTTTTTGAGCGACTTCTTGAAACAGTCTCATAATCACTCAAATGTTGTGATATTCATTTTGCACAGAAATTCAGTATTATTCAAAAGTATATTAATAACCACTAGAAAAAATTGCAAAAGGAATCAAAACCCATTTACACACACAAGCGTATACATGCAGAAGCAGAAATTCTAAAGCACCTCCTTTTCAGCAGAAAGCATTTTGAAACATTTAATATTTTCCCAAACATAACTTTGAGTTTAACATTCAAATAGTACATGCCCAAGTTAACTTTATTAAATGATGTTGAGATTTTGAAATTCGCCAACACAATCCACTATGTTGAATTATACAACACTTATGCTGTGAAATCAGTTTCACAGGCCACTAATTCAAACCCAACCAAGGATTCTTCAAGCGGAAAATAATCGAATGACACACTCGAGCTCCTAAATTTCAAATGCTTAGAATCCTAGGGTTAGACAGTTTTCCCCCCAACTTTAAATTCATCTTTAAATGAGTTTTATTCGGACGCAAATCAAAATATGACTGTGAGGGAGAGAGGATATAATTTGAAATAGGATATTTATTTTCATTTATAATTCAGTGTATTAGGATACTGGAACATTGAATTCCTTCAAAAGGTGACCTCATTTTCAATATACTGTAACTAGAAACTATTTATTTGGAAAAATAAATAGATATCAAGTGATGCAGTAGTTTCTGTTGGAAACTACATAAAATAAGGATTCCACAAATGGTAACCCACAAAAGGGTATTTTTTTAATATTTTACATATCCGTAGTTTTTACGGTTATATTAAAAAATTCAGTTCAAAATTCGATTTGGCAAACTCGTCCCGTCTTTTTATTTTGAGGTATGCATTCCTAGAGCTGGTGAGGGACATTTTTTCATTGGTTAATTCAAATAACCCTCCAGAATACTTTCACCAAATTATCCTTTTTTAAATTCTGACTACAGGATTCATTTTAGTTCGTCTTTTGGTAATTTTTATTCTTCTTGTCATTTGTCAATATTAATTCAAAAAACTGACACTGATGAGTGGTCATCTTCAAAATTCAACTGTTTGGAGAATGATAACACTTTTTTTCATTTTCATTCTTTTATACAATTGAAAAATAATTAATCTTATAAGAGCTTTAATTTTCTTTAACATTTAAAAACATTTTTGAATTTTGCTACTTCCTTGTAAAAGTATGACCACAATCATTTTAAAAGTTTCTAATGTGGTTCTTGAGCCATTAATTGAAAAAATTTAATCCAGTTGATAATGTGACCAATTTGTGAGTGGGAGAGATACGATAAAGGTTTACTAGAACAAAAATAATATAACAAAAGTAATAATATATAGCTTTTTAGGTTATAAAAAATTTAGTACTGATTAAGAAATATTTTACTCATTTAAGTTTGCGGAAAGCATTCTAAACATAAAATAAAATTCGATAGCATCATTTCTGGATTGAAATAGAATTCTGTCTGTTTATGTAAATTACTGGTTATGAGCATGAATATGATGCCCTAAAAACTGAACCAGCTAAATTAAGTAAAAAAATGTAGTTTTGATACCAAACTCAATATTAAATAAACATTAAATGAGTGTGTGGTATTAAGAGATTATCATGTATAAAAAGGTCAGTAAACAAAATAATATACATTATAACAACCTATTTTTTAATTCATTGTAAAATAAAAATTTTAGTGACATATTTAATATGATCCAACTTTATAAAATATCCTTTTTTTATTAGATGAAGCAATATAGTTTTAAAAGTAGAATTAAAAGTAGAAATTCACTTACCCACAAAGTGTAGTTTGAAATATGAAAATTAGAAACTAATTTTTCAGGTGAAATAGAATCTAATTATCTTCTTTACTGAATGAATCTCAGTTATATTAATAATTGTATTTTATTTTATAGCACGATAAAACATATTTCTTATTTTTTCCAATTACTTGATAAATTTTACTTTTTTTATTTTAAAATGCCAGATACCTCTTTAAAGTTTTGTTTACATAATAAAACTTATTTTACTTTGACATAAAAGTTTAATATCTACTGTACATACTCAAAATGTATGTGCAAGGTAATTTTCATTTTTTAATTAATTTTTGTTATTTAAAAAATGCATACTACTTAAAATGACAAAATATTTTTCTAAACATAAAATGATATTAAAATATTATTAACTGATAAAACGTTTATTCTAGACAGAGCAATGGATTTGATTTCGAAGAAAGGCTGCTATATTGAAGATTTTATGTTTCGAAAGGCGAAATTTTCTCATTTCCTACGAATGTATAAAACTAGTTTAAATCAACATAAAATCTTAAGATGAACTATGAAATACATATGTTCTTCACAGAATTTTTAATAAGTTTTGTGTAAAAAAAAATGTAGAATTTGACCGAACATGAGATTAATTATTCCTATTTTTATCAAATAACATCATTTTAATAGATTTTATTAAATGTTAATTTATTTAGATTAAAGTCAAGTACAAGGTAGTTGGTTTTTACGGAGTACCTTGTAGTGAAGGAAAGCACCACTTCTCCGAACGAAAAAAGATCAAAAACATAATTTATTGAATCAAGAAACAAGTTGCTAATTAAGAATTAAGCACGCTTAAAGCAGCTTCCGAAAAGGAAAGCAAAAAGAAGCTGTAAGGTGAGGGAAATCGCTTACATAAGCACAGAAAAGAGACAGGGAAAGAGTTCAGGGTAAGCTAACAAACCACAATTTTAAATATGTAGATTAATAAAAAAAATAAATGTTTTCTAAGAATCTTTTCCTTTATTTTTCATTCCGTTTATTGTTTCTTTCTTTTAAGACTGTAGCTTAGCTCAACTAGAAAGTTTTCGCTGGTTGGGATGGGAGGCGTGGCGTTAATTGTCATTAAATTAAGAAAAGTATTTAATTAAATTAATTAATGTAATTAAAAGTAAGTATTAATTAAATTTTAAGTAAACTCAATCATTTGACCTCCCAAGCCCACCCTTCTGGTTGCACACCTGCCTTAAGGACCCGTGTATTACGAGCACTCGGATTTAACTAGCAAATGTTACGGTCCCTTTGCTCATTATAAACGAGTTTGACTGTACTAGCTTTGTATTTCCGTCATATTTGAAGTAATAGTATTACAATTGAATATTTATGATTTTATTCCATAAGTGGAGTCTTTTTAGTAATTTTTTGTAACTTTAAAAAATTTTGAATTTTAGATTTTATTTTCTATAAAAATTGTCCAATTGTCCATTGAAGGGAATTTGGGATAGAGGGTTAATATGAGGCACAACGTAAATTTGGCAATAAATAATTTTTTCTGGTAACATTTTTCATAAGATTTTATTTATTTGGTCCTAAATTTTCTAAAAAGAGAAAGGAGAGGGAGAAAAGGGAGAAGAAAGAGAGACAAGAGTGAGAAAGGAGAGAGGGGAAAGAATAAAAGGAGCTAATGGAGGAGGGGTAAGGAGACAGAGAAAGTAAATAAATAATTAAAATATTTATCCTCGAATCATTCTACTTGAAATTATTAGAAGATTACCAGTAATGATTATAATCATTCAAAGAATATAAATCTGTCCCCTCTACTTTATCAATAAACATTTCATTTTATTATGTAACAACCACTAAAAGAAAATATCTTCACTTGCAATCAACCTTGACCTTTATATCCAAATCATATATGTGTAGTCTTTCCATGCCACTAAAAATACCTTCAGACATCGTATATTTTTATCTTTATGAACTTTCAGAAATGTTATTTCCACGCAACGTAACCGCTAAAAGATAATAATTTCCCTCACTCTTTACACTTTGACCTTTATGTTACAGTTACAAAAAGGAAGAAATCTTATTTTTAAGAAAGTAAATTTTACTTACGTAAAAATATTCTCTGAAAATTTTCTTTAAATAAAAAATGTATGTTTGCTTTAGAAGAATAAAGAATCTGTAACATAGAATTTCACTCACAAACCGAGTGACGTATTTTTGTTTAATCTTTTGAAAATGGCAAGGATGGAAAAAAAATTACTTCAAGATATTTGTAATATGCAGCGGAATCTGTATACATCTTAGTGATACATCAAGTCTAGAAAGCTGGGTGTTTTCTAGACTTTATTTTTGTAGTATGTATACATAAAAATCATGGCTTTGAATATTGAATTTTGTTAGTAAATACATGTAGAAAAGTTCTCTTATATTCTATTTTTAAAACTATACTGCATATTTTTAAAATGTATAAGTAAACCGTATGTATAGTGGTTATAACAAAGCCGTATAAGACAATTTTTAGTTGCATTTGACTAAAATCTATACGATGTATGCTCATATAGTTCTAAATGCGAATTGCTATTCTTATCAACTTTGAAACAATCTTTTAAATACTCCCCACTCCTTTTGTACATGATGTGTTATAGAACAAATATTATTTAATTAATTAAGAAACATTTTAAATGTTTTCTTTAAATAAAATTTCTAAGGGTATTTCACTTTTAAACTGTGTTACTTTTCTAAAGCTGAAAGTTTTGAATGTTTCAAATAATTGAAAGCAAAACAATTTATAAATATTTAAAACAAAATTCTTAAGCGTTGTTTTTCGAAAACTTTAGATTGCATACAAAAGGAAAACATATTGTAACCATATGTATAGTGGTTATAAGAAAGCCGTATAACACAAGTTTTGGTTGTATTTGACTATAATCTATACGATGTAAGCTCATATAGTTCTAAATGGGAATTGTTATTCTTATCAATTTCTAAACAATCTTTTAAATACTCCTTATTCCTTTTGTACATAATGTGTTTGTTGTAATGTACTTACAACTCTAACACCAGTGTTCGTTTACAAAGGGGAAACACAGAAAAATATAATACCTTATATTTGGATTAAGACATTCATTCTGTACACTATTTACAAATTGATATACTACTTGATTACCATATAACATAACCAGCAATTATTTAGATTTTATATTCATCAATGCACAATAATTATTAAAATTCTCTTTTGTTATACGGTATTCCTTAATCAGAATATTGAATTACTAACTGCGGCCTAAATAACCGTCATAAATATGTTGAATCTATTTACCTCCGGATATTACAGGGGAGCAGGTTTGGGCTTTCATCATGATGTAAATGGCTTAAAAGGGGGCGTCGGTATTGGCGTAGCGGCCGTTAATTTGCTGTACGTCTATGGTGGCATGCGGGTTTCGGGACTCGATTGCTGGTCCGGGCTCTCTGGAGCAACTTTTCAATCCCGACTTCGACTCCTTCTCTTCCCTCTCTTTCCTTACCCCTCACCTCGGTTTTAACTCCCCTTTTTCTTCTTTACCAATCACTTTTTGGTGAAATTTTTCCACATCTGCATCCCTTCGGAAGTGCAGGTGGTCTCATTAAAATAGCCCCTTTTGTGAAAGCTGACATTAATTTTAGCCCCTGCCCCCATAACTCGCTGTTGTGTGCGAGCTTGACCGTTACTCTTGTGCCATTCTGTGATCTGTAACTCCTCCGCAGGGGTCCCTAAAACTCGAAGTCAACAATCGAAGTCCTAAATTCTTCTTGGAAATTTCTTCCACAGATGTGCATGCACGTGCTGACCATTGTGAGAAAGTATCTCGGCACAGTGTTATGAAACAGATATTATTTAATTAATTAAGAAACGCTTTAAATGTTTTCTTTTAACCCATCCACCGACCACCCTCCCCACCTTTTTTCTTTCAAAACAGTCACTCTTTTCGTAAATTCCAGACGGAACTTACCGTACCATACTAGAGTTGCCGGTTTAAAAGTTGTCAGGCTCTTTTTAAGTTATTTTCCCTGCAAGGTAAAGGAGTTCCGTTACACAAAATTAGTTTCTTTCATTTATTATCGCTTTGCAATATTTTTTTACCTCAAAAATGTGTTATACGAGTGCGAACGAGAAGGGGTCGACAGGTCCGATTTCGAACAGGAATTCGCTGTCGAACCCCCATCGACGCGTCCGTTCAGTGGGTTAAGTAAAATTTCTAAGAGTATTTTACTTTTAAAGTGTATTACTTTTCTAAAGCTGAAAGATTTGCATATTTAAAATAATTGAAAACAAAACACTTCATAAATATTTAAAACACAAATTTTAAGCTCTGTTTTGAAAACTTTTGTTTGCGTATAATAGGAAAAAAATATTGATAGAGGATTATCTAAAAAATATATTCTTTACAGTCCCACAAAACTCTAAATTTGAAAATTTTTAAAGTTTGTGTTGAAAATGCTTGTAAAATACCAGATTTTGTTATTTATATTCAAAATCTAGAAGGTTTCCTTAATTTGGATAGCTTCAAGCCAGTATCACAATAACTATTCCATAAAAACTTGAAAGTCTAAAAACAATTATGAATATAACAAAAATATCACAAAAGAGAACATCAGTCCATTTGGTTTTAAGATTAGATTTTTGAAAACGTTTAAATAAAATTAAATATTACTAACACTAGACATACCAAAACTGGTTAAATGACCAGTAATTTATATGTATGAATGCCATGGGTAAGAAATTAAAAAAGTAATAAAATAAATGGTTATTTAATAAGTGAATGAAGTAAATAAATAAAAGATATAAAATAAATAAGTATGTATGAAGTGTTAGTATGTTCGGTGTTAAATCTCAACTGTTCGACAGATGGTGTAAAGTACTAAGTCAGAGGTTTCCAACATTATAGGGCTTGAGGATTACATTGTAAACTTTAAGTATGATTGCGGACTGCATTTTCATAATTCATCAATTTTCGTAAAATTTTGTAAGTAGGACTGTCGTACCAGTAGGAAATAATAAACATAGTTTAATCAAAATACATATCTAGAGGCTCGTGATTAATTCGGCATTTTGAATGAAAGAAAACGGGTGAAAAAATAAAAAATTAAAATTTTAAAAATGACTTTTTTTTTTGTAAATTTTAAAGCACAATATTTAAATCTTCTTAACTTATTTTATAATTGCATAAATGGATGAAATTAAACCATTATACACTAAAGAGTTGATAAAGATAATAAGTGTGTCAGTTTCATTGAATTGATATCGACAAATGGCTAAAATTAATAATGTATTCAAAATAGAAATTGATAAAGGATAATTTAATGGGTGTATTGTGAACTGTCAACTGCATCACCAATCAACGCATACCTATCATGATCTCTGTTAATGCTAATCTTAGAAGATAAAACAAAGACACATCTGAAAGTCTCTTTAAGTTTCTAATGAATTTCATCGAAAAGAAAACACTATGTCTGTAAAGGTACGAAATATTTTTTCTACTTTTTAAAAAATGTTTCATAGGTCACAAAATTGGCCTGTCAGTTGGGAAACCCTGTTATAAAACATGACAGTAAAATTTAGAGGTATAATTTAAACATGGTATTTATTGTAAAATTTAAAAATATTTTTGCATAAAACTCTTCATAAGACAGTTTAACCCTTTTGTGGGCCATTTATTTCTCCCTCCACTTTTCCAAACTTTCAAAGAAGAGTTGTTAATTTTATACAATCGATCGAACGATTGATGACAGCGCAAAATCGAAGCTGGAATCAGTCTTTCCGTCGTTTCAATAACAAGACCAATATATTATAATGGGTTTTACGCTTCCCACAGGTGTATTTTGTAAGATAGTATAGGTGAGAAGTAATCTTCCCACGGCCCACGAAAGGATTAATAGGTATTTTGTGAAATGTCAAGAAAGAAAACTATAGAACTATAAAATATTTTACTTTTCTCTTTCAGAAAGATTTCACAGACCACAAAATTAGCCTCAAAGTTTCTGTGGTTTCCGCTAAATGGGAACTCCTGTTCTAAGTCATTACCGAAAATCTACTAGTTAAAATTTAAACATAACATTCACTGTAAAATTTAAAATATACTTTTACATAAAACTCTTCAGAAAAAAAATTATATAGCATCATAATTTAAATCATGTAACAAACCTATTTCAAAAAGGAATATTTCTTCTTGGAAGAAAATTATACTTCTACCCCTGTTATACTTGTTCTGCCGTAAGATTTTCTCATAAAATGATTTTTAAAGATTTTGCTTTTTTCAGTTTCAAAAGGGTGCATCCTTCTAGAATAAAAGGTTTTCATACAGATTTTAAAAAAAAACAGTAACCAAGGGTGAATTCGTTCGCAAAGAAAATTATTTCTTGCATATCTAAGATTTTCGTTGGAAAGAAAGTTTGAATGCCAGCAGCTTAACGATTTGAAACTAACTGCAGACACAAAGCAAGATGATAAATGACGGAAGGAATTAATCAATTCCGATGGCACTTTCTTTGAGGATGTTGCGAAAAAAATGTGCTGTAAGCAGGGATGAAAATTGCTACAACTAGAGTAGATTTCGTTTGGGATGAACAATTAGTAAAAACGCGTTTAAGTGCATTGATAGAAGAGTTTTTTGACTTCGCTGAGCTTGCATTCTTTAAAATGTTTGTGGTCTATTAATGTTTCCATGATCCTAAAAAAAATTATATATATAATATATATATATATATATATATATATATATATATATATATATATATATATATAAGCTTATTAAAAATTTATTGTTTTACGGACTATTGTCTCACTGAAGGTGGGTGCAATGGGTACAGCTCGGGGTACCAGCTCTGAACTGACATATCGTTTTTAAATATTCTCATGAGCTACTAAGAGTTTAAATTTGTTAGATATCTTTTGACCATATAACTGGTGTTAAAACATTATGTATTCGTGAGGTATTGCCTTCACCACTTACTTTTAAAGGTTCATAATGGGTATAACTTTAAAAACTAATGAAAAATATTTTCAAAATGTTAAAAATGTATAATATACATTTTATACAATATGTATATATAAATATCGTAACCAGTGGTAAGCGAACTGAAAAAGAAGTCTTTGTTGTTAAATCATCTCTTTATTTGAAAGTATAGTTCCCTTTTTAAACGTCACTTGCGCCCTTTTTATTTATTCTTGGCGAAACTACGCTTGAATGCTGCTGACAGCTCTATTTCTTCGCGCCAACTATCTCTTATCTCTTTGCATACTCATAAAATTCCTTCAATATCCTTTCGCTTGACCGAATTATGCTAAAAGATTAAGCGAGCGTGGGTTTTTTTCATTTGCTTTGTTGTTACTAAAGAGTTCCCTTTTTAATCGTTTACAACTCGATTAATTTTTCCGAATCCCACCTTTTTAGACCTGATATATATATATATATATATATATATATATATATATATATATATATATATATATATATATATATATATATATATATATATATATATATATATTAACTGGTAAAAGTTATTCGTCCCCGATTATACATGAAATTAAAGCCCATATTCTTTAGTTACAGGGCTGATTTGCCAAAGAACTTTATTGAAGTGAAGGTCAATTCGCTCACACACCAATATCAGATGTAAAATAACATAATTTACTTTCATCTTAAAGTCGGAAAACTGTTCTACACGTTTTACACAGTCAAGAGTGAAACATGTTTCTGGTGATTCGTGAAAATACCGTCCTGGAGAGGGGAAACCACTTGGATAATTGAGCATAAGAGTGATCTTTAGTCGGGGGTTCTTTAGTTAGCTGGTTAAAATATCATGACGTGACATTTGCATGCTATTTCTTCTACTTATTCTTGGAGAATTGACAGCTAGGTAAGAAAGTGAAGAGAAAGGGCCACAAAAGAGCATTATAATGAGCAATCTCAATGTACCACGTCCTTTATTCAGTTTGAGTGGATGGGAAAGTTATGGTAAAGAAAAACAGAACGTGAATTATGAGAATTGGCCGAATAATTTTTATATGTTTATACATATACATATATAAGTGTGTATATAAACTTGTGCGTATACATACATATATATTTAAATATATATGTATATATGTAGCATATTGAGGACTTCCTCGCGAATCACCATAATCATAAAGTAGTCGTAGCCAAAAACTTTAATCTTCATGCAGAAATATGTACATCCTTCTTAGGCCTTCCGGCCACACTATACATTCCATCCTCTAATGGAATAGTGTCTGTCGCCATGTCATGTGACCAACAAAACCGGAAACAAAACCACTCTCATAATTTAGAACCCGCACCATTTTTAATTTTTACTGTTATTTATATATATATATATATATATATATATATATATGTGTGTGTGTGTGTGTGTGTGTGTGTGTGTGTGTGTGTGGTGTAAAAATTTAAATACTTTACTCTTAGTGGTTTTTTAATATAGGAGTTAGTAATATTTATTCTAAGTCCGCGATTTATATGTCTATCTAGTAGCCTCTGGCTTTAAACTCTTTGTAATAGATAAAATCTCCTTTTCTTGGTGACACGAACTCACCAACCTACTTTCACTGAACTAAGATTTCTAAAATTTTCACGACAGCATTCTTAAGGTGGTAGATAGAATCCCTCAAGCTACTTCCTCAGTCTGGTGGCGTCTCTAAGATTATAAGAGGCCGCATGTGTAATTTCGTAAGAGTTGACGGTTGGAGACGACTAAATAAAACTACTGCTAACTGTTCTTTGAAGAATCTTGTCATTTTCTTGACCACTATAACATTATTTCGGTCCCGACTACTGGCTCTGCGGCTGAGGCATAGCATGTCTATTTCTATGTTTCATACATAATGATATTTTTATCACTTTCGCTTTAAATTTTATTTTTTGGTAATTCTTTTCAATCCAACCTAGCGAATGTTCTCTAATGTTACCTAGTAGAACCCTTCCGGTAGCATATCTAAAAATAGAGTTCTGACGCTAAAGTTACGTCATCCACGTGACATGTAGCGATCGCTAATTGTGTGGCACCTAAAACTATAAAAGCATTTTCATTTATTCGTGTCGAAGCTAAACGTAGAAAGATGTTGACAGCTCCATGTCCACGCGCTAACTTAACTTCTCGCTTGATTAGTCATCAGCTTCCTGTGAAATATCTCTACGCCTGACAGCATTACTCCAAAAAATTACGAAAGCGTGGTTCTTTTTCATTTATTTTATTATTATAAAAGAGTGCCTTTTTAAAATCGTTTATAACTCACGTAATTCCGGACTACCCCCATTTTAGACCTGACATACATATATATATATATATATATATATATATATATATATATATATATATATATATATATATATATCCCATTGGCATTTTAACAATATCATAACTAAAATATTACTACTACTTGGATGTAATCCCAGCGCTCAACTAAGAGTATACTCAACATATTTCTAATTTCAAGGAGTCTTTATAAATATTACTTTTGTATTGATTAATTTTCAAATTTCAGTATTAATTCTTTAAATAATTTTTATTGGGTGTTTTGAAAAAACCTTTTGTTCAGAGACTTATTTTTAGGTCATTTTACTTATTAAGAGTATTATTTGAAATAAAACTACTATGCCTTATGATTCATATAAAAAAATAATTTGTAAAAAAGTAGAATATTTTCAGTTTGCCTCTTAACTTTCTCGTAAAGAAATAGCATAAAAATAATCTAAATAAATTCCCCCCCTTTTTTTTTCAATTTCACGCAAATCTTGCATGAAGGTAAAATCATTGCGGAAAAAAAAAATATGCAAGAAACTGAACTTGTTTATCCATCAAAATATGTCCTGAGCCGCCGTTCCTCTAATAAAATAACATTCCCCAATCCCTCAGCTATCTCAATTCGAATATTTTCTTTTTGAAAAGAGTGCATTTTCAGCCTTACCAACTATTTGCATTTGAAAAGAAGTAAAACTTCTTTATAAAAAGATACTTTTATGCAGATTCATAGAAAATAAAATGAGTACGAGTTTGTTCTTAGGTTAAAAAGTTTTTTTTTTTTACGAATACTGGTATTTATTTTCAGTAGAACTTAAGTGCATCGCAAAAAAAACGCGTCTAATTTCTCGAAGTGATTGCTTCGGGGTGGTTTAGTGTAAGTGATTAATATAAATGCACCGAAGAAGGTTTTTCTTTAAGAAAATGGCATAAATGTACTGATTCTAAAATATTTTTTTATTCTTGATTTGTTATAGATTTATAGATAGTTCTCTATACAACAAATTTCACATTTTAAAGAAATTGTTGATAAAAAATATACTTTCTTCACGAATCATTAGGTAAATAAAGCAGAACTTAAATAAAAGGATTCTTACCACAAATATTACTATTCTTAAAGCAGAATTTAAGTAAGAATGTTTTATCATAAATATTATTTTTTCATTAACATATTAAAATAAAACAGCCAATAAAATGTTTCGTCAACGAGTCAAATGAATATTTAATATAGATTTGTAAACCATACTAATATTAGAAAATAATATATATATTTGTATTTTTTGAATGGTGTGCATATATTGTTTAATCAGCTAAATTAGTTCTTTCTCTTTTTCAAGAATAAGCACTATTCAGGTATACATTGCTAATTTACGCAAATAACTGAATTAATTCATTAATGTAACATCAACGTTTAACTATTTAGATGCGGATGAAATTCAAGATGTTCTGAGAATTTTAATATATAAAAGTAAGAAACTAATTTGAAAATGAGAAGAAAGTACACAAATACACGATGACCCCAATAAAGTCTAATATGTTTCTGTTACAATATGATTTTCTGTTCAAACTTAAGCTAATAGATGTTTCTACAAAAGTTGGAACTTTAATAGAGGCAACACTACTGTAAAAACTCTACGTAATAAAATGAAAGAATGTCGCGTATACCACACGTAAGCTACATACCTACCTTACCTCTCAGCTCGTCCATTCTACGTCACACAAATGGTTAGCGACTGGAAGAACAGATCCTTGTATTAGCTTGCGGTCTACACTAAGTGTTGTCAAGATGTTTTCAAAACAAAAACAATGAAGTTGGTTTTAAATTGTATGTGCAATATGTCGTACAGCATTATGTCATTTAAGACTTCCAGAGGCATGTGGGGAATCTGCATTACCTTACGGAACTGTAGCAAGATCGGCAAAAGCCTTCAATGAAGGTCACCAAAATGGTGCAGACATGCATCGGCCAAGTCATCTTAGTGTCAGCGAAACAAAAGTGCAGAATGTTGCCGCACTGATGGACAGTGATCGACGGTAAACTATTCGTGAGCTGGACCGACAGACAGGATTTGAACATACGACTGTGGTGCACATTCCTAAGCCCTTACTTAATTCTTAAGATGAAGGAACCACTTTGTAGCATTCACTTCAGAATTGTTCCAGATATTTTAGCGGCAATAGGCTGGTCCATTCGAACTATCAACAGAACAGGCGCTGCTACAGGTGTTCTGCGACTTCGCTGGAAAATGGTTATACACAATGCTGGTGAATATATTGATGGACTGTAAATCATGGTGACATGAATCACTTTTGTATTCCATGTAAATACATAGTCCCCACTATTAAAGTTCCAACCCTCGTTGTAGTACCTTTAATTGTTTACTTCCAGTTGACATTAGCCTATATTTATTCTTTAAAGATAAAAATTTGTTTGAGTTTCGCACAATAGGTAACTTATCAGCAAGGTGACAGTAGAATAATAGAGTATTCTCCGATGCGTATGGACGTATATACATGCGACACCGCTTTACGCCCAATGACTCTCTGATTAGATTGATACTTTCACGTGAAAGGATCAGAATATCGGACCAGAATCCATGGCTATAGCCATAAGCATAGTGAAGGGCATGTGAAACACCCAGCCATAAGGATTGCTTTATATATATACCCAATATAATACAAAATATAATATATATGTAACTACTTTTTATTAATTTTGAGATATGAGTTGAAGGGAAAAACCCACCCACACAAATTTCACCCTGCGCTCTTGGCAGTATTAATTTTAAATGGTTACTTTTGAGTAGGCTAAACAAAATTAACATTCTTAGGAGAGGTAGAAATAGAAAACTAAACATTGTTAAATATAATACACAAGGAATGGGTGTTCAGGACGCGTAGTACTTTTCTAAACTTCAAATCTTCGTAACACCATCTTTTTTCAATTAATCATAGAATAAAATGTTCTGTTCCTTTCAGAATTAATTTATTTACAAGGGACCTTTGACACACTCCATATCTAAATAGCAGCGGGACGCTGTCTTTTTGAGAAAGGAGCAATGCCACATAAAGAAGCTTGGCCAACGAGCGCAGTGGCCGAATGGTCAAAGCGCGAGATCCAGACCCGAAGATTGTGGGTTCGATGCTTGCCATGGCAGTTGATCTAAAGTACGGATTTTTAAATTTTAAAATATTAATTATTGTTTCCTTATGTTCTCGAATATTCTAGATATTTCTTTATGTAAATTAGTTATTTCTCGAATATTCTGTTCGGGTATAAAACTGATACCCACTAGCTGTAGGCAACTTCTCGATCTTGTAAAGTTGCGAGTTGCTACTTAGCTTCAATAAATTCTTCTATTAGGTTAAACGGTGTGTTCATTCGAATCTTCGGGACAATATATAAAGTTGTTATGTAGTAATTATAAAATGTATAGTTAAGGTTCCCAAAATATAAATTATATCTAGCTTCTATTTCCAAAGCAATAAGTAATTAGTTTCTAATTTGCAAACTTTTAAAGTATTTTGGGGACAAATGTGTTTCTATCTTTTTCAGTTGCGTACACTTATATATATTATGCATTATCTCATATAACAAATTTTGAGGATTTAGTACTGAAACCCCTTAAAGTGAAATGGTCGAATTAGAAACGAAATAGAAATAAAAGGAAATATATTAGATTAAAAAAACAATCAGGCAGCAAATGAAATACCTCCGAAGTATGAGGTAATAATTTTTTAACAATTATATAAAATGTCCATTGAATATTTAAAAATTCTGCAATGTATCGTATTTTAAAAATAAAAAGTTACTTATAATTAATATTTAAAAGGTGCGATTTTTTTTCGAATTAAAACCTCAAGAGAAGACAAGAATATCTCATGGGTTTTACTTCATAAAAAAAGCCTTCATTTTTTCCTTATTCTTCAACAACTATGTAAAATCGTGGAAAATAATTTTCTCAGCTCTTATACTTTTTAAATCATATAAAATAGGAAAGGTAATAACTTTTTACTTTAAAATACTTCCAGCGCAGGGTCTAATTAATTAGCATTGGCTTTGAACCATAGCAAGTCATCGGACCAGGTAATTACCTACGTGATAAGCCGACCTTGAAAGGTTTCGGACTAATTGGATATTTTAATGACTGGAACCCCAATCAATTTATTTTCCTATTTAAGAACTCGGAAAAGTTAAGTTTGGAGAATAAGGCAGTCGTAATCCAATAAAGGAATTTCTGTTGTTTGAGTAGAATCCATTCACTCAGCGTCAAGTTACAATGAAAATCTTAATTTAGCTAATTCGGTATGAAAATTTGCGACCTAATCGATTCTGAAAGGATCGATATCATTTGAAAACCCAGTTTAACAAATTGTTTTTGAATATTAATGAATGAATTCCATGAAATTGTGCTTTTAGCACTTAATTCTCTTTCTGAAAATATCCTATAATTTACAAAATGGACTAATTGTAGTTCTTTCATCTACTACTTTAAAATTTGATGAGTATAGAACAAAAAGCTTATTGTTAGCATATTGTTTTAGGAGGCATGTGTAACGGTTATTTTTCATTCTGCGCGTAGTTTTGCTGTTTTGTTTACGCTTTTAGATTATAAGAATTTCCCTAAATAACTGTAAAGTAAAAATGTTCATACGAAACTTTGTAAGATTTTATGAAACTTAGTAAAATTGATACATTTTCCTGAAAACTTTTTTTATTTATTTATTCTCTCTCTCTCTCTCTCTCTCTCTCTCTCTCTCTCTCTTTCTCTCTCTCTCTCTGTTATATATATATATATATATATATATATATATATATATATATATATATATATATATATATATATATATATATATATATATATATATATATATGCGTATATGTATATGTATATGTATATATTATATATATGTATGTATATATAAATCTCTCTATATATGTATATATATGTATATATCTATCTATCTATCTATCTATCTATCTATATATATATATATATATGTGTGTGTGTGTGTGTGTAAGTAAAGAATAACTCAACCCTGCGGAAACTACAGGAGAGAAAACAAACTTTTTTTGGTTTACTATATACAGACGTTAGTTAGACGGCAACTTGTGCAGACGGCACTTCGCGCTGACCACTTTTTGATCCCCGAGAAGGACGCTGATGTTGTGCCAGACGGGCACTGATGTCCAGTTTTATTTTAATTCTCCCTGGACACCAATTTTGTATATAATGTGTAAATAGTTTAATTAAATAAGTTCATTTTAGTTGAGCCTTTGTATCTTTTCCACCTTGGGATCAAAATTCCCACAATCTTGTGGACCAAGGACGTGATATGAATATGTTTATGGATATTAATATGGATATGGATTTGAATATGGATTTTGCATCTTGTAAGAAGATCAGCAGTTCTGTGAATGCAAAACATTTTGCTTTCGTTTTTGAATAAATAAACTGAGATGGGTTTTTTGTCTAGAGCACGTAAAATTGATTTGCTAACTTTAATCGATGAGCTAGGACTAAATGCTGCAGTTCATGCTAAAATCACTGATTTAATTAAAATTATTACCGGTTCTAAAACTTATGATGAGAAACTTTGTAAAGATAGATTAGATATTATTATTGTTGAAAGACAAGAAAAATTAAAAAAAAAAGGAGGAAGCAGAAGCAAATCGTGAATTTGAGCTAAAAAAACTGGAATTGAAGTGAAATACTATAAAAGTTAGAGATGTTTCGGTTTCGCCTCGTGGTTTAAGTACGTTGCTGTCGTGCAGAGAATAATTAACAATGAGACTACCAAAAGCACAAAATATACCCCATTTGAATTGTTGGTAGGAATAAAAATGAAGAATAGAGAAGACTTGAATATCAAGGAAATCTTAAACAAGGAGTATTTGGATCAATTAATTAAAGATCGTAATGACGTGAGAAGATGCTACAAGGAATATTTTTAATTTCCAAGAAGAAAATAGAAAGCAATTCAATAAGAAGAGAAAGAGACCTAATACCTATAAAATAAATGATCTCGTAGAAATCCAGAAAACTCAGTTAGGAACAGGTTTAAAACTGAAACAGAAATTTTACAATCCTTATATAATTACTGCTGTTAAAATAAATGACCGATATAACGTTGAAAAAGTTGGGTGACATGACGGACCTCACAAGACTTCCACTGCCGCTGACCATATGAAAACATGGACAAATGATTTGTAATTGTATATTCCAGAAACTTCCAATATGCTATCAAAGAATTAGACACATTTCATTTTTTTAGGTTCATCGGTTGGAGACAGCCGAGGACGTCTGAGTTACATGATGACCGAAGTTGTGTAAGTAAATAACAACTCAACCCTGCGGGAACTACAGAAGAGAAAAAAAAAACTTTTTTTGGTTACTTTATACAGACGTGAGTTAAACGGCAACGTGTGCAGACGGTACTTCTCGCTGACCGCTTTTTGACCACCAAGATGGGCGCAGATGTTGTGCTAGACGAGCACTGATGACCAGTTTTATTTTAATTCTCACTAAACACCAATTTTGTATATAATGTGTGAATAGTTTAATTAAAAAGGTTCATTTTAGCTGAGCTTTTGCATATTTTCCACCATGGGAATAAATCTCCCATATATATGTATTATATATATATTATATAACATATATATGTATATTATATATATATATATATATATATATATATATATATATATATATATATATATATATATATATATATATATATATATATATATATATATATATATATATATATATATATATATATATATACTTTATGTGTCTAAATTATCATAACAATTAAATACTGATGTAATTAACTATATATGGATGTTTATGGGTTATGCATAATTCAGTATTTTTTCTTCTTTTCCTTACATCATTTACTTAGATACCGCAAGCTTAAGATTTTTCTTCAAAAACTGCCAGAGTTTCTTTAATGAAATTAGACTTTAAATATTTCTTTGGCCCAAAAAATTAAAAATATCGGTTAGCATTAGCAATTCTATGACGTTTAACTGATATATTACTTTTTATGTTACTTTGAGAAACTAGATATGCAAATTTTTCCGGACTTTACTTGCATGTATGGAAGTATCAAATAAGTGAGGAAAATTTTTTTCTGATATAAAAATCTTTTTAGTAAGAAGAAGGAAATTTATAATGATATTAGAAATAGTCTTATAAAAAAACTTAATGCAACTTATAAACTTACAGGATTTCATTTCAATAATTAAAATTTTTAAACCTGATTCAAATCCCTCTGGACTCTCTGAATTCTTTTGATAATATATAAAGAGCTCTACTGTATAATGAAATTTGGTATTGAATATCAACTATAGACGGATGCAAGCTGAAACTTTAGAAAAAGTAGTATCTCGAATTCAAGACTAGATCACTTGCAATTTAATTTGTTTTAAAATGCATCGTTATCTATGCTATAAATAGTAACAATGTATGCCTTTCCAGTATAACTGAAAAGACTACTGAACCATTCGTAACTACTATTTTTCCTAAATTTTGTTAGTATATCCCTGAGTATTAAGACTTATACTGCATCTTGAAAAAAAATCTAACTTTTCATTAGAAACATTAAAAATATAGTGCTTTCAAGCCATGATGGGAGGCATTTTTTATGAAATAAATTTGCATGCATAATGGCTGTCTAAAGCATACATTTTCTGTGTTTCATTCCAAGTTAAAATGTTTCACTTTTTTTTTCTGTTTGGTCAGACGATTATCGTATGGTTAGAGTGCTAGTTTTCGATACCAGACTTCGTGGGTTCGAATTCCACTGGGGCATAGATGTTCGTAGCCATTCGGAATTGGCTTTAAACAGTGGGTTCCGGTCTCATTATCCCTGGCATTGCAAAAAATAGACCGTAATGCTCCAAACTAAACCAAACCAAACCATCATATGCTGTTTGTTATAAGCGAGACACGAATTTCCGCTATAACGATTACCTGAAATTTATTAGAAAATTTTTATTTAAAATTTATTAATCAATAGTATTTTTTATGTTTGCTCCATGTATCCGAAAAAACCATTAGTGAATAAAAATAGTAAGCATTTTTAAACCATTAATGGAATTAAGTAAAATTTAAGAAAATGCTAAGATTGAATTGAAAGAAATTTAATTCAAGTTAAAATGTATCATTCATTTTAAATAATATATTAAGTATTATATTTGAAATAGTTTTAATTGCTAGAGAATAGAATTCTATATGAATTTTGCAATTACCCTAAATTTATGCTTTAATATCCTTAATTACCGAAAACAATGACTGTGCAAAAAGCTTAGCTATTCATAATAATTTAAAATACTTTATGAAGCAATAATTAAAGCATTTTCTTTGAAATATCACATTTGGTCGCTTAGAATGACATCATGAATAGTATATTTGTAGAATTTTTAAATTCCTTCTCTTAAAATACTTTCTCCTTTTTGGTTATTGCTTAAGAGAATCTAAGCTAATCAACAAATGATCGACAAATGTTTTTCTTGATATTCAGTGGCACTTATTTCCAGAACAAATTGCCCTGCAAATTACCTCCGAAATTACTTTTCGTTTGAATAACTACTTTAAGGACAGGTGATTTCAGAAAGAATGGCACGTTCATATAATTCCTATTTAATATTTCTTGACGTTTAAATCAAAACGCGTTTATCATAACTAAATAATGCGATCGTCTAAGATTTGTTTTATTTGCATTTACTTGAATTTCGCTCTTTTATTCCATTTCAGTCTGCTGAAAAACGTTTATTTGTAATTTTAAATTTCATTTTGGATTTTTTTTTCTCCTTGGCAAGAGAAAATAAAGTATAAATAATAATTAAATTGCTCTAGATATAAATGGCAACATTGGAGAGTCGCCAGTGTTTGTTTTTTTATGCGACTCAATTATTTTTTTGTGTTTTTTATAAAAGCATACATAGCACTTTTTTTAAGATCCCATGTCACGGGTGATTTATTTCTTTTCAAATTATGACATTGGAGAAGCCCTGAAAAAGTTGAAAGCCATATTTTCAATAGTGTCAGCAAGCGTGTGTTGCTTTAAGTTATTAGGGTAAAAGTGGGTAACTTTAAACGGCAGAAAATTATTAAACTGTCAACCTTTACGATAGCACAATGAAATTATTGTTCTTTCTAGAAGCGGGCTTTTCTGGGGTTCAGATTTATGGCTCTTATTTATAACTTTTTATTCTTTGCTGTTTTATTTTCCTTTTCTGGTTTAATCTGATATTGAGAATAGTATTGAATTACGAGGATCTATTGGATAACTAACGTATAACGGTATTGTTATTTTTCATCTTAAGCTGTTAAGAATTCTTTTTAATGTATAATGGAAAAAAATATATGCTATTTTTAAATAACTATAAAATTCTGAAATAAATCGGAAATAAAATATAAATACATAATTTTATTGAAGTTTATTGAATTAGTGTAATATATATTAATTTTTATGAGATTAGTATCAAATATTATTACTGCAATTTGTATGTTAGGAAGTATTAGACGAGTGGTAAGCAAGTTATTCTATGTGATTGGTATATTCCATATATCAATTGAATTAAAATAATTTTTAATCATAAACAAAGTCAATATATACTTATAAACAAAACTATTTTCCTAAAGAATTTATGTCGTCTTTCTTATATACTCATCGGCTCCGGTGTTGTTCCCTTAACGTCAAATGTTTGGGAACTAATTCTTTTTAGTCAGTTTTGAAATTCAAGTAGTAGAAAGGTCATTTTTCTGTCTCTCTCACCTTAACAGCTATGAATATGGTGAAGGGGTATTACTCTTCTGATATATTCTGTCAAAAAATGCGTAGAAGTGCGATCGTGGTGCTGTATGTTACTGTAATTTTCCCATTAATTGATAGAAATATAAGACTTAATCTCTAGTGTGAAAATTATAGTAAAATACAGCAGTACGATCAAACTTTCATGTAATTTTAACTCCGCACAAGACAAGCGTGATAGCGCTTCGTAGCAGTCAGACGGTTAAACATGTCTGAGACACATTAGTAAAATGAGACGCATTGTATTCTGGAACTAGTAGAAGGGAAAAATGACGACATCCTTGTTCTTTAACCAGAAAAATCAACATTTATAAAAACAATGTAATAAAAAGAATGCATTGCGTAACCGCCTCTGAAGGACAACTCCCTCTATACAAACAATACAACTCGCCACAGTCATGCTTCTAAGAAAGGGGACTTCTTACTCAGAGAGTTGAAATAGTTCTCCCGTATCTGGTTCATTTCTCTCACGAGGAAACCTCTGTCCAAGGGCTCTCATCTGCCTCACTTTTGGATTTCATCATTGAGATCATTTAAGGACTAGATTATAGCCCGTCATATGACGGGATCAGTAAAATTTTTAACTTTCCATAATTGTAAAGTACCCTATGAGGCTGGTAAAAAAAAAGATTGTTTTTTGGCTGAGAATTATCTCGCAACGAAAAATAATCGATGATTGTATTTAAAATTATCATATATGTACCTAATCTATTATTTAAGCCAAATATAAAAGAAAATTATTGAAGTCATATCTAAGTTCAGTGACAAAACGTATGAAAATCATGCAGACGATATTTAAATAATTTAAAATAAGAAATGATTAACTGAGAGGAATGACGTCATAATGATAAAAAGATGTTTTTTTCATCTACTTATTATGTGATAAATTTAATCGCCTGCTCTTAACCATGGAAAAGAGGCCTTGAAATAATGGCATTAAATGTTCGAAAAGGGGAGAAAAGGTGGATTTCGAACGTTTTAAAGACGACAGTATTTTTCGCTGTGATAAGAAGCATATTTATACCAATTTATTTTAGAATCGAATCGATAGTTTAGGAAAAGATAAACTTTATTGGCTTCGAATTTTGCTAACACTAACTCATGAAGAATCCAACATGGATGCTTCTATCCATTCCAGGTCCAAACGCTTCAGAAATTCAAGGACAGACGCATTGATAACCTAGGCTATTATTATATAGGAGGAGCAAACCTCGGCACCCTGCTGTCGCGGCAGAAACAACTTTCTCATTAATGATGAGATTGCGTTTCCCATAACAGTCCCCATAGTCCGTGATACTCAAAAGTCCAAAGTTAAAGAGGATCATTAACGGGAAACTTATGGCTTTTCCATTCACTCTTAGGTTGATCAATGGGCTACCTATTGTCAGGTCGATACATTTGTCTTCAGTCCCCTTTTGTCGACATTTATCTTTACAGTCTTCAAAGAAATTGTAGGTGTGTTTTACAAAATACAAAATGAATAGTTTTTGGTAAATTTTGAACTAAGCAATATAATAATTTCTATTATAATTTTTATCAACTATCCTTATGATTTTCATCGTGTTAGTGTATTTACTTATAGTGATGATATCAATTCATTATAATAAGAATATGCAAACTTTGAGCTTATATTACTGATGCGATTAAATACCTTTTGCTACTTTATATTAACCCTTTGCCTTAAAACAACGTATGGGAGACGTGATCGTACTGTTGTGCCTAAAATGAGAACCTCATATCACACACGTGAGGATTCTATCTAGCCAAAAGTGAAAAGCTCGTGTCAGTAATAAAACAATACCCCTTACAAAATTTTGACTAATATTATACATTATTCACTTATTGGTTATTCACGTAATAAATTCTACATAGAAAATATTTAAACGACTGAAAATTTTACTAAAAACATTAATAATTTTTTTAATAAAAAGGAAATTAAATATAATTATCAAATTCTGTGTTTTTATTAAATAGTAAATGGAATACTATTAATATCCACTGTTTACTCAATTTAGCCCCCTGATGAAACTTCTTCTGGTCACGACGCATGAGAA
>CM063504.1:27326274-27406274 GCA_032207245.1 Pardosa pseudoannulata | reverse complement strand
TGGGGATTACTGTTTGAAACGCAGGCTTTAGAATCTATCGCAAAATCCGTATTCCTAAGTAGAGTAAACTGTTTCGTAGAATACTTTATTGAACCTCCTTTATATTATAAATTGTTTTTTCTTTCTGTTTTATAGTTTTTTAATAAAAGGATTAGAATATTATTACAGATCGCCAGTTTTAAATAAATATGTTTTACTGATTTCTAATCAATAAATGCAAAAGAAGAAAAAAGAGTAAAAACTTACCATTAAATCCAATTGTAAAGATGCTGTTGTCTTACTGTTGTAATGTACTTACAACACTAACATCAGTGTTGGTTTACAAAGGGGAAACACAGTAAAAGTATGATACCTTATATTTAGATTAAGACATTTATTCTGTACCATTTTTACAAATTGGTATACGTGATCACCATATAACATAACCAGCAATTATTTATGTTTTATATACAATTTACACATAATTATGACAATTATCTTTAGTTATGCGTTATTCCTTATCACAATATTGAATTACTAACAGGGACTAAATGACCGTTATGAACATGTTAAATCTGTTTTACCTCCAGTAAAGGCATAGGGGAGCAGGCAGCTTTCCTCATGCGGTGTGTTTCTGGCAGTTCGGGCGCACGGTAGGGCGAACGGGAGGCCGTTGCCGGCGAGCAGGGCTTGGAATTTCGATGTCCAGCTAGTCTCCCGATTTCACTCATTTTTCTTAACTCTCTTTCCCAACTTCTCACCTAGGTTTTAACACCCCTTTTTCTTTTTTGCTAATCGCTTGTTTGGGGAAATTTTTCCAAATCTGCACCCCCTTTGGGAGTGCAGGTGGGCTCATTAAAATAGCCCCTTTTGTGAAAGCTGACATTATTTTTAACCCCTGCCCCCATAACTCACTGTTACATCTCTATGCGAGCTTGACCGTTACGCTTGTGTCATTCCGTCATCTATAACTTCTCCGCAGGGGTCCTCAAACACGAAGTTAACAAATGCATCTAAATTCTTCTTGGAAATTTCTCCCACAGCTGTGCATGCACGTGCTGACCATCGTGGGAAAATACCTGGGTACAGTTACAATGTAGTTTTTTTTCTCCCATGCGAAAAACAGGTGTAATATAATTATTATATAGTAATTATATGACTATTATTTTCATGGCTATATTTTATCACAATGATACATCTTAATAAGATGTCTTAATAACATATCCATCATTGTTAGGATAATATGTTTAAATAAATAAGATTTTCAATTATAATAATAAAACAAAATATTACTCTCTGTACCACTTTACTTGAATGTATTTAACAGGCAGAATAAAGTTAATAGTACTATTTTGTTTGGTTTGAAGTACGGGATTTATGCTTAAACCAAAGGGGCCAGCTCTATCCCAGATAATATCTATATACATAGGAACCTTTGGAAATAGACAACAAGAGACAAAAAGTAGGAGATATTTGAAAAAAGTTAGTTTTATATGAAATTCAACATTTTATTTTATTCATAAAATATTTCTTTATTTTTCTTTACAATCAAAATGCCCTTAAGAATTTAATATTTTTTAAGAATGAAAATCTTACATATTTCCATGCAAATCACTAGTCTAAAAACCTCTGTTCTAGAGACTAGAGTGATTTTTAATGTCTTAGTCCAGGGATGTGCAAACTAAGGCCCGCGGGCCAACTCCGGCCAACAGGAAGGTTTTATCTGGCCCGCGGACAGACTTTTAAGTTGCCGGTCTGAGACAAATTAAAAGAAATATATATTTATATATTATATATCCATCTCATCTCCTTTCCATTTTGTTTAATTATTATATCCCAAATTTAATATCCCATCCCCAGTAGATCAGCGCTATGTTTGCTTCATCTTATATATGTGAACAAGTATTTTTAACCATGAAACTTAGAAAGAATAATTTCAGAAGTAGACTAACAGATGAGCCTTAACCTCGTTCCCTAAAATCAGTACATATCAATTCGAACCTCAATATAAGAAACTTTTAAAAATGAAATCTCAATTTCATTCATCTACTTAACATATTTAAATCGTAATATTTGTATATATAGTTTTTTTTTTAAATTTTAGAAAAATTAAAACACTCTGCCAAACTAATTTTTTTTTTTCGATTTTTGGCTCTCGACCGAAAAAGTTTGCCCATTCCTGTCTTAGACTGTTAACAGGCATTTAAATTCTTTTAATAATAAAAGCAGTTAATATGAGTAGTTTAGACTGGGTCTGAGTATATAATTCGTTGTAAATGTTTATGAAATTCTACATACGGCTGGATTACAGTGCAGTTTTAGAAAGTATAAAAGAACTGCTTTTGCTTATCAAAATACTATTTCACTAGCAACAGATGGTAATAAAGCAACTCAATCCAACTCATTTATTGTGAAAGTTTAACCGAGAAATTTATTAAAAATAATCGATAAATTTCTTACAAAATATGCGTAAATCAGAATCTTTATTGATTAATAAATCAAAAATCGCATTATTATAATTCCCAGTCGAAGTTATTTGTGACGATAAAATGGGTACATCACAAATTCCAACTGAAGAAATTATCGCTACGGAAATAAAGAACTGTCAAGAGACATCACCCAGTGCAAAAGCTGGAAACTAGATTTCGAAACGAAAACCGGAATTGAACCGAAAAAAAATCGGTTTATTTCTGTTCGATATATTTTCAGTCATTTTGTTACTGTAACCAACTTATCAATATTTCCTAATTTAAAGTCAACCATATAATTATCGTCATTACATGTACATTGCTTCTCGATTTCCTGTTTTGATGTTCACTAGTACTTTTCTGTTTCAGTTTATCATGAAACTACTTGTAAAAAACAAATTTAATTCAATTGAATGTTCAGTTGTCAAATGCGATTTTGATAATGGATACCAATGCCAATGCTAGCTATTTTCTGCTCACCGCTCGTATTGTACGTGCTAGTTAATTGTATCAATTCCCATAGTATACCAATTAAAAGAAGAATAAAATATTCTACATTTTTATAGAATTACATATTTTGTTTATGATCAAATTATGATTTTAGTACAAATAAGAATATACATAAAATAAAATTACTCATTCGGAAGTGAGCCGAAAACCGTTATTTTTGGAGGACCAAAAATATAACGATATATTTTCTGAATAGATATTTTTTTAGTTGAACCGGAAAAGAAACCGGAACTAAATTAATTACAGTTCGAAGCCCTACTTAGACAGTAAATAGGAAGAAATATAACGTCCATCACATATTTTCAAAGCAATGGAATAGCAAGAACATATGTAAAATATTTTAAATTGAATATATGAAAACCTCTAATTTTTAGTTCACTTGTTTGCAGTTATAATGCCTTTTACCCAATTGTTATAATAATTTTCAGTCTATTAATTTTAAGAAATTTTAACTATGAAATTAATTATATCGTTTTGGTTCAAAGCACTATGATTATTTTTTTTTTTTCTATACAAGGGTCCTAAATATACTTGAACCAACCAACAGACTTACTTGTTGGACAAAGAAATCTTGCCACCCTTAAAACACATAAGAAGCTTCTAAAATATATAATAAGAATTAGTTTTGAATTTTTTTTACGTCACACTTATGTTCAATGATAGCTCTCGTATGTAGACTCGTATATAGCTTTTAATAATATACAGTTCTCGATAATAATTGAAATAGCAAGTTTTAAAAAATTGATTAATAGTATCTGGGGAAGAAATGAATGTACGAAACATTCTGTTCGCATTTGATTCTTGACTGTTTATTACTAATAATTTTAAACACCATTTACATCAGTTTATAGTTTGTAAAGATAAGCATTGCAATTATTATCATATAAATCCGCTGTTTTAGTTTATCTTACCGTACTCGGATTTACAACCTCTCCCCTTCGCATTCATTCCAGTCTCATACGAGTCTCTTTCAATTTTATTGTTGCCAGACTATTAGATTTAATCTAGCGGCAGCTAGATGAAATCCATGAGTCCTTTAAGCTTTTGCAAAAACAAGCACCAGGAGAGAATTTAGGTAATTATCTTCCAGTGTAAAAACTAGACAGTTGGAAAAAATACTCCCTTAAAGTTGGTAATACGTTTCACTTACTAAAATTCGAAGAAACTCTGGAGCTTGAAAAATAGTCATATATACGAAGTATCTACAGCGAGACGGCAGTTTGATCAAACTCCTTGAGTTTTACTTAACACCTTGACAAACACTAGGAATATGTGAAGTTCGAAAATTAACACTATATGTTTTGTAATTTTTAGAATATTAGAAGTATAATTTTACTCTTTCTGCTTAAATAACTTAATTTTGATTAATTCATCACATTTAATTAGGTTGTGGATATACACTTCATGGCACGAGCAACTATAGACACTAAGTAATGGGCGGCTATAACAGCAAAATTTAAAAACGTAACTGACAGGTTTAAAGACTCCAATAAGATTTTTTTTTGTGTGCAAGAAAGTATTTTTGGGAGCTTTACACGAAATGTTCGTTCATAATTCAAACAAAAATAAATAAATGACAAAAAAAATATAATTTTATAATTATTACTCATTATTTTTCAGTATGACATGTTTCAAAGCATGGCACAGGACACATTGCAGGTTTTGACATGAAATTCTTTGCAGCAATATGATGTTTCCTTCCTGATTCCTTATTTATAACATTGTTTACAATGCTGAAAATATGTTTTTTGATGATAATTTTCAGGAGGAGAAATTTTCTTGGCAAAACCTGAAGCTGCAAGTCCTGTAACAGGTGGAAAACAAAATTCAACCTAAAAAATTGTTTCCAAAACCACTAGGCTTCTACTTGTAAGCCGGTAAATACACATTTGTACCGTTACAGTCTTTGTCTAAAAATGACCGTTTCGTTTTGTACAGCTATTGCGTCATGCGACATACTGAGTTTCGCTTTGACGGCTAGAGACGCAAGTGTCCGTCAACGTGTTAATATGATGGACAGCGTTACCTTGTACAGGCGGGAAAGATGAAGCAATATTTTCTCTGCAATATTAAAATATTATTTTAATCTAGAATATTATTTTAATAAAAAAATACGTAATGAACGTTTTTATGATTTTCCCATAATAAATTACCACGAAGTTTAACCTTCTTGACCCCTTGCTATACTGACTTTTAATGGTTACGAACATTCATGTCATCAGAACTAGCAGATTCATGAACCAATGCACAACAAATTTGGGGTCCTTCTGCTTTAGGCAGTTTTTTAGAGACTTTGTTTTTTTATTACTTTTACTCCTTAAATTAATCAAATAGCTGTAACTCTGCTATACTTTATAGTATTTATTACCTTTTATTTTATTTCGATGTATGAATAATGAATACAAATTTATATTTAGGAAAAGAAATGCGTTGCTTTGCATATTACTTTAGTTATGAATGATTTCATAAGAAGTGTGCCATTAAAGTTTTCAATAATTTTGTTTTTTACACTTTTGAATGATGCATAAAACTTAATTTTATTTTCAAAATAACCTCATAGAACCTTATTCAAAAAAGTCCAAAGAGGGTCAGTTCGCATTTTCCTTCAACTTAATTTTCCTTTTTGTTCTTCTTAAAAATTGAAATAAAATATTTGAAATTGTTTAAAGAATATTTAATTCTTTAATTACTTATTGAATAAAATATTGAAAATTATTTTGTGTGAGCTTTTGAACCAATTTCAAATATTCAGTTCCCAACATGACAGCATTCTAATAAATAAAATACTAAAAGAATAGAAATCCCTTACATTTCAATTATTTAGATGTTTTAAAGAGATTTAATATTTCTAAAAAAATCCTTTATATGCGATTCGTTTAATTTTTCTTCCTTAAGTCAAGATAATGCTTCCAACTGAAATCCTTTTCAATTTGACTCTAATGCTTTTTTACTTTCTTTCGAAACTCTGGAAGGATGTCTCATTTTAGAAATAATGATCCGATAAAAGAAGTACGCAACTGTTGTCAGAGCTATTATGTAATCGTTTTAATATCATTAGCCCTTTCAATTCCCTGATATATCATTCGCAATGAATGGAAATGTTCCTTTAGAAAAAGTCCGTATTATTTTCATTGTCAAATGTCAGATTTAATCATATAAATTAAAAAGAATAGGTCACCCCCCATTCACATGCATATGAACATGTATGTATATGTGTATGTGTGTGTGAGTGTAGAATGATATTTTAACCCCAAACTAACCTAATTATAATTCTATTTTAAAATAAATTTCTGGTGATTCTATCCATAAAATTCCAACCTTTGGCAAAACTACTTTGTTTTCCTTCTTCTGATTGTAGCAACCTTTGTGAATTCGCATACGACAAAAATTAATTTATGCTTAGCTCAACTCTTTTTATATAACACCTTTACGAAATTTATTTTCGCTCTTAAGCCTCATAATGTGAATAATTATTAACACGCTTATTGGCTGGTTATATGTATGTAAGGACAGGGGACTAACTGTCCCGAAATTTACACTTGATGACTTCTTTAAAAAAATTGCCCATATTATTTTCCTCAGCCCGGGCATGCTGGGCTACCAAGAGTCCCTCTATCTGTCTGTTCGAAAAAAGAAATGCATCAGTCGTCGTGGCCGAACATAATTTTTATTTCATCCGATCAAAATAGCACAGAATCCAGAGGCATCTGAACCGGACGGTGTCAGAACGCTCTCTCTCCGTAATGCCAACCTTCAGCGAGAGACGACCAAAACCTGTGTGTGTTTTAATGTCGTAGGAAAAATGCTGAGGCAACTATTATTTGCTTATAGAAAGTAACCTTTGACTAGAGCCATCTGAAGAAGTGTGGCGTTCCAGATGACCATTATTGCTAATCATTACAGATTTTCCTGGGAGAGTTATTACTTTCTAATTAAAATGCCAGCTATATTATTTTTTGCTTTGAGAATCATAGTTCGGCTGAAGGAATGAAAACATCCTCGTTTAAATTGGATGGCTGGGAAATATGGTTAATATAGAGGGAAGAAATTAAGATCTAGAATAATGAATGGGGAAAAAGGGATAATTTTGGAATAGGCTTTAGGGCTTAGATATTGATATTATTACATGTATATAGTTATATGTATATATTTATATGTATATATATATGTATATATATATATGTATATATATATATGGGTAATTTGACACATCCCAAAGAGAAGAGAATCCGTATTACTTGAGTGCAGTCGTAAGTTATAACGTAGACTTCAGAGAAGACAAAGGATATTTCGATGAAGAGAAATGGAGTTTATTTTAGCTTCATCTGTCGCTGTCTTCTTGGGGGAGAAACTCGTACATTTGAATTTATAGGTATGTGGGACAGACAATCAGAATTATTATTCATTAGTCACGTGGTGAAGCCTATGACGTATTTTAAGCGCCATTAATTATCTAAAGTATTTATGTAAAAAGAGCTTTTGTATTTTGGTGGTAGCCAAGTTGATAGAAAGAACAAAATATAGTTGCCAATTTTGCCAGATAGAATTAGAAAAGTATTTTAAGATAGACATAATTACGTTGGTTAATTTTTTTAGGATAAAACTATTATTACACACACATATGTGTGCCTGTGTATAGAAGTAATATGAGACGGAACCTACGATAGGTTGCTGGCATGTCCAGAATAAGACACCGTTTAACTCACCAAAGACCTTTATTACCAAAACATCAGTC
Organism: Pardosa pseudoannulata; assembly: GCA_032207245.1. Lineage (NCBI taxonomy): Eukaryota > Metazoa > Arthropoda > Arachnida > Araneae > Lycosidae > Pardosa > Pardosa pseudoannulata. The sequence continues at coordinate 27,398,582 of CM063504.1, read as the reverse complement.
AGTTTGAGGGTTTCCATTCAATTATAGGGACGGAACAAACTGAGACATCAGCTATCAGCAGAAATCTATGGAAAAATCTGTGTAAAGAATCTATGTAAAAATCTCGGTAAAATACCTAAGTAGAAATCTGTCTCCAGTAATGTGTATCTCCTTTATATTCGGGAATTTCCTAAATTGGCCGTTACGGGCCTATAAAGATTTAATTGGATAGACTCCTTTTCTGAGGGCGTAAACAGTAGCCCCAGTGATCATTTAAATTAAATCTAAGTAGAAATCTGTCCCCGGTACCGTGTATCTCCTTTTTGTTTGGGAATTTCCTAAATTAGCTGCTAGGACACTATAAAAATTTAATTAGGTATACTCCCTTTTCTGAGTGTGTAAACAGTAGTCCCAGTTATCATTTAAATTAAATCTAAGTAGAAATCTGTCTCCGGCGAAGTGTATCTTTTTTTTGTTTGGGAATCTCCTAAATTGGCCGCAAGGGCACTATAAAGATTTAACTGGATAGACCCTTTTTCTCAGGGCGTAAACTGTAACTCCCGTAGTCAGTTTAGATTAGATGTTGAAAAAGGTAAAGAAAATATATGAGGGAGTTTTGCCCATAACTTTAGATTTGAAAACCCCTGAGAATTTTCTCGGTAATTAATGAGGACTTTTGGCTATAAATTTATGTAGGCATGTTTTAACTATCAGATTACAGCAAGTTTTCTTACAGTATTTTTCTTAAAAGGTCGTATTTGGGATTTCATACAAAATATCCACTTCAGTTTAACTTAGTTATATTATATACATATGTATGCGTACACACTAACTTACAGAAAAACGGACAACAGATTACCAGAGGTAAGTGAGTATTACAGCCGGTCAGTAGGCTGTCAGTGAGTATTACCACAAATCCATTAAACTAGGTATGGAAGGAAAAGTCAAACTTCCCTTTTATGATCCCCGTTGATATCCAGACTAATGAGTGTCACTGACAATTTGATTGTTATGGTAAACGAAATATCATCTTTCAAGGATCATCTGGAAAGTTCAAAAAAGAAGATTGTTTTCCTGCGCCAACCGGGCTAAGGTTATTGCATCACTCAATGATCCAAATCATGAAAATCAAATCATTCTATTGCATTTTTGTACTATAAAACTGTTTCTGCTATAAATAGAAACATAAGAGATCGTACATTTCACAAGAAAACTGCAATTAAATCTCGGAATTTCTGGTGTTTGCCAATAAACATTTTGTGGAGAAATACTAGATTTGCTTATAAACATTTAGAAATATTTTGTAATCTCTGGAAAGGAGAATTGTGTACTTAAACAAAAATAAAATCCTTTAGCAAGAATAAATTGGTGTCACTACAAAGTATCTTCTCTACGAAAATTCCGTGAGATTCATTATGTAGAACCAATTAATTCCTGTCTTCCATTTCATGGTGATACAGTAAGGATTATCTCTTTAACGAAATAAGAATATTTATTCAGGACCAACAATTATTTTATATTTTTTTTAAATTTCAAACTCGTTTTTAAGCAGTAGTTCCAGTTTGAGTGAATTTTTGAGTCATAGACTATCAAATTTTGGGTAAGCTTAATGCAAGTACAAAGATATCATAAATTTTAATAGTTGATACTAGATAGAGTTGATACTAAAGGTGCAAATTTATGGCAATATATAGTGATTAAAACTCTGAGTAAAATGATAGTTTTTAAAAGATATAGTTTTCGACTCCGGCATATTTTTACATACTACATAAGTTTCTTCTAAATAAAACTTGAAGATTCATAAATTAATATGTATTTTACCCCTGTTTTAGAAGTAAATGAATATTTTACCACTTAAAAAATTTTCCATTGTTCTGTTTAATCGTACCTGTGGAGGTGTTTTTTTTTTCATTTGGGTTAAACAAAATTTTTAAATCCTAATTCAATACATTTTAAAATATAAATAACTATTGCAACAATATTTTAAAATATTCTAAAATTTAATTGCATGTATATCGTTTTCTTTAAAATTTTGTTTATTACTTTACGTTTTAAGGGATTCATCTATAATTGTAAATATTCGTTGAAAATAGAATTTATAGAAATACCACATAGCTAACAGACATTTATAAAACTAGATTACTCACCATTCAAAAATAATTTTATCTTTTTAAATAGTTTTCCATCTTTCACCTTTCAATTTTTCTATTCGCAAATTTCTCTAACTATTCATGTTATTTTCTATCTGTTCTCATTTACATTATAGAATTATATATTTCTGACATTCTAAAACTTTCCTTTTGAATCAACTTCACTTGAAGCCCATGAGCTTATTAATTTATTTGTCACTACCATTTATGTATGCATTTTCTTCGTTAATCCTGCTAATGCGTCGTATAAAAAATGCAGTTTGTATGCAGTTTTGCAAGGCCGGTTTCTCTACTTTTCCTTTAAGGGAAAAAAGAAGCCAGTTTTGTTTTCCTATCAAATTAGTGGATTAGCATAAACTGAATCTTGAGTGACACTATAAGAATAATTTTTTTTAAATCTTAACTACTCTATAATTATTTTAAAACTTATATTACGATTAGGTATAGTTCTATACAAGCATTTTTTACTTCATACATTTTCATTCTGTAAAGCCTAAATGTCGCGCCAGTGTAATACTGTCTAACTCCTTTCTTAGGAAAGTACTTCTTTACTGTTAGATATACAATTTCACAACTTATAAATTCCCTTAACTTCTTTTTTATTATTAAGAACATTCCAAAACGTTTTAAATAGTCTAGACAATTTCTGTGCAATATTATTTCTAAGAAGTTGATTGAATATACAACTCGCTCTGTCTTTTCAACTACAAATACTAATAGATCCAGACTAAATAATATAAATTTTAAATTTATTGGTATTTTTTCGTTTAATGAAATCCTTAATCTATCTTAAGTTGAGAAGCACGTGTTGCAAAACTTACTTTAAAAACAAATATTTCAGTATACAAACCATTAATACAACTAACTGTTTTGTAATGTATTTGGCGAAAAAGCTTTATTGGAATAATCGTCCTCAAAATTTATTCTTCTAAAGCTACTTAGAATTTAATATAAGTGTAAGATACTATCTAAATGTCAAAAGAAAGTATTAAAGATTATTAGAAAAGAAATTGCACATTTTAGTTTTGTAGGCAAAATGACGAACTTTGGAAAGTTACTTTTCATCAATATTAAATCAATATTAAAAACCCTACTACTAGTAAATTATAACTACCTTTAATAAATCCCTAATATAAAATGTATCGTTGGTAGAACGATGGCATTTATCAACAATTTTTAGAAACTAACATCTTAATTAGCTGAAAACAAAGGACATAAGTTTTTTTGTTATCATTTTTTTAAAAGAACATTACACTAATATGGTTAAGTATAATGGTCTAAGAGCATAGATTAATATGCTGTGTCTAAGAGAGTTCTTAAATGAAACATCTCGTAAAAACGTAAGCATTTATTCTTTCAGAAAATTGTTGGTATTATCTCTAGAAAAGACTAATCATAATACTATCGAGAGATTGGACCTCATTTATTTCTATTTAAAGGTTCGATATGAATTCATTATTGTGTTGTTTTTATTCCATATGAGAAAAGTAAATTCCCCCATACATACAGTAGAATAGTTGATGGTATAATGTGTGAAAAACACTTCGATAATCCAGAGTACATCGTATTAAGAACCAAAAAATTATTTCATTATTTTAGTAAAATATATCCTTTACTATATAAATACTATTTTCCTTGTGTAAATAACATGGAAATATTTTTCTTCTTTATAGATGTTATGCTGTTCTTATCATATTACGATGAGTATATTGACTGGGTTCCGAAACACAGATTATCCATTTAGTAAATATTCAAGATCAAGATTTTCTAATTAGAAAACTAATACGGACTAAATAAATTCGTCAAATTTATGTGGACCCCCAATAAAAAACTTTAATTTTTAGAGAAGCGTAGGCTTTTTTTTTAGATAAGTTTAGAACAGTATCAGAGTAAAAGGGTTGGAGTAGCTTTTTGAATAACATTTATTTTGGACGATAACACTGCGATCTGGCAAACGAAGAAATTTAAAACATAACATTCCATGCGGGCATTTTTAACATACATAACTATACATGAAATTCAAAAATTTTTGTCAATTGTTCATTCATTGCCTCTCAATAAAACTTAACCTCAGAGGCTTATCAGGAGTATTAACAAACTTCGTTAAAATATCGATGTCTTCATGATGATATTCCACTTTAAACTTTCGTATGATCTGAAAATAAAAAGCATAAATTTAAAAAGATTGCTGAAGATCAGAAGAATATATTGAATTTAATTTTGTTTATTGAGTTGTAAAATCGTTCATACTACACTTTTAGCTACTGTAGTGTGGTCTTGCACATTTCATACTGAAGAATTTTTACCCGTCCAAATAATAATTTACGCGTTACTTCCTCAGTACTCTCATGCAGCATATTGTAAGATTATTCATAAATCAGGCCCATGATCACTTATCAGATTTTAAGCTATATAAATTTATTTGATGTATACAACGAGATAGTTTTATATCACAAAATACGTCTACAGGAGTAGCCTGATAAGTAAATTAGAATTCCATCTTCAAAGGCTTCAAAGGTGATGTGGCAACTGGACCATATGGGCCGAGCCCTTCAATCCAGAGGCTTCTGTCAGTAAACACAAAAAGGACAACGATTGAAAAATAAACACATAAAAAAGCAAAGAGATAAAAGGGTGGATTCGTGAGTTCAACACAAAACTAGAGAGTAGTGAGTTTAGGGATAAAAAAAACATAAAATATTTTTATGGCCAGTGACATCCGTACGAAAAAAGCCGAAAATATAGAATAATATTGATCAAAATCGAAATAAATTAAAAATTTTGGAAAAAATAAAAATATATGTTTTAAAAATAAATAAATTGCATTAAAATTCCGAAAAGGGTCTAAATAATAATATCTACACATAAAAAAAAATTATTAATTTAGATTAAGTTTTATAAATTTTTGTCTATTGAATAATAATGATCAGAAACGATAAAGTTAAAAATTTTGAAAAAATAAAAATATATGTTTTAAAAATAAATAAATTGCACTAAAAATCCGAAAAGGGCCTAAATAATGATAAATAAACGTAAGAACAATTTTATTAATTTAGATTAAGTTTTTAGAATTTTTGTCATCGCCGGGGACAGAACCGTACACCCGAGGAGAACGATGAAGCAACGGTGGAGGCGGACTTAGCCAACCATACCACACCTCTATGAATCCCATCTTAATGCAAGTTTATTATCGCTTCAAAGATATCGTAACTAAATTCTGGTATATCAAATAAAAACAGATTCAAGATACGTGAATTAATTTTGAGGCTTGATAGTAGATAGAAAATGGGGATTCACCATCAAGGGAGCAGGGAGCCCTACGTCACGGGTGACGTAGGTGATAACGTTATCTTATCTATTATAACGTTATCTATGTTGAGTGGAGTGGAGTAGTAGTGTTCCTGTCGTAACCTTTTACGAGAGTGAAACCGAAACTAGAAGTTTCTATAGGAAGGAATGGCAATGGTTCATTTTTTTGAAAGTTTCTAGGAACGGTATGGCAACGACTTGAAATGTGGATAAGAAATTTTAGTGCTGCCACCTGTTGTTGAAATGAGTTATTTTGGAATTTTGTAGTGCTGCCATCTGTTGAGGGATGTACGATCTTTGTAAAATATATGGGTACCGGGAATCGAACGTGGAACTCCGCGGTGGAAAGCCAGTGACTTATCCACTGACCCACAAAGACTTGCTTTAGGGAGGGTTAAAATGCAAGCCATGAATTTTCAAGACTATAACATTTGTGGATGTTGAAAAGAATAGTTTAAACTTAGAACTTTTAATTTTAATTTTTAGCTTAGAAAATTTTATTTATTACAGAACTTTTAAAATCCTCTGTTACAAATTTTTGTGCGAAAAGTTTTTAATTTTTTTTCTTAAATTTAGAATTGTTATATATTTTATTTTGTTACAGAAATTGATATTTTTACTTTTCAAAACTTTTTTTTTTAAGTTGCAAATTTCTTTAAAACTCAAATACTTATTTACTAATTTTCTGCTAATATTAGAAAATAAATTTTCGCATTCTAAGTACATTTCATTGTATTTTCAGACTTTGTAAAGTCGATAGAATTTTAACTCAGTTTTTAGCTTAAAACATTTTATTTATTACAGAACTTTCAAAATCCTCTGTTACAAATTTTTGTGCGAAAAGTTTTTAAATTTTTTTTTCTTAAATTTAGAATTGTTATATATTTTATTTTATTTTGTTACAGAGATTAATATTTTTATTTTTCAAAACTTTTTTTTTTTTAAGTTGCGAATTTCTTTAAAACTCAAATACTTATTTATTGACTTTCTGCTAATATTAGAAAATAAATTTTCCCATTCTAAGTACATTTCATTGTATTTTCAGACTTTGTAAAGTCGATAGAATTTTTAACTCAGTTTTTAGCTTAGAAAATTTTATTTATTACAGAACTTTCAAAATCCTCTGTTACAAATTTTTGTGCGAAAAGTTTTTAAATTTTTTTTTCTTAAATTTAGAATTGTTATATATTTTATTTTGTTACAGAAATTGATATTTTTACTTTTCAAAACTTTTTTTTTTAAGTTGCGAATTTCTTTAAAACTCAAATACTTATTTATTAACTTTCTGCTAATATTAGAAAATAAATTTTCACATTCTAAGTACATTTTATTGTATTTTCAGACTTTGTAAACTCAATGTTTTAAGTAATATATTACTGTCGAAATAGATCATATTGTAAACTTAGAATACTTTTGCAGGGATTTGAAAAGATTTTCTGTGTTTTTTTATACATACATAGTATATATGCTACATTTAAATAAATGATATTCACATAGAACTATTAGCTGGAATATGATCCAATTTACCTACCTCTTCAAGAATTAAATGTACCCCAACTCTATTTTAAAAACAAACACCTATTATCTACAAAAGAAGAGTTTACACCACCCACGTTTATCAAACAAGAACCCGCTGGAAATTTAATTTCTCGTAAATCAGAAAAAATGTCAAAGACTATGAAAGGTACAGGTCGTGTAAAATGAAAATGAATCAAGTTTTAAATAAAAGTTTTAAAATTCATTTGTGTCTTTCTTTTAAAACTCTTATAACACTTCTTTCACTCATATTTCTCTTACCCTCCCTATAACCATATTTATATAAAAAAATTGTCTTTACTTTTATATTTTTTCATACTTATTAAAAATTAAACTTTGTTATACTTTAATGCAACGTCTAAAATTGTAAGGTTAAAATTATATTCAATAGCATTCTATTTTTGTTTACATACCAATTCTTCAAATATCGTATCTTCAAATAAATATATTTTTACGATACAGCATAAGCTAATATCAAATTATATTGCATAAATCAAGAATAATGCGTTTATAAAACATGCAAAAATATAATTTCCTAATTTTTTTAACAAATAAATTTATTTATATTTGGAATAATATAAAAACAGAGAAAAACGAATAATATACAAAAATAAAAACACATGTTTGTTTTAAAATAATTGAATATTTATTGAAAACTCACAAATAGTATTACTTATAAAAAATATGCTCTATAAATAAAACAAAAATCAAACAACATATAAGATATATAAGTTTAGAAATAAGATGTATCATGTACAAACAAAAGTCTTTTATAGTCCTCCATAGTGAGTTTTTTTGACTACATCAAAATTTAAAGAAGGAATTTCACTTAAATCTTTTAGTAGTTCATTGATGTTTAATAATAACCATGCACGCTCACCCAATGATTCGAACTTATTCCTATTAGTTTGATATAAACAGTCATGATTCAATTGAGAAGGGCTATCACAGATACATCCCTGACAAATATACACATTTTTTATCTCTAATGCAATATTCTTTTCTAAACACTTGGCATATGAACTATATATTTCATCTTTATCACAGGAATGAGATGGAAAGTTTTGACACACTGATGCAAATTTTCGGAGCAACAAACTAATCCATAATCTTTCTATGAGGCATTCTGTGATATCCCTCTCTAACTCGCGAAGTTCACTTACTTCAGATTGATTTAATGAAATGAATGTTTCTTTTATGCATACAGAATCATTTGGTCTACCTTCCACATGTTGTAAATGTAAAGAATCTCCGGTATTTAAACCAAGCAAACAGTTATTCAATATAAACGAAGCGCTTTTATAAACAAAATTAAAACCATAACTTTTTTCACAAAAGTAATACCAAGTTAATGGGTGTATGACAATACCTTCTTTGGTAGGTATCCATCTTCCGTTTAAACGTTTATAACGTCTAATATCAACTCACAAATTCCCGTTAAATTCTTTAACACCGCATTTCACATTGTCACTCAGTTCGAAATATCTTGGTGGTTCTATATGAAAAACAGCATTATCCTTTTCAAGACAGCGTCCTAACCAGTCGTCAGCAGGTATATCGTCCTCATCACCTTGAAGCTTTCTCTTTTTTGTTGGACTTTCTAGAAGTTTGATTCGCGGTTCTTGCACATCTTGTTCAGCTGGGATCGAGTGTTTCCATAGTTTATTCGTCGGTTGGTTCATTCTGTAGAGAGATCCATGCTCTACAGGTAATGTCACTGATGGAAATCCTGTACGCTGGAATATCATATAAACATTTATCTGATAAAAATCTATCCCCTAAAAGACTTCATATAAAAATAAATATACATTACACATAGAAACATACATTTCTATCTAAAATCAGACTAAAAGTCTAGCGTTAGTGCTGAAAAGACTTTCTGAAGCATTTCACAAAACCTCTTAATTTTTTAACATACATTTCTTAAAATCTCTTACTATATAGTTTAAATAAATAAGCATTTCCCACATATAAACATTTTAAAGTCGATCATCTAAAACTCTACATATAAATGAATATACATTTCACACAGAAACATGCATTTCTATTTAAAATCAGATTATAAGTCTAGCGTTAGCGCTGAAAAGACTTTATAAAACATTTCACAAAATCTCTAAATATATAATTATAACAAATAAATATTTCACACATATAAATCGTTTTTAACAGCTTTTTAAAAGAAATATAAAGTCTAGCGCTGAAAAGACTAAGTAAAAACATTTCGCATAATCTCTAAATATATAATTATAACAAATATATATTTCACACATATAAACTTTTTTTCAGTTAGAATTCTACCCTTATAAGACTTTATATAAAAAATAAGTATACATTTCACACAGAAACATGCATTTCTATTTAAACTCAGATTATAAGTCTAGCGTTAGCGCTGAAAAGACTTTATAAAACATTTCACATAATCTTTAAATATATAATTGTAACAAATAAATATTTCACACATATAAATCGTTTTTAACAACTTTTTAAAAGGAATATGAAGTCTAGCGCTGAAAAGACTAAGTAAAAACATTTCATAAAACCTCTTACTACATAGTTTAAATAAATAAATATTTCACATAATCTTTAAATATATAATTGTAACAAATAAATATTTCACACATATAAACAATATAAACAAATAAATATTTCACATATATAAGCACTAAATTTTCGACGAAAATTTAGTGCTGTTTGTCAAATGTATTAATTTACAACATATATTAAACGTAATGCTCCTTAATACAAGAGTATATTGACAACTGAGGTTATGACTATGGAGTTTAGAATTCAGGTTTTTCTCTAAATATATTGTATGTATAAGAAATCTAAATTTATTTTACTGACATATTGTAAGACGCATCCTCACTTTGAACAAATAACCACGAGGGCTGAAGATTGACTTAATTTTAAGAATGGATCCCGGTCATTTAGACACAAATACACAGCATAAGAGCCCCTAAGATTGACCTGTTACCATTTTAAAAAAATAGTGGCATGCCAATCTTAATTCAATTCTTAATAATTAAAATATTCACTAAATTTTCGTTAGTGAATATTTTCGAATAAGGAACATTTGTATTATGGAATTTCAGATGAAAAATGTAAAATGGGAACCTTACTAAATAAAATATATATATTTTTTTTTCATAATGTATTCTGTTTCTATATATTACATGCATACTTAAATAATTTTTTAAACTTCCATGAAATAACCTAACATGTGATGAGTTAAAAAAAAAATAAAATGAGTTAAAATTAAATTTATAAAAATAAAGATAGATTTTACAAATCCTAAATGATGAATTTTGGAACTAATACAGATATAAGAGGAATGTGACCACTTTCTATGTTCTATGCTTTTATCAGTACTGGTCAGAATGGACTAATAACCCTTATCAGTCACATGAGAAAGAGTAGTACCTGTCGCGTTTCTTCGGAACTGAAACTAAGAGGAACGTGACCACTTTTATCAGTACTATCTGGGGAGACATATAGGTAATCTCTGATGTTTCATATGTCTACATGACGATGCAGAATTTGTAAACATGTTGAGTTGTTTCAACCCTTGATGTTGTAAGTTGAGATGTTTATTTTATTGTTTCTTACCTGTTGTGACTAAAAATTATCTACTACAACTTCGACTTACTGGATCCTTTTATAAGCAGAAGTCGAAGAGGTTCATTCGTAAATTCGTACTTTGAATTTTGCTACGGCTTCTAGTACTGCTCTCTAATTTACTACTATTTTTTACTAACTGGGACTATGAATACTGCTGCAGGTTCTTCCACCAATGAAACTAATGTAAGTATTATTTTAAAATCTTTTCCTCTTAACAGATTTATTTTAAACTGATTACAGTAGAAATGTATTTTAGATACTTTAAGTGTGAATGTGCTTTGGAAATATATTTACTTTAAATTAAGTGTGAATGTACTTTGGAAATATATTTACTTTAAATAAGTATAAGAATTAATGACTTATTATTACTAATGGTATTTTTTTCCAAACATTTTAGAAAAATATATTTTACAAGTCGTTTTCTTTATTTCAGTTCATTGATTTTGGCATTCCCCAAAGGGAATTTGCCACCCAACCTTTAGTGGAACCAGCCCCTGGTCCTGTGAAATATTTATTATGTGTGAAATATTTATTTGTTTATATTGTTTATAGGTGTGAAATATTTATTTGTTACAATTATATATTTAAAGATTATGTGAAGTATTTATTTATTTAAACTATGTAGTAAGAGGTTTTATGAAATGTTTTTACTTAGTCTTTTTAGCGCTAGACTTCATATTCCTTTTAAAAAGTTGTTAAAAACGATTTATATGTGTGAAATATTTATTTGTTACAATTATATATTTAAAGATTATGTGAAATGTTTTATAAAGTCATTTCAGCGCTAACGCTAGACTTATAATCTGAGTTTAAATAGAAATGCATGTTTCTGTGTGAAATGTTTACTTATTTTTTATATAAAGTCTTATAAGGGTAGAATTCTAACTGAAAAAAAGTTTATATGTGTGAAATATATATTTGTTATAATTATATATTAAGAGATTATGCGAAATGTTTTTACTTAATCTTTTCAGCGCTAGACTTTATATTTCTTTTAAAAAGCTGTTAAAAACGATTTATATGTGTGAAATATTTATTTGTTATAATTATATATTTAGAGATTTTGTGAAATGTTTTATAAAGTCTTTTCAGCGCTAACGCTAGACTTATAATCTGATTTTAAATAGAAATGCATGTTTCTGTGTGAAATGTATATTCATTTATATGTAGAGTTTTAGATGATCGACTTTAAAATGTTTATATGTGGGAAATGCTTATTTATTTAAACTATATAGTAAGAGATTTTAAGAAATGTATGTTAAAAAATTAAGAGATTATGCGAAATGTTTTTATATAGTCTTTTCAGCGCTAGACTTCATATTCCTTTTAAAAAGTTGTTAAAAACGATTTATATGCGTGAAATATTTATTTGTTACAATTATATATTTAAAGATTATGTGAAATGTGTTATAAAGTCTTTTCAGCGCTAACGCTAGACTTATAATCTGATTTTAAATAGAAATGCATGTTTCTGTGTGAAATGTATATTCATTTATATGTAGAGTTTTAGATGATCGACTTTAAAATGTTTATATGTGGGAAATGCTTATTTATTTAAACTATATAGTAAGAGATTTTAAGAAATGTATGTTAAAAAATTAAGAGGTTTTGTGAAATGCTTCAGAAAGTCTTTTCAGCACTAACGCTAGACTTTTAGTCTGATTTTAGATAGAAATGTATGTTTCTATGTGTAATGTATATTTATTTTTATATGAAGTCTTTTAGGGGATAGATTTTTATCAGATAAATGTTTATATGATATTCCAGCGTACAGGATTTCCATCAGTGACATTACCTGTAGAGCATGGATCTCTCTACAGAATGAACCAACCGACGAATAAACTATGGAAACACTCGATCCCAGCTGAACAAGATGTGCAAGAACCGCGAATCAAACTTCTAGAAAGTCCAACAAAAAAGAGAAAGCTTCAAGGTGATGAGGACGATATACCTGCTGACGACTGGTTAGGACGCTGTCTTGAAAAGGATAATGCTGTTTTTCATATAGAACCACCAAGATATTTCGAACTGAGTGACAATGTGAAATGCGGTGTTAAAGAATTTAACGGGAATTTGTGAGTTGATATTAGACGTTATAAACGTTTAAACGGAAGATGGATACCTACCAAAGAAGGTATTGTCATACACCCATTAACTTGGTATTACTTTTGTGAAAAAAGTTATGGTTTTAATTTTGTTTATAAAAGCGCTTCGTTTATATTGAATAACTGTTTGCTTGGTTTAAATACCGGAGATTCTTTACATTTACAACATGTGGAAGGTAGACCGAATGATTCTGTATGCATAAAAGAAACATTCATTTCATTAAATCAATCTGAAGTAAGTGAACTTCGCGAGTTAGAGAGGGATATCACAGAATGCCTCATAGAAAGATTATGGATTAGTTTGTTGCCCCGAAAAATTGCATCAGTGTGTCAAAACTTTCCATCTCATTCCTGTGATAAAGATGAAATATATAGTTCATATGCCAAGTGTTTAGAAAAGAATATTGCATTAGAGATAAAAAATGTGTATATTTGTCAGGGATGTATCTGTGATAGCCCTTCTCAATTGAATCATGACTGTTTATATCAAACTAATAGGAATAAGTTCGAATCATTGGGTGAGCGTGCATGGTTATTATTAAACATCAATGAACTACTAAAAGATTTAAGTGAAATTCCTTCTTTAAATTTTGATGTAGTCAAAAAACTCACTATGGAGGACTATAAAAGACTTTTGTTTGTACATGATACATCTTATTTCTAAACTTATATATCTTATATGTTGTTTGATTTTGTTTTATTTATAGAGCATATTTTTTATAAGTAATACTATTTGTGAGTTTTCAATAAATATTCAATTATTTTAAAACAAACATGTGTTTTTATTTTTGTATATTATTCGTTTTTCTCTGTTTTTATATTATTCCAAATATAAATAAATTTATTTGTTAAAAAAATTAGGAAATTATATTTTTGCATGTTTTATAAACGCATTATTCTTGATTTATGCAATATAATTTGATATTAGCTTATGCTGTATCGTAAAAATATATTTATTTGAAGATACGATATTTGAAGAATTGGTATGTAAACAAAAATAGAATGCTATTGAATATAATTTTAACCTTACAATTTTAGACGTTGCATTAAAGTATAACAAAGTTTAATTTTTAATAAGTATGAAAAAATATAAAAGTAAAGACAATTTTTTTTATATAAATATGGTTATAGGGAGGGTAAGAGAAATATGAGTGAAAGAAGTGTTATAAGAGTTTTAAAAGAAAGACACAAATGAATTTTAAATTCTACTTTTATTTAAAACTTGATTCATTTTCATTTTACATGACCTGTACCTTTCATAGTCTTTGACATTTTTTCTGATTTACGAGAAATTAAATTTCCATCGGGTTCTTGTTTGATAAACGTGGGTGGTGTAAACTCTTCTTTTGTAGATAATAGGTGTTTGTTTTTAAAATAGAGTTGGGGTACATTTAATTCTTGAAGAGGTAGGTAAATTGGATCATATTCCAGCTAATAGTTCTATGTGAATATCATTTATTTAAATGTAGCATATATACTATGTATGTATAAAAAAACACAGAAAATCTTTTCAAATCCCTGCAAAAGTATTCTAAGTTTACAATATGATCTATTTCGACAGTAATATATTACTTAAAACATTGACTTTACAAAGTCTGAAAATACAATAAAATGTACTTAGAATGTGAAAATTTATTTTCTAATATTAGCAGAAAGTTAATAAATAAGTATTTGAGTTTTAAAGAAATTCGCAACTTAAAAAAAAAAAAGTTTTGAAAAGTAAAAATATCAATTTCTGTAACAAAATAAAATATATAACAATTCTAAATTTAAGAAAAAAAAATTTAAAAACTTTTCGCACAAAAATTTGTAACAGAGGATTTTGAAAGTTCTGTAATAAATAAAATTTGCTAAGCTAAAAACTGAGTTAAAAATTCTATCGACTTTACAAAGTCTGAAAATACAATGAAATGTACTTAGAATGGGAAAATTTATTTTCTAATATTAGCAGAAAGTCAATAAATAAGTATTTGAGTTTTAAAGAAATTCGCAACTTAAAAAAAAAAGTTTTTAAAAATAAAAATATTAATCTCTGTAACAAAATAAAATAAAATATATAACAATTCTAAATTTAAGAAAAAAAATTTAAACACTTTTCGCACAAAAATTTGTAACAGAGGATTTTGAAAGTTCTGTAATAAATAAAATGTTTTAAGCTAAAAACTGAGTTAAAATTCTATCGACTTTACAAAGTCTGAAAATACAATGAAATGTACTTAGAATGCGAAAATTTATTTTCTAATATTAGCAGAAAATTAGTAAATAAGTATTTGAGTTTTAAAGAAATTTGCAACTTATAAAAAAAAAGTTTTGAAAAGTAAAAATATCAATTTCTGTAACAAAATAAAATATATAACAATTCTAAATTTAAGAAAAAAAAATTAAAAACTTTTCGCACAAAAATTTGTAACAGAGGATTTTAAAAGTTCTGTAATAAATAAAATTTTCTAAGCTAAAAATTTAATTAAAAGTTCTAAGTTTAAACTATTCTTTTCAACATCCACAAATGTTATAGTCTTGAAAATTCATGGCTTGCATTTTAACCCTCCCTAAGGGAAGTCTTTGTGGGTCAGTGGATAAGTCACTGGCTTTCCACCGCGGAGTTCCACGTTCGATTCCCAGTACCCATATATTTTACAAAGATCGTACATCCCTCAACAGATGGCAGCACTACAAAATTCCAAAATAACTCATTTCAACAACAGGTGGCAGCACTAAAATTTCTTATCCACATTTCAAGTCGTTGCCATACCGTTCCTAGAAACTTTCGAAAAAATGAACCATTGCCATTCCTTCCTATAGAAACTTCTAGTTTCAGTTTCACCCTCGTAAAAGGTTACGACAGGAACACTACTACTCCACTCCACTCAACATAGATAACGTTATCATAGATAAGATAACGTTATCACCTACGTCACCCGTGACGTAGGGCTCCCTGCTCCCGTGATGGTGAATCCCCATTTTCTATCTACTCTTGATAAGACAAAAGTTTTAACGAAAAGCTAATAATTCATGTATTTTGGTTTTATATAGTTAACACTTAGATTTAAGAACAGAAAAGTTTAAGGAAATACCAAAGAAGACAACACACGTGTAAGGAGTAAATAGAGAACAAGTTTTCGTAATCAGAGTTTGTAGATTCGATTCACACTGTTGATAAGTGTGCTTATAACAGACATGCTAACTACTCCTCATTCTCCGGAGCAGTTCCGGAGAAATGAGAAAGTTTGATAATTCCAGAAACTTCTCAGATTTCTCCGAAAAATAACAAAACTTTTGAATAGCTAAAAGATTGCAATTCAGCAATTAAATACATGAATATCACTCTTTACACACAGTAATGCTGCATGTTAAAAGTTTTCAGTACTGTGTGGAAAAACCAAACTGAATTTAGGTCAAATTTGAGTAGACAAACTCTATAATCCCTAATGATAGAAAAATGGAAATATTTTAATGAGTGTCAATGTTGCTATAAAAAACACTGTTCTGAAACATAAGTTGTTAAAGCTAAAAAAGCTATTCATAAATTTTAATTTACTTTTACAATTTACTAAAGTGTAAATATTTAAAATTTAATTTTCATTTAGAAGCCAATAAGATAGGTACCTATGTATAATCTGTAATTAGCATGTTGATATTTTAAACCATGCTGTTGCTCCGGCCACAAGTGCCTAAATTTTGGCATGTCTGTTATAAGTGTTTGGAATAAACATTAAACAATAGTTCCCAGCCTGGATATTGAAATCTGTACTAAAGTACATTCATCCAGGTAGTCAAAAAATAATGAAATACTTTTAAATATGACTATTATAAAGTATCAATTCATTAACACAGTTTTATGAATACTTTGAAAACGGCGATCGCAGTTAATATGCATATTTTGAAACTGTAAGATTCGGGAAAAGATTTCATTTTTTGCTTCATTCTTTTGTCCTTTTAAAAGAGCATTGTAAAATAATGAAAAATGTTAGCATAAGAAATTTAATTGTATAGATTAACAGCAATAGCTTCCTAGAGCAACCAAACTTGTAAAGTTTTAGTTTACTATAAACAAGCACAAACATCTGTTACTTAACGTAGATATCTTTAAGAAATGAAAATATCTGTACTATTGTATTTCTATCGACTATATAAAACAACTTTATTGACTACTTCATTACGATTTCCATTACATTCACAATGTTGAGGGCTGTGATAGATCACCTATTATTGCTAACCACGCGTGTAGGAGCATTCCGTTTGAGTTATTTGATAGATTATTGGCTTCATAGTTCTGACCTCCTAAATTACTAATTAGATCAACCAATAAAGTATTCAAACGTTTTCTTCTGCATTCCTCGAAATTGCACCAGGCATTGTATTGAGTATTTAATTATGCAATCTTTGGTTGGTTGGTTGATTGGTTGGTTTTATAGAGCTTATTGGCATTGAATCCTCTTAGGACATAATGTGAAAAACAAATAGTTAAAATCTAAACCAATACTACAAACAACAAATCAAAACAACAGAAATAAAAGAATGTCAGGGGATAAAAGCAAACGTAAAATATGCAATAACAATGTATAAATAAAAAACGATGAGTTAGTGACCTTAAATATAAGCGTAAAAACTAATATCTTTTAAAAATTTAATAAGATTCGAATGATATGGATCATGAAGCAGTGAACTTAGGGACATGGAATGAGAGTTAAAATGATAAGCACGATGGCGGTAAGAACTTGGACGTTCTGCTAGAATGTGTTTCATAGTCATGGGTATTTTACAATGTTTGCTAATAGGGGCAAGTTCCCCGAGCAATAGGTAACAATGGGTGAAGCGAATATGCCCGAAACGAAGACAAGTAAAAATGACGTCATGCTTCCTGAAGGGTATTAAAGGCCAGATGGATATTTTAGATTTCCCTGCATAAATGCAATCTTTGGAGAAACACCTAACATTTAAGTTGACACTAGCAATAGGAATATATTATCTCAACTACATGAAATAAGGACTGGGTCTATAATGTCCGGTCAGTAGTTTTTCTCGGTTTATATCGAAATGTAAAAAGGCAGAAAAACAAAAGTTAAAATTATTAGAAAAGGAAACAGAAGTCGACTCACCTCTGCAATTAAACACATAATTTCTAATTCGGCCAGCCTCCTGCCAATGCACGATCTCGGTCCGAATCCGAATGGCAAGTACGAAAAGGGATTGAAGTTTTCCTTCTTCTCCCATCTTTCGGGGATAAATTGAATGGCATTTGGGAAGTATTTGTCCTCTAGGCAAATCTCTTGTAATAGGATAACAATATTCGTCTAGATAAAGTAGAAAGCCTGTTTAAAATATAAATTATAAAGAGATCTAATGATAGTTATTATCTTTCTTATTATCTATAAGTACTCGTCGTTACTTGTTAAAAGCTAATGACTAATAACCTTATTGATCTTTTAAAAGTAGGTAGAAATTAAAAATGATATTTAGGCGGTGGATCATAACCATATTCCAAATAGAGATGTCTTTCGAAAAACACAATCTATAAATCAAAGATTCCTACTTACAATAAACTTTTTATCGTTTATTACTGGAAAACAAAATCGGCAAAAAGGCTTCAAACGAAATTAAATCTACTGAATATCTCTGTTTAATATTTAGAAACATAGAAACAACAACTTCGATGCTAAATCTCATACACACGGTAAAATTTATTTATTAGCAACATAGATTTAGAAAAAAGACTTTAGGTTATGCGTCAGAAAAAAAGTGTATCACCTTTAAATTGAAAACTACTGTCAGGTGTTGTCCAATTTTTGTATCCAGGATAAGGAGTTACGGATTTTGTTAACTACGACAGGAGTTAACCCAATATCACTCAATATGACACACCGACCCGTTTTTTGCTTGGTCTTGAAGTCTGACTTCTAAAATGTTGATTTTGCTATTTCAAGTTAATTAGTAACAGATTTGTGGTGATAATGTTCAAATACAACTCGAATCTGGTATAAAATATGAAGCTACAGTTTACGTGTTATAAACCAGGAAGTGTTTCCAGGATAAATTGATCATTGGTGCAGATGAAATTCACATATTTTGAACAAGCCAACAAATGACACCAAACTTGTTTACAGAGACATAATTCAGTAATAACCTACTTTGGATTCAATATCAAATTAAAAATTTGTGCTCTATATAGAATAAAATTTTCGTAAACCATTAATAAGGCTCTACTTTTATAAAAACTATTTAGTTTTGATATATAAATGATTAGGTTACAGAAAATATAAAACATTCCCACTAAACAAAAAAAGCAGAAATGTATATCTTCCTCATTTTCTTGTTTTGACACTACAGCCTCTGGTGAGCCAAAGTCTTCGAAATAACCTTTCTCCATTCCAATCTCCTTTTAGCAATAGTTTTCCAGTTCGTTACTTTCAGCTTCTTCAAATCTGCCTCCACAAAGTTGGTCCATGTCAACTAGGTCAATCCCTAGTTTTATTCCAATAGATTTATGGTGAAAATCTTAAACATCGCGAAAGAGGGGTTCAAACAGAAGAAGAAATGTACTAACCACAAATTAACTTCTGAAATTTATAAATTGTATCAAATAAAAGTTAAATATTACTTTTTATTTCATCAACCTCAATTATACTAATAAGAGTGACGTATTTTATTCTATAGCAGAGTATATTCTTATAATAACAAAATATGTATAATTAGTTAAAAAAAAATACCTTAGGAGGAATTCTGTAGCCTGAAATCACAATTTCCCGGTCCAAGACTCTGACTCCAACTGGAATTATTGGATGAAGTCTGTTAAAAAGAAATCTTCATTTTAAATGTTGTTGAATTAAGTTGAAGCATCGTGGTATATTCAATTCTCAATAATAGATCTTTATTTGGAACAAAGATCTCAAGTTTAAATATCCTCTTACACAATCACACAGAGTAAAATGATAATGAAAATAATAGTCATGAGGATAATGATAATAATTGATCCTGTACCTCAAACCTTCTTTGATGCAACTCTTTAGGTACCTCAGTTCTGAAAACAACTCTGGTGTCATACTTCCACTTGACGGAATATACTGTTTAATCTCTTGATATAGCAGTTCTTGTTTATCTGGATTCTTTGCAAGTTCATACAAAAGAAATCCAGCGGTATGCGATGTCTAAAAAAAGACCGATTTAAATAACAATAAAGTTTATCAAATATATTTTTCTATGTAAATGTGATCTGTTTTGCTATTCCTGTATCGTGTGATCGGTTTAGCATATAGTCATAGTTTCAGATATAATAGTAAAATATTCTTTTTGGTTAGAATGTATAAACATATTTTAATGATATATCACTTTATTCGAAATATTTCTGAGAATAAATGCAATAATACTTTATAGCAATTTTAAGATAAACTTTCTTAATATTAAATCTGTTTAAATACTAAATTTAAATAATATCAATAATACGTGCTAGCTTAGCCGATTTGTAGAATGATTAGGGCTCTGATCTTCGGTACCGGAGTTCGTGGATTCGAATCCCACTGTGGCATGAATGTTCGTAACCATTCGGAATCGCCTTTAAGCAGTAGGTCTCGCTCTCATTACCATTTGTGTTGCAAAAAAAAAGACCGTAGAGCTCCAAACCAAACCAAACCAAACCTAGTCGATTCTCCGTCAAATCTGCTTAAATAGTGATGCTATGAATTCAAATTAAAAAAGTTGAATTTCTAAAAAATTATTTCATTTTGGGTTTTTGTGTAATATTTTCTGACTATTTTTATTTAGCTATTACAGGTTTTAATGCTGTAGATTCATTGTGCAAAATTTTAAAATAAAAAGAAAAATTCCTGATACATTCTACTCCGACTTTAACGATATATTAGACTTGTTCGATTTTTTTTTGTAAGAATAGTAATGTCTGTTTAACTTCACGTCTGTTTTTAAAAATGCTGATTAAAACGCATTATTTTGGGGTAGGATCTTATCCCATTTCTTATGCATAATCTTTTGCATGCAGTGTTTAAGGCTTGACCATATTGTTGTCATATAAATCTTTTTTACCACTTAAAACATTTTTTGAAAATGTTTCTAACAATTTGGAATAGACAAACAATAACTCCCAATCAAATTAACATTTGGAGCCCGACAGTGGTTGAATGGGTAGGTACTTAGGTCTTAAAACAAGCCCATCTATTTTAATTATTATATTTGCTTTCATTTCAAATCATTGTTTTTCGATAGTAGTTCAAACTTAACATTTAAATTATTTAACCATGACGAAAAATCACTTATTACATAGCATTCAAAACTGATAATACGTTCCAGAACGATCCTTGCTTTTGCTCGAGCTATAAATTTGATTTCGATCATTCATCAATCAGCACGAATATTTTTGCTTGTATAATGTTTATTTTTGAAAATAGTACGTATTTTTAAAATATTTTACTCTAATAAATTTCCTAATATGAAGTAAACTGTAGCCACCTTTCTTCATTGCTTTAACGCCCACCATTTGGTGTTTGTCTTGCTACCACCCTCATGGAAGGCTCCACCCTCTAGATGCTCCACCCTAAGAAAATTATGGTTTATATAATCTGAAAATTACTGGTTTAAACAGCCTTTGTGATATTTAATAGGCAAATAAGAAATTTGTCGCTAGTTGGGGAATAATTTTTCCAGTATGATAACCATGCCCCGCGAAAACCTTTAGAGTTACAGAAAAAAAAAACTCAGTACCTATATATTGGTTACTCTGACGAACAATTGATTTCACCACCGGAAGGAAGCACTAGGAAAAATATATTATTTTAAATGTATATTTTGTACACTATTATATTAATAAATCTCGGGTGTTAAGTATGTTATGCACGCAGTGTTTAAAAAACCTCGTCCGTTTAACCACGAATCTCCTGACATATAAATAGTTTTCACCACTTAAAGCGTTTTTTATATCGTTATCATTACCGTATCAATTCCTCCAAAAAGCATGTCAACCACCATAACAAGAGCTCCTCCCACATCCAAACCCTCGGTAGCACATAGAGCTTGCAACAAAGTTAAATCTTTGTCTTCACCTTGTTTTTTCAAAGCTTCATATGAACGATTTATGTATTTGAAAGCAATCCTGTAAAAGGAAGTATATAAAATATTCTTTATAAATTGTACATCTATACAATCAGTACAATTATACAGTCAACAGTACAACATTACTTTTGAAACTTATATGAAAGACAAACTAATTTGGAAATGATGAGTTTTAAATTCAAATGATACATTAATTACTTATAAAGGTAATTTTTCTTAATTCTCAAAAAGGTAATTTATGTATATTTTTAACATTTTTGTTTAACAATTTTAACAATAACTGTGGTTTTTTAATATACTTTCACAATAAAACTTGTATTATTCCCATAGTTATGGTAATCGTTGATTCTTTTATTATTACAATTTATAAAAATAGCTATAATTTTTAGAATATATTTTTACAATAAAATGTACACTTCATTACTCGCAGAATTAAGTAACTTATAGAAGTTTCATATAGTAACATCAAGTGCTTTTTTAAATATTTAATTTTTCTTGAGTAATAAATAACAAAACTGTTATTTTTGAAAAAAAAAAACTCATTTAATCTTTTCATCATAGTTATTCTTAGTAAACTTATTTATTATTCTTCATTTTTAAACTTTTCTTTATTAACTTGATCGATTGCAAGTAAGATTTTTAAACAAAAACTTAACATTATTCTGAACTCCTTTTTTCACATTCAAAGCAAAATTCGTAACTAATCATATTCTGTTAATATAAAGACAAAAAAAATCTGTTTCAGATAGATAACTGTACAACTTTGAACTCTGAATAACAAATTTATTAATTTAAATGACACTAATCTTAAAGGTACAATTTAAAAACTTATCTTTACGATTATCAAGACGAAGATTTTATTTTTTAGAGGGACGTACATAATTTTCTAAATATAATAACAAAAAACAACGTATACTAAGCTAGACAATTTTAAGATACTTAACGAAACATATATCTTATACGGATATCAATATAACATCTAATATACTTAAGTACATCAGTCTAACTGAAGACCATGCAAAAAAAAAGTCTAACCTTTCTGGATTATTATATTATTAGCTTTTACCTATTTTCTAACCTAATTTGAAAAAAATCAAATTGATAGGAGTAGCATAGACTGTCTTTCATACAATGGAATAAATTTCACTATGAAATACGCAATGCAATTAAACGAGGAAAAGAGTTGATAGAAAAGTAACTAAAAGGTGCTGCAATTAGTGTCTATCTTTAAGATTTCATGCGTTATTATAGATTGTAAACAGCATGTGCCATGTTCAAAGACAGATCTACCATTTACATTGTTTTGATGTTGATAATGTATATAATACATGCATTACTCCTTCAGGGAATAAGCCTTGTTAAAAGAAACTATTTTTGTTTAATATTCCTTTGTTTTCATCTAGTAGTCTATACTTTTTCGGTGATCAAAACAATATTTTTAAGTAAATATACCAGAGGGTTCTCATTGGTTTTCTACAATTTAACGCCCCTCCAGACTATGGTCCAATGAAAGCCCTTACCACTGTGTGGAGGGTGTATGCCTTCTCGAGGTCGACAATGGCTGACGGTTAAATGGCCTTAGCGGAGGATGGCTTCGAAAGCGGTTTTTTTTTTTTTTTTTTTTTTTTTCAAAGAACAAAGACAGCCATATGCGCTTCGGAAGTACGCTGTAGACTATGAACGCATCTACGCTCTTTACTCATTTAGTGGTCCAGTGTGTGCAACCCATGAACCATAGTCAAATGTCGCCATCAGGACCTGTACTAGAGTGGATAACAATTGGTCATAGTGGAGAGGCCACATTAGGCCATTTTCTTCGTTAGTTGTTTCTTCTTTGGAATCATACATGAAAAAATTAAAAACTTTTGATAATAAAAGTCTATTATTTATATTTTTTATGCTATATTTCAACTAATTTCTGAAAAGGGTAATCTTATAGCATTTTCATCTCAATTGCTGATCTACATAGAATGGCACCTAACTTATAATAACCGATCTCTTACTATTGTATGAGCAAATTTTAACCGGTTTTGAGAAGAGTTTAACGCTACGTTGATTTATATTCTTTTCGGGTTAAATATTCTCAAAACTGATTACATGATTAAAAGAAAAAACATACGTACTCGGAAAATTCGTCGGATGCTTTCTCAAATTGCCTCCATTTAGGAGTTCGGAAAATCTTCCAAATCTGTAAGTTTCCAAGGAATCCTTCCAATTTATTCAGTAATGCAAACTGAGTCTGCACTGATTGAATTATCCTCAGACCTTCCGAATCGGCTGTTGCATTGCTATCCAAGCACCCTAGCCTTGTATCCAACCCGACGAGGGCAACAGCTGAAGAACAGGTTATTCATTAAAACAATCAAATCCATTTTTATATACATTTAGGGGTTTGGGAATACAAAAATCTAAACAAATTCTCATTTTACTCTTGTAAGTACTTGGAGAAAGTATAATTAGAATATAAATTAACTTTAATTCATAAGAGAAGGTTTGACATGCATTGGCCACTATAACATAAAAAAAGTAATATCTGTTTATATTGCCGTCATAAATACATACCATATAGATCATGTAATTTTTACATTCAGTTGTATCATTTTAATGGAATAAATGTAGGGGGTTTTTTTTCATGGGTTTTGTATGCCGGGCAACCCATGAGAGGGAAGAGAAGTATATAAAATTGACCTAATATGTCCCTTTAGTTTTAGCACCGCTATGATTAATTATATCAATTTGGTACGATTTTTCCAGATGAGAAGGAACCGTGTCTTCAGGACCTTCAGGATGGTAGGTCAACTGGACTGTCTGGGCAGAGCCCTCTAATCCAGAGATTTCTAACAGTAAGCAGAAACTGACAACGAGCAAAAGATAAAACAGCTAAAAGATGACAGAAGGGAATAGGGAGATGAATTCATGAGTTCAGAACACAAAACTAAAGAGTTGAAAGTTTTGGGATAGAAACAAAACACATATTTTTTCCGGCCAGGGACATCCGTTCAAATATCCGTGAATATAACATGGTTAGCATTTAAAAATCAGAAATTATAGTAAAAAATAAATTGTTAAGTTTAAAAATATAAAAATAAGGTCAAAAATAATAACATTGAAGAAAATACAGTTATTTTTACTTATGAGAATTTAGAAAATATGACATCGCAGGAGACAGAACCATGAACCTGAGGCTTGCCAGTCATAGGAACAGTGTCTCAGTCTGTGTATTCATTTCATCTTTTAAAGACTTCAATTTATATTGGAGAATAAATGAATTGTGATGAAAAATAAACTTACATTGATAACACAAAGTTTACACGAGTTATTTGGAAAAAATCAAGATAATCTTATAAAATAGAGTCTTTAATACCTGTTGTGAAATCAACTTTTATGACTTTTAAATATTACTTTTAATTATTTTTAAAAATAACTGCTTAAAGTAATTCACTTTAGTTTCTGATATATTGTTCTCCTTGACAGATGTATCTCGCAATATCGGTTTTAATTATATTTTCTTTGTCTAATCGCAGCAAGAATGTCACTATTTTGCTACTTAAAACACATTTGTTATTTAAAAAAATGTTTTTTTTTAAAGATAGCATAGTGATAGTTATTAAAAATAGCAAAATTTATCCAATTTAAAACATTTTAATTATCTGTATGTCATGAAGTATGTTCTGATAAGATTACCTCCTAAATCAGCGGCTCTTACCTAGTGCCAAGATATACGATAATAATTATTATGAAAATTTAAATTTATTTACTAAAAAACTATATACCAGATTTTATTATGCATAAATTGAGAATAATGCTGTGTTATGTATCCTGTAACCATCAAAACACGCATTTGTGTTTTAGTATTTGTAAAACACAAATTCCTGTTTTGATGATTACAGAATACTTAACACAGCATTATTTCCAATTTATGCATAATAAAATCTGGTATATGGTCTTTTAGTAAATAAATTTAAATTTTATGTGTTACTGTGTTTAATTTTACTGTGTTATGCATTCTGTAATCATCAAAACATGCATTTGTGTTTTAGTATTTTTAAAACACAAATGCCTGTTTTGATGATTACAGGATACATAACACAGCATTATTCCCAATTTATGCATAATAAAATCTGGTATATGGTCTTTTAGTAAATAAATTTAAATTTTATGTATTACTGTGTTTAATTTTACTGTGTTATGCATCCTGTAATCATCAAAACATACATTTGTGTTTTAGTATTTTTATATTCCTTTTCGACTCTTCCATCTAATTGAGTAATTTTTTGTCTGTATTGGAGTTCAAGGCGTCGTATGCTCGAAAGAGTACAGAAGGGCTTAATATATATTAAAAAAAAAGTATTTTATATACAAAGAAAATTTGCTTTTAAATACATGAATGAATATAAAATATTGAGCAGTTTTGAAATTTATGTAACACAATATACTGGATTGGATAAAAAAAAATTCATATTTAACTATAAGAAATTTTGAATTTGTCAAATCTTCGACCTTAAAATCAGTATTAAGGCAATACGCTGGAACCGGATAAAGACCTTGCAGCTAGATCTGACTTTTAGAACTATAAAAAGCTGTCAAATTTGTTATGATTATTCGTAAGATATTGGGGATAAAGCAATTTTTATTGGACTTATTGATTTTTGGTTAGAAATTAATTAACTGTGACATTACATTACTAACATTAGTTAAATCATTATCGATTTCATATGAAGTTCCTTGTATACTGTGAATGATCAAACTCGGGATAGATTTCTTGATACCTTTGTCACCTATGTAGAGAAATAACCAAGATAACTAGTGACGCTAAAAGCCCTATAAGTACTAGATGACTTTCAATCCATCAGAATCAAGTTTAATCAGAATCTCAAAGTTTCAGCTTAGTGCTACACAAGTAGACCCAATTTAAGTTTCTGCCTTCACCCATTATTCAAATTCAATCCATTTTGATTAAAGCTTGTACATGACATAGCATCTCAGAATTATCTTCTGCCAGTCATCACAAATCCAACAGATATTATGGGCAGAGAACTTTAAAACGGAATGTAAACAATGTGGCTTATGACTTTAGTGATAACAATTGGAGCAACATCAAATTTTGTTGCATGTGTGGTGTTAAGAATAATAATGATACGTTGGCCTAGTGTTTGAGACAGAAATTAAAACTCAAGAAACACATGAATAATAGGTCTTGATTAAATGATTTATACAATGAAATAAATGCCTAAGGAATACAAATGAATCAACTTATCATTTTGTAGATTGAAGACTACTCTCGAGTCGGCATCAATTATGAAAAAGTCATCTTCCAAACTTATCTTCCAAAGAGGTTCATCCACACACCACGGATGCCAGCCGTTTCTTTCCTGTTTCTGGAAACCACCTTGTCCGTCCAAAAAAATTCCGACCCTCGCGGAGACCAAAAAAAAATAGTCCACTCCAGAACGGCGGGGGAAGAGGGTCCAAATTCCCCAAAATTCACGGAAACCGCTATTGGCTGGGAGAAGTCCGAAGTCGCTCTGCATTCAAACCGGTCCTGCCCCGGAATGTCACCTTCCAAGACCCACGGGGTGACCGAATGTAACTTATTGTTACATGTGGGAAGAAATATTGCAGAAAATTCAGGCATTTCAGGTACATTTTTATACGAAATAAATACTTAAAATTAATTATTATATTTATAATCTTAAGTTATCAAAGCCTGGCTTTTTGATTATTTCATAAATCTTTTTTTTTTTTTTACTCCGTAACACACAGTGAGCTTACTTAAATGGTTTTTAGAATTTTTACGTTTTCTTGGAATGATGTTTATTCTGAAGGATAGCAATGATATAAACAACTCTCCAACAGTTCAAATATCTGCTATCATTTATAAATTTTTTTGGACAAACTTTTCAGTTCATTCATATGAATTTGCATTCTTAGCGGAGGCAACATGTGAAATCAGGACAAATATCTATATCTGTTATCAAACTTCAAAGTAATATGTTTACTTTTCTTTTAAAACTTTATAGTAATATGTTTACAGAAAATAGAAAATAAACTTGTTATCAAACAAGTTTTCTTATTTACTAATAGCATTCTATTTACAGCCTGTCTATTAAAGAGTGTTGGTTAAAATTTTCAAAGTTGTATGAATTTCATATTTGTTTTACTCGTATAATTCCATAAAACTATATTTAAAATACTCCTCATCACATACTTACTATACGTACATATACTTTCATCATCATATACTATAAATAATTCAGGCATTAATAAATTAGGCCGTTGCCTTCTATGAAACGCTATTGTGTTTAATAAAAACAACTGCATTCAGGATGGAAGGTAATGTAAGCATCAAGCGGATAGGAAAAAAATAGGAGAAAATTTGTTTGGATTTTACTTTGTTGATTTGTTTCGGATTTGTCACTTGGTTTTTACTACTGATATTCCAATTTATTCTGTTCTTTTCAACTTTGATTTTAATTTAATCCGTCATTTTCAAGTTCGTTTAATTCAAAAGGATCCGAAGGGGCTGACTCTTTTTATGCTATATTTGGCTCAGGTGTAAGTGTTGCTAACGGGTAAAAAATTGCTATAATAATGTGCTTTCAGTTATAAAAGCAACATGTGTACCACGGTAGCTCAATCGCAAAGGTAAAGATCTCACAGCTGATGGGTTGTGGGTTCGGAGCTCGAGCCGGCCTATGATCCGCCGTGTTCGCTAATGGAGGTTGGGTCACGTAAAATATGTTCATGGCCCCAATGTTCTCCAAATTCTCAAACGATACCTCTGGGGGGGCCCAAGCCTGAGGGACTTCTGCTTGTTCCCTGATTCTAAATTAGGAAGACATAATTCAGGTAAGACATTCTTTCAACCTAGCGAGGCTCGTTAAACGGAACCAGTATCCCTTCACCTTAATTCGCGCAGCCTCTGACCAACGTGCTTGGCTCATCCAAGTGAAATTGGCAAGAACAATAACAAAGCATCATTTTTATGTTGTCAGAAGGACTAACTTACGTAGACCTTCCTATTGCTTCAGTTAAATATAGAACATACTAAGCTAACATAAATACTTACGGCAAACCTTATATCAAATTAAAGTCCAACGAAACATTTTAATTTTGTTTACTGCATTTAAAATAATTTTTTGAATGTATAGTTAAAGTCTTATATTTTTTATGTTCTCCATAAATATTTCCAGACATATGAAGAAATGGAAAACATTTAGGAAGTTTAGGTTTACTTATTAGTTCAGAGCTTAAGCAATACCCAATTTTCCATTGCCATCAAGTTCACTTAATCAGTGTATCGTAAATTCATATCCAGTTCTCAACGTAAATGTATAATTTTCAATAATAAAACAAAATTTATGTATGCCATTCACGTGTTCTGTAGTTGAAAAAGATTGGTACTGATAGTTGAACTGGTAGGATGCTAGCATTAAACATAGAACTAGTCAAATAAAGCTTTAAAAAAGTGAGAAGCATAAAAGATAACTTACATTCAAGTGACCATTTATACAACTCGTCTAGAAATTTAGGAACTTCATGATTAGAATCTTGGATTTCGATTATTCGCTTCACAAAGTCGTTGGCTACTTCCTGCATCTGTCCAATGTATTCCAGAATAGCTTTGGGTTTCATCAAATGCTTCTGCGTCTTTTTTCTTAAATCTTGCCATTCTTTGCCTTCCCTAATGTAAGTTGGAAGAACATATTACCATATTATACTTCTAATGATAATAAAATTATAAACATTAGACGTTTGTAAATGAATTAAATTTGTTGGAAAACGTCCTAGATGACTAATATTGTTCTCGCCAATGAATCTCGCATTTTTTAAACAGTTTCAGGAAATAAGATTTTGAATTAACCATTTATATTAACTGAATTTTTATTTTTATCCTTTTTCCTCAAATCTCTTTGAAATTGAAATTCCTAATTTGTTAATTAATTCCTAATTAATATTCATAATTTGTTTTCTAAAATCCCTCAAATTTACATCTATACTAAATATGTCGTCAGTCATACTGTACAGCTTCTATTCGAGAAATTCTATTCTACCTAAATTTAAAAAAATCATGTTTCAACGTATTTTAAGACTGATATAGATTTTCTAAACTTACTTAGTAATCGTATCTCAGATTTGGAGTACCTTTTTCAAGAACATATTAACTGCGGGTACATAGTCTCAGAATAAATCTTCAATATTTTTAAATTTGCATACATTAAATTGCAACTGTTTCTGCATATTTTGAACCTATTCCATACTCAATCACTTAAACTGTAACAAAAGCATAGTGAACTAATTATTTACCTCCTCTGTTATATTCGTACAAATTTAAAATTTAAAATTTTTTTCTCAGATTCCATTTTAGTAGAGACTTTTGAAAAGAACTAAACATTTATTATATAAAAAGAGGTCCATTCTTCATATTCTTGGCAAGAAAATGAAAGTAGAAAAAATCATGCAGTATCAATTCTGTTTAGATACTGATTTCGGATCTGACTGTGGGACTCTACCTGCCATATCTCGCTCAATATTAAACTATGGTAAAGGAATAAAATTTAAGCAAGCATTTTAACAATTCTTCAGACATGCTAACTACTCCGGATTCTACGAGCAGCTCCAGAGAAATGAGAAAGTTTCTTAACTCCGGAATTTCTCAGATTTCTCCGGAAAATAGCAAACCTTTTAAACATCTAAAATTTTACCCTTTTTACTGAAGTCTTTCTGAAATTGAAATTCCTTTACAATATTCCGAATTTGACAAAAAATATATTTCTTAGTGGATAAATTTATAATAGTATCGTAAATATGAAAAATCAAATAGAAATAGTAGTATTCTAAAATCCCGCAAATTTGCATCTGTACTAAATATGTCGTCAGTGATACTGAATAGTCCGCATCGACTGATAAAAAAAAGAATTACATCTCAACGTTTTTTAGAAGAATCTATGTAGTAGACCTCTTTTTTTAAGAACATATTAACTGCAGGGGCATAGTTGAGGAGTTCAAACAAACCATGTTGTTACACTAACCCGTACTAGTACGTGACCCGTTCAAATATCAATCTTCAGAAATTATTTACCTCCTCTCTTATATTCGTACAAATAATGTGTTAATTTATGGCTATTAGAGATCGTATTTGTAATTGGTGTTTTTACATAAAAAAGGTCCATTCTGCATATTTTCACTCTTTGCAAACAAAAAAATAATTGTACATCATCAGTTCTGTTTAGACATTGACTTCGGATCTGACTGTGGGGCTGTGCCTACCAATATTAAACTATGGTGTGGAAATAAAATTTAAGCTATCATTTTAACAATTCTTTTTAAAAACGTTATGCATTAATAGAACAGCAAATTCTCTATGATAGTATCTTTTCTTTTTTATTAACACATTTTGTGTACATTTCGCAATTGGGTAAGCGCTACGGTCTACTTTTTGCACGAAATGAGCACCTACTGCTTAAAGCCGATTCCGAACGGCTACGAACATCCATGCCATAGTGGGATTCTGGTTCCGAAGGCCAGCACTCTTTCGGCCATCGTTCGGCCAATTGTACCGGGAGCGGGCGTTTTGTGCGTAAATTTAGTTATTCAGTTAAATCTCAATAGATCGAAAATTATTTAATTTTTTAACCAACTTTTCGTATTTTATATTGAAATATATAAATAAATATATAAATAGAAATATATAAATAACAACCATAAGATTTTTGTAATAAAGGCAACATTTTACTGTGATATCAAAGAACGTATAGTTTTTTCTT
Source organism: Pardosa pseudoannulata (assembly GCA_032207245.1). Lineage (NCBI taxonomy): Eukaryota > Metazoa > Arthropoda > Arachnida > Araneae > Lycosidae > Pardosa > Pardosa pseudoannulata. Next base: position 27,367,061 of record CM063504.1, on the reverse strand, counting down.
TCTTCCGTTCTGTGGTTGAAATTTGCATTGCTATATATGTAAAAATTAGTTTTTATTAGTCTAAATTTTTCCGCAATAGTATAAAAGAACATTCTGCTTCGTTTTCCTGTATATAACGTTATTTTTGTACCCACGTTGTTTCGTTTCTTATATTTTTATAAGAAGCATGACATCTCAAACATTCTAACCAAAGCATAATCGAAAAACGTACTAGTATGTGTCCCACATACTTATGCTGCATGACGTCTCTCGAAGACAGTTTTTTGACGTCACTGAGACGTCAAAGTCTATATTAACACATGAAAGACTGACGTATCCCTGACGTCATTGTATGTCAAAGGGTTAACATCTTAAAGATTTCTTAAATGCGAAAGTGGCCAAAGGAGATTTTAGGGGCATGACAATAAAACCTAATTTATTAATGTATAGGTTACCATGGAGAGAGACATTTCACACACAAGTGAAAATTGTGAAACAAAACCACTTCAAATTAAAAAAACCCAAACTCCCAAACAGTATTTTCTAACCGAGTGTTACATAATTTTATATATTTTAAAACATTTAATCCTTTTAAATAGAACACAACTTTAAATAGAAACAAAGAGATAATATTTTGTGAATTGAAAATTCTTTGAAAATACTCGATATTTTAATAGCAATCTTGCAAATGTTTTGTCTTAACAAAAGTGCCATAGATCATCCAATATTTTTCATATAATATATATTTAAAGACCATAATACACGATTTTTATAGTCTTAAAATATTTTTCTCAATTCTGTAGTATCCGTATTGGATAAGGCCCAATACTGTGGGCTTCAGCTTGATAAATTTTAAGCTCTTTTCAAAGCATAAACATATGAATGCATTAGAATATACGAAGATTATTACCAAACTAACAAGGCTCGAAAATTTGAATAAAGAGCAAAACCATCAATAAGAATACACCTTCAGTCACAAAAAAAAAGAAATTAAAAAACGAGATTTGAAAAAAATATTTTAAATATTTAACGAAATTAAAGTTTTGTCAACGTTATATATTTTAAGTAAAACAGTAATATATCAGAGTAAATAAAGAAAACTAAATTTCTTTTATAAAACATAGATAGAAGGGAAAAGTTATACTTAAACTTAAAACAAAAACGGATTATTTTTTACAGTGAAGGATCGATAATTCGGTTTGGTTTGGTTTGGTTTGGAGCGCTACGGTCTACTGTTTTTGCACACGAGGGCTAATGAGACCGGGACCTACAGCTTAAAGCCGATTCCGAACGGCAACGAACATCCATGCCACGGTGGGAATCGAACCCACGAACTCCGGTACCCACGATCAGCACCCTATTCAATCGGCCATCGTTCGGCTTTCCTGATTTGTGTTCTAGTTTAAGCATCCTTCTTTCATGTTTTCAAAATTAAACTGATAAAATCAGGTTGGGGGAGAAATAATCATGCCATAAGAACTAGAAGATTCATGAACCGAACGATTAATTTTTCAAGCGCAACATCGGAAAATGGCCTCCTTAGAAAAGAAAAAAATGTTTTATAAAGGAAGCTTTATAGAGCTTTATAGAAATTCGGAAGGCAACAAAAACAAAAGAATACACTCTTCTGTTTTATATATTTCTGTTTGTCAGTTTGGATTTTAACAGGAGGGCATTGTACTTAATTTTAACTTTTTAAATTTTTCTTTAATTATGTTTGTTACTAGAAACAGTAAAGAGATAATGTTTTTACAAAACTTTTATTCCTCACAAACAATCCAGATAATTAAAAAAATTGACAGAAGAACCTCAGTGAAAAGTATTTGTGTAGATTTCGGCATTGGATCACCCAAGCTGTACGATACGAAAAAGCATAAATTATTAGGTTTGAAACACTACTGTTTACACATTTACATGCATATGAACATGTATATATATATATATATATATATATATATATATATATATATATATATATATATATATATATGTGTGTGTGTGTGTGTGTGTGTGTGTGTGTGTGTGTGTGTGACGTGACCTACTGCTTAAAGCCAATTTACTAACTTAAGTATAATTTTATTTAAAATAAAAATTTCTAATGATATATATATATATAGATATATATATATATATATATATATATATATATATATATATATATATATATATATATATATATATATATATTTCGAACTCACAAACTTCGGTACCAAAGAATAGCAAACATACCATTCGTCCACCTTTCGGCAAAAAAAATAAATAAATAAGAAAAACTAACATTATGGAATGAAAACATCCTCGTTTAAATTGGATGGCTGGGAAATATGGGTGTTTTTATTTTTTAATATTATTCTCAGTCAAATCTTAAACGTATCTTAATTCAATTTATTTTTTTTTTTCATTTGATACAAAAAATTAACTATCTGTGCTGTTACATTATAGCTTTAATTTAGAATATATCAAAGTGCTTCATGCGTAGTTTTAATCATTTATTTCAGTTTAAGAGAATGTGTATATTTCAACCTTTTTAATGCCTAGCGTTTCATTTTAAGATACGACTATAAAATAACCTGTAGAATTTTTATGTTTTCTTAGAATTGAGTTTTCATTTTTAGAGTAGGTAAAGGGCAATTCTATAAACAGTCTACAATATTTTCTAATAATTTTCTCCTATTAATAAATTTTCCAATTGGATCGACACTGTATGGACTTTTTTAACCAGCACACATAAATTTACTTTTTCGACAAGTACATAGACTGAAATCATGGCAAATTGCTTTATCTGCTATAAAACTCCATTTTTACAGTACTTATTTTACTTGTATTAACCAAATAAATCTTTTTGCCCAAAGTTTTTCTTTTCATAAATTACATCCTATGATATATAAAACAATAGCTAATCTCTAACGTGAAGTGCCTGGAGTGTTCAAAGGTGTTTAATTTTTATTATTTTTATGGGGAAAAAGGGATAATTTTGGAATAGGCTTTAGGGCCATCGATATGTAACAGTCAGAATTGACTCGGACATTGAAGGATTAAAGCTGCCTTTATAGAAATATTTCGTTAAATGCTGCGATTAATTTTTTTTTTTTTTTTTTTTTTTTTTTTTTTTTTTTTTTTTTCGTTTGAAATCCAATAATCCGAAAAATCTATAATCCGGCAGGGTATATTTCACGCCGGTGCCAGATTATCGATGTTTGATATTGCCAAATTTCAGCCATCTAGATTTTTGCGTTTTGGTGTTCCAATGTCACGAACGCATAAAATGTGGGAGGTATAGATATATGTAAGATTTAGGTTTCAGATTTTTATTGTAAGAATTAGGATATTATTCATTAAATTCTTAAGAATGGTTTTCCAGAGAATTTCACAAATATTTCTTTTTGTATTCGAGAAAGTTAAGAAGAAAAGAGCCTAACGATGGTGTGAATGGTTAGGGTGCTAGCCTTCGGAACCAGAGTTCGTGGGTTCGAATCCCACTGTGGCATGGATATTCGTAAGCGGTTCGGAATCGGCTTCAGCTGTAGATCACGGTGGTAGCCCTCGTGTTTGAAAAAACAGTAGACCGTAGCCTCCAAACCGAACCAAAACCTAAAAGGAAAGTAAAATTGAAAGAAAATTAACTTTTGTAAAAAATAAATCAAGTTTGGAGACACTATTTTTGCAATCGCTTCGATACTTATTTTCATTATCGTGATAATCCCGGTATTAATTATATTTTACAATAGGTATGTGGGACAGACAATCAGAATTCTTTAATGCCCTTCCAATTCATTTTCATGTTCACGATAGCCATTAGGCAACCAATATGCTTGACCTTCCGTTTGAAAACGAGAGCCAAAATCGTCATAATTTGAGACGTGTACTGCTGCGTGAAATCGCCTTATAGAAAGAAACTGATTCATCACGTTTTCATCAAAACAGTTAGCTTTAGATTGCGTATTTTTAGTAAAATGTTGTAAATATTGTTTTCTTTTCAAAATTTTTGCTGGGGCTATAGCCGAATGGGTAGAGCGTTGTTCTTCGATACCCGAGTTCGAATGCCATCGACGGTAATACTTCAGAATAGCATACTCTTTAGAAAAAAATTAACGAAAGTGTTGTTGATATTTAATAAAACACAAAGGTTTAGTCTATCCAAATATTATATTCCTTTTTTTGGGGGGAAGCGACTTTAATTGATGCAGTAGAAGCAATTATAATAGAATAATACTGTTACGAATTTGTTTAGTGAACAGTAAATTTAGCAGGGACTTTATGGGTATCTCGCCAAATTGGATCGTTGACGACAGTTTTGGCAAACCTATGTTTGTCGCTAAGTTCATCGCCAAGTGTCGCCACATGTTGCCAAGAGTAGCGCCAGTGACAACTTACGGTTCCGGTTTCTGGAATATTCCAGCAGTTTCTTCGGGCCTATATAAGGCAGGCAGAGTCCCTAACAAAGAGTCTTATCCTTAAGCTTTCTTCTTTTTATTTTAAATGTATTTCATCTTAATTTATTTAACTTGTTAAGGGGCCTATCAATTTATCTCATCCCTTCATTAAGACCTGCATTTTTTATACTTTGTTTTTCATCTTAAAAGACTGGACACCTGATTTTGATTTCTTAACTTCCAACAGAGGATAAGGCCTTCGGCCAAGGTACCCTGGTCAACTCTTCAATAGCTAACAGGGAGTCGTTAAGTGGATCTCTCGGTTTGCAGAGTACGCACGGTGTGTTGTATTTCAGCGGTGCTTGCATTTTTTTTTTATGAGGAAAGTGGTATGTGAGCCGATGGCATTGTGCTCAAATTGTTCCACGGTGATTTTATTGGTGTGTTGTATTTTCCAACTGAATGCTAATAAATTATTGTTTTCATGCTTTAGTCTTACGTAAAGTTCATTCAATCTCCGAACCCAGCTGTGAAGTTCGTAACAATATACTCATACATAATTAACCCAAACCCTTTAGAAACAGGGCATTTATATTTATGACCAATTAATCCCTTAACAGTTTACAAACCAACAGCTCCAAAATATTAAAAACTATCCATTGTGAACCATTAATGGTTCACTATATCTAAATGTTTTTTTAAGCATTACGCGCATTTAACATATAAGAAAATGGTTGCTCAAGGCCAGATGGATACCACTATAATATAAATCAAAATAACAATACAGATTGTTTGGACATGGTGAGATCAGGAGACAATGTTAGGGTACCAGACTAAGAGATTTACCACTAAGTTGGCAGGATTACCCTGTTTTTATGTCAAACCGGAATTGACTTTAAACGGTAGGTTTCCATTTTATCAGACCTTATGTAGTAGAAAACTAAACCGTTGGATTCCAAACAAAACCTTCCTAAAATTTTATATTATTCTATACTTAATTTTAACATAACCTTTATAAATGCTGGTAAAAGTTTACAATTGGGTACCCCTTGATTTTTTGATGATTTTTTTTTTGACGTCAAGATACGTGCCAAGTTGTGACTAGCAAGATGTCCGCTGCCGCTACACAAAACCTAAACTAAGATAAAAATAAGCTGTTTTTCACAATTTTTATAATAAAAAAAATGATTTAACTTAATCACTCCTTTCAAAACCGTAATGTAACTAAGTTAATTAATAGTTTTCATAATTTTAATAAAATAAGAGCTTTGTGATTTACATCCTCCTTCGAAATTGCAAACTGGCAGTATTCTTCATCCGATCGGAGCAATTAATGAATGAGATTCTACAGTTACAGCCTCGAATTTTTCTCCACTCCTTAATTTTCTACATACATTTAAAAAAAAAAAATCTTAATGCATATTCATTTAGGCAATAAAACAGAAAAATTTTATCGCCAAATTTTTCGCCAAACTAAGGAATACCTGATTGTGCACCGAACCCTAAATGTTCACCATATTCCTTCAAATATCTGTATCGTCTTTAAAGGAAAAGCCAAAGCATTCGCATTGCGAGTTTTTTTAAATCAGAACAAATTGGATTTTGTTTAAAATAAATGTTTTCGGCGGATAATCTTAAAAATATTTGGTCCTTAGGGGTTAAGTAATAAAAATTAAATAATTCGAAAATCGTATGTAGTAACGTCTGAATAAAACTTGATAATGGAGCTACTGACTAAAACAAATAATCAGCAATTTTGGAAATCGGGCACAGTATATAGGTATAAACGGCTTGACTGAAGAACAGGGTGTCCCCGCCAACTTGGCGATAAAGCTCTGAGCATGATAGCCTAACATTTTCTCCTGATCTCATCTTGTCCGAATCTGTATCTATATTTTAATGTATATTATATCGTATCCAGCTCTTCTTGTGTAACCCATTTCTTATATATTAAATGAGCGTAATGCTTAAAAGTATTAGATATAATGAACCATTAACAGTTCACTATGGCTAATTTTTAATAATTTGGAGCTGTTGGATTTGTAAATTGCTACGGGATTAAGTGCCAATCAGTGGAAATGCTCAATTTCTCAGTAGTTTGGGTTAATTAAGAAAATGTAACTAATTCTATTACAATGGCTCGCAGTCTACATCAATTAAATTCGCCCAAACAGCAAGAGATATAATGTCGTTCGGATGAAATACCTTTGTGTTTTAGTAAATATCGCCAATAATTTCACCAAATTTGCCAAGGGGCACCCTATTCTTCACTAGTACCGGGAATAAATGAAAATGAATGTAAAAAAAAGATTAATACTTTGTGCAATTAGAAAATATCCCTTTCACATAAAATTACTTGGAATGATTCATAACGCATTGAAATTTATTTTTAGTGCCATAATATTTAACATTAATTCTATTATAAACTTAGTTTTTCACAACAAAAGGTAATATGAAAACTTTCCTTCGTTCCATTCGTACTTCATAATAGGACAAATGCCCTAGGCTGTTCACTCACAAAATTAGAAGACCTGTCGAGCGATACCACTGTTTCCTGGATTCCCTGTAAGCCTTGAATACACTGGAATTCACCCCTGGAAGGGTAAGGCCCTTCATTCCTGCTGAGAGTTTCCATATCTTCGGGTCGTACGGATATCACAGCATTCAGGGAGCCGAATTTTTCTCGCCAAATATCTCCATAGAGTTGACGTTTATGACGATTGGCCAAATGTAACTTCAGTACACTGTATTGACCTAGAAAGTTATATTAGATCGTGAAAGTTTGCTCTTACCTACTAAGAGCTTATGAACGAGAAAGTTTAAACATTTATTAGCTAGTAAACTCATTAGCAGAAATATCTGATCTAAAAAATTTAAATCTGCCTATAGAGCAATTTGTCGCAACGTCACTAACTAATATAATGCCCTTCCCATTCATTTTCATGTTTATAACAGCCAATAGAAAAACAATAATTTGCCCTTTTGAAACTAAAGCCAGAATTGTCATAAGATGAGATGTACCCTACTGCTTGAAATCGCCTTATAGTAAGTGATGTGGCTATGCAAAAATGATTACTCAAAAAGATCAGCAAATATGATCTTCTAAAATGCATTCCCTGGAAATATATCTGTACTTTCTACACTGTGGTTTATAACAGCTAATCACGGATTAAATACCATGTACTTTCGTGATAGTTTACAGCGAACTAGGTTTAGTTGGCTGTTAAAACCGGATACTATATAGTCTGTACCATGTTAAAGTGTTTTACTATTCACCTATTACATAATAATATATATAGTTAAAAAGATTATTTTTACCAAAGCATGAGCAGTTTTAAAAATGTGTACTGACTACGATATAACTCATGAAAGTGGTATAGAATAATAACACATAACATGAGATTATAACTAAAATTAAATTTAAACAGGATATCACTGTAATTATATATATTTGACCAAGGAACAAATTATCTTTTAACTAACTTCTTGGTGAAACCAAAACCCTCCATAGTTTTAGTCCCACTGACAGACTAAAATGTTATGACAAATAACAGCATTGACAATGTGTTAGTGAATTTACCCATTAAAGCCCGGATATTTCTGATGACTATATATTAGTAAATACCTAACATAGAAGCTATTATAGACACCTGGAAGTAAAACAAAATATGAAATTTAAACACCTTTAAATATGACATCAAGTTATCATTAGTGAGGATGTGTCATTTTAAATCATAATAAGATGTCTTTAAAAAGAGAAAAACTTCGTGATAAAAGATTTATTTGATATCATATATGAGAAAAGTACTGAAAAGAGATGACTTATTACAGATATGGCTATTCGCCATGATTTTGACCGGTATACGTTCAGAATACCGGTCATAATACGTTCCTATTCTAAGCTTGAAAATCATAAAATGCCGATCGAAATGACAAAATTAAGATAAGATCAGATTTGAAAACTTGGGAGATTATTCATAAGATTAATATCTATTTCCATTAAAAAGGAAGAATCGTTTCAAGAAAACAAAAACTCTACAAACCATTTTTTGACTGTCCTCAAATAAGGACGATGCGCGTCAATGGGTTAAATAGTTTATATCAATCTAAATTAAAATATAAAACATTCTCTTTCTCAACTTTTTTATTCAACCAAATTAAATAGTATTTTTCAGAACATTTAATTCCATTTTTTGTAAATCAAGGGATTAAAAGGTACAAATTTAGTTGGTATAGAAACAATTTTTTATCTTTTCATATTTTATATGTAATTTCCTGTATTTTTTTATTGATTATACCTCATATTTATAATAAAGAATTATACATCATTATTTCTAGTAGACACTAAACGTAAACTCAACAAATGTGATTTTCTTAATCAAAACAATTTTTTTTTAATTTTGTTCACAGAAATTGTCGTTTCAAAATATATTTTTTTCTACAAAATTATATCTACAATCTGCTTTTTTCACTAAACGATTTAGAACAAAATGTGAAAGGTACATTCATATAAGGACGTTGCACGCAATTATCCTATCCCTAATTTGAAGAGACGTGGTCGGCGTTGAACTCGCCACATTACGTTGTAATATCACCTGATATCAATTCACGAGGCAGAAATTAACGCTACTTCCTAATCTTCAACAGCCGTCATTTTCAGGCGCCTCCTAATTCACCCCTAATGACATTGTCCGGTCCCCCATTCTCTCGTAACGGCAAGAACAATGTCTTTTTCGAAGCAATGACCCTCGATGTAATTAGTGAAATTTAATGTTTTCTTTCTTTTATTCATGTTTATAATTTATGGCAACATGCTCGATTCCTTAAAAGTTGATTAACACTAGAATTAAGGTGTATAACTAGTATTAAGGCTAAGGGAATTTTAATTTTTATTATAAAAGGGGAAATAAACGTGTTTTATCTGTAACAAACAACTTGTTAAATGTGCATTGTGATTTATCTTAGATGTAGTGTTATTATAGAGAAATAAATATTAAAATGATGCATATCTCGAATTACACACAATACACATCATACTAATTTTAGTACAGCTAACAAATGCAAAAAGAAAAAAAAGTGGAATACATTTTTTAATTTATATATTTTTACCATTTAGTACTGCAATGTGCTTTTATAAATGTAATTAACATTGGTTTCTTGCATTTACTGAACAACGTTAAATTTCATTTTTCCCAGGAAAGTTTAAAAATAAACGTCATTTTATGTATATCCATTTAATAAATATTTAATAGGCTGGTGTAATACACTTGTGTAAAAAGAGTCAAGAAATGTATTTAAAAAATAAATATGTATAAAAAATATAATTAAAAAATTAATACAAACGTTATGTCAAAAGAAATATTCGCAAATGACGTAACTCCTTCCTCCATCTAGACATAAAACTTTAATTTAAATTCTGAAGTATATGTGTGCGTTCATATATAAACTGAAAAACATGAAACTATGTGTTGTAAATATCCCTGTGTCATTATGAATTCATAATGAACTCATAATGACACAGGTCCACAGTTCGATCCCCGGGCTGGGTAAGGTTGACTCAGCCTTTCATCCCTTCAGTGCGTAGATGAACTTCCGACCAAGCGTGCTTGGGAACTAAACACTGGGGGTTCCACGTAAGATTGACCACCTAACCGGAACATATGCTTCGCAACCCATTGCCCTTGGTCACGTAAACGGAATTTAGCATCGTAGGCCCTGGTCTCCTAGGGGCTGTAGCGCCGAGGAGTTTAGTTAGATACTCAGAACCAATGTTATAAAGAGTATCTGTTTGTGTTTAGTATACCACCTTTGCTTACAGTCATAGAATTTTAGACATGAATTATGATATCTCCAGGCACTTGCTGTCGGTTTTAAAACTTCTTTCGACTATCCTCTAGTGTGATATGCATTATAATGGATATTCAAGTCAGTAGTCAATGAAGATGTCTATATATGAATTTCATTTTTTAATTTTACCAAGGGTTCAGATCAAGGAACTGTAGATTCATGTTCTACTGTTAGCCCTTAACGGCCGAGAGCTTGTCATGCCATACTCACACATAAGACGATGAAAAAGTGAGAATATAAAACGCTTAGAAGGAAAACTTTTAGACTGGTTTATTTCGATATAAACTAAATTGTTTTCATTTCCCAGTACAGGTGCTTTCCGTTTAGAGAGAAGATAGGCTACGTCTTCTTAGCTAGGATTTTCGACCGTAATAATTGAATAAAATGCATATTTGTTGTATATTATATTATTATATTATATTATATTATTATTTGTTGTATTACTGCTCGGAACTGACCTTAAATTTTAGGTTCCAATCCAATTAGTTTCGAGTAATAAAGCACCAACTCTTATGTTTTAACTGAAGCTGAGAGTGAAGAGCTTTTTAAATTATTTAAAAAAATCACTCTTTAAGCTACTACGACATTAGTACAACTACACTTAGTAATCATATCTCCACTGATGGTATCGGTCTTCAAACGTATAAAAGAAATTTTAGTAAAAAAGGTGTTGACCGTATCTCCCCCTCAACAAAAAGTTTTTGCTACGTATATTAACCCTGCACTTGATGAAATTTGAAATCATACTTTACCCTTTGTATAACGCTGTCGCATATCTCAATTATACATAAAAATCAAAGTCATTAGTGCTATCATTAGTCATTAGACTTCTATTAAAAAAGAGGAAAAGCTTGAAGTATATTTCTCTCAAAGATACTTTCATATTTTTTATGTAAGGTTACTATGGATTTGATACATTCGTATATGTATAAAATACACCTTAACCCATACATTTCTTAATGTTATGTTTTTATTTTTTAAATTATTTTTACATGCTTGAATAACCCTTTCGTGATCCTTGGCAAAATTACTTCCCACGTACATGATCTTGCGAAATACAGTTGCGAAGCATAAAATGGACCATCTATTGTCTCGTATTGTTTTAGCTCGTTAGTTAATAGATGGATATTTCTCAAGAAAATAATTTTAAGAAAGCCTGCCTGCTCGCTTTCAAGCAAAAAAGTGTTCCGGATGATGTACGCTCTGTTAGCATAGTAAATATGTCAAAGATGATTTCCTACTGTAGACGATGTAGGAAATGTAGCACAGGAGCCAAAGTATAGAATAATAAATATATATGTGAATAAGATTTACTCTGCATAATGCTTTTTATCATCTTTCCATGACAAACAATTATCATCAATTTAATTTTTCTTAAAACTGTGAATGGTTCTAGGATAAGTTTATTTCTCACCCCTAGAATGTAAATATAAACATTTCATTAAATGCTTTTGTTTTCCCCGCTGATGGTATGGATGTGAGTAGCAGTTCGGAATCGGCTTTAAGCAATAGGTTCCAGTCTCATTAGCCCTCGTGAAGCAAAACAGTAGACTGTAGAGTTCCAAACCAAACTAAATGTTTTTGATTTATAGGTAAAAACTGGCAGAGATTCAAAAGACACATATCCCTCAAAAGAGTAATGTATTCTATAATTTTTGGAAGCATTGCTGTGATACAAAAGGTTAAAAACTATTATCTTACCCACAATTGGCAAAAACGACCATGCGCTGCCGATAATTGGTAATATTTTAGGTCCGGGAATCGCTTCGAATGGTTTTGCATTTTTTAATAAAGCTTCTTCACATTTTCCGATTTCTGCAGTACTTTGCAGCCTATTTGTCTTGATTACTTGTGAAAAAGATTTCTTGAGAACTCCGTACGTCCTGATTGTGTTTCTTCCTAACATAATTTCCTGGGAAGAAAAACATAGTTTAAGTACAGCATATATATTACTAGTGTTTTTGTTTATTTTTCTATTATTAATGGAAAAGAGTATATTCAACATTTAAATAAATTTCCCTATAAGTAAATAAAAGTGATCAGTTCCTTTAAATATCACTTTAAGAAATATTTAGGAAAATTTCATTTCCTTTATAAAATAATCATTTAGCAAACACTGTCTCCTTTATAAGGCAAATTAACTCAGGTAAACTATATTTTAAATATAGCGTTTTGTTGAAACAAAAAGTAAAACCTTTTGTATAATAGTACCGCCTTTGTAATTATGGGATCCTCTTGTAGAACCCTAATTTAATTATCCAAAAGTATACGATTAAAAATGTTTGTTACATTATATTGGAGATGTTATAGTAATAATGAAAACAAAGAAAAGTGACGAAACCGAATTAAAAATTTGCATAATGTAATTTTATTTATCTGCATAACAGAAAAACTCGTCCCGTTCGTGTTACGGTGCTACTGAAGAATAGGGTGCCCCTTGGCAAATTTGGTGTAATTATTGGCGATGTTTACTAAAACCCAAAGGTATTTTATCCGAAAATTGTATCTGTTGCTATTTGGTCGACTTTAATCGATGTAAATTGTTCCACTGTAATAGAACTATGCATATTTTCTTAAATAACCAAAACCACCGAGAAAGTTGGTATTTATATTTATGGGCAATTAATCCCTCAACAGTTTAAAAATCCAACAGCTCTAAATTATTAAAAATTAGCCATAGTGAACTTTTAATGGTTCATTATATCTAATATTTTTAATCATTAAGAGCATTTAATATATATAAAATGGGTTCAACAAGGATAGGTGGATACAAATATAATATAAATTAAAATATAGATAAGATTGTTTGGACGCTGAGAGATCAGGAGAAAATGTTAGCCTTCCATGCTCAGAACTTCATCGCCAAGTTGATGGGGACACCCTGTTCTTCAGTCAAGCCCGTGTTACTAATTTTTATATCATCGCATGACTAAGATAAACACTTTTTTCACACCTGAAATGTGACTTTATAGATGTTATCTGCAGACCCACTTCGCGTGCTGTATTAATCTTGCCCCAATATTGCGTTTAATGGAAGTGGTTTCTAACATAAACATGTTGTTATAAATCTCATATAGAATTTCTGCATAAATGGTAGCTTCTGTTTCCAGCACAGTCATTAACAACACAGAAAGATAATTATCGGCATAAAAACTTGTTTCAGATAGGTCCAGAATCTAGCTCATGAATTAATATACAGCTCCAATCTGTTTTATTTGTTTACATTTTTAAAATCCACTAGCATAATACCTAAGGACATCTCAACAAGACTACTTAAGTTATCGCAATTTGAAAACCACAGTTCTAAGCATTCTGTTAGCAGACTTCAGAGTTGAAATGGCTTTATTTGACTAATGAAGCTGCAAAGCAGCTACAATGTAATATGGGCGAGATTCATTCAAAAGCACAACACATTTTATCTCTGGTGAGATACATGAAATCCATACAACAGGCAAACACTTTTACAACCTCGTGCACATAGACAATGGGATCCCGCACATACACGTTTAAAGTAGCGATTTCACAGATAAAAAGACTACGAATAATCCCTAAGTACAATTGATCACGTGATAAAAAATACCCATGTTTAAAGAGAACGCTCTCACTATTGGCTAAAGTTGTACAGACAGAGGCTGAATTAAGTCTATAGCATGTCTGGAAGGAAAAATCAGAATTACCGCGCAAACCCCCAATATACTTTATGAACAAAAGTTATTACATTAATATTAAAAAATGTAAACAAAGAATTTTAATATTACATATAATATATATATATATATATATATATATATATGTGTGTGTGTGTGTGTGTGTGTGTGTGTGTGCATATATCTATACACATATATATATATATATATATATATATATATATATATATATATATCAATACAGTATATATATTAAATTTAAGAGTAGGAATTTTTCTGTCGCTAACAAAGTATCAACCATTTACCCTAACCTACACAACTGACCCAATATGAGGTTTAACTGTGTGAGAGGATTAATGTTTTTTTAGTTTTTTTAAGTTATAATATATGATTAGAATTTTTTAAAATCTTTTCTTATTAAATAGAGGTATAGAAAATGTTTATAAATAATAGTAACTATGAAACAATCAATATATGACTTGAATACCCTATTAAAATTTAGTAGATAATAAACATAGTATACATTATATAATAAAATAAAGCCATATCTCTCAACCAATATTTTAGTTTTATGAAAATTGATGTTCTATATATAACAACGAGGGACAATAAATAGAGAGTAAAAGAGTTAAGTATAGTTAAAATTGATGGAACATTTTGAAGGAAACTTTTAACAAACTTTTGAGCGTACATTATCGGGAACCGAAATCTTCTTTGTTCGAAAGATAGCAAAAAGGCCTCTTCTCTTTTAGGAATATCCGTCTATTAGCTAACGAGCTAATAAGATACGGAATGGTAGCTAGTCTTTAGTGAGTTGTGCGTTTTCCGCACTGGTATTTCATAAGATCATGGGAATGGAAAGTAATCTTAAACGGTTAAATACTTTACTCCATGATATGGTCAATACAATTTGTCCCATAACATTCGCCATTTCAAAAAGGATTTCTTCACATTTTGCTAAGATAAGTTATTAAGAACTCTAAAGTAGTATGGGAGGATTAAAACTCTGGTTGTGGGAATCAAAGTTTGAAAACAGCACTTGCAGAGCGAATAGTATTACTCTAAATTTCGTGCTTTCGGTCTCGCACGATTATTAGAGCTCGCGTAGTCATAATGAGCTAATTCTATAAGATGATCAACGCTGAATTATTACTATCCATTACTCCTCCAACGTGAACGGTGTAATGGCAAACGCAATTTTAACGGTGAATAAAGCATAGTGCCGGTACGTAGGTCTCCGAAGCGATAAATGTAGGCAATTTCATCCTCTATTTCCATGGTTCCTAAACTGTGTGGATGACACGAGCGTATAATTGGGGTACTACAGCAGAAATCAAGTATAACAAAAAGTTCATCCTAATAGTCGAATTCTTCACATTAAAGAGAAATGTTAAACTTGCTCTGTTTTTTTTTTTCTTTCACATTGCAATCGTTTGAAGTTAGCTTTAACCCCTTCCCTATTTTGCCCGTACGCCGTATGGGCACAGCTTTCGGGCTTTTACTGATTTGCCCGTACGGCGTACGGGCAATCTGATTTATATTTCGCTTGCACTGTTTCGGCCGTATTTTTTCCAATTTTAGTTACAAATTATTCCAGTGAATGATAGTTTGCAGTTTATTGTATTTTTTACTCTGGTTCAAAAGCGCGGTTATTTACGCATGTTTTGTATCAGAAGACAAATTGTTATCTTTCAGTGTATAGTTTTCTGGTTATATTTTACTAACCGCCTGATAATTTTATTGATGTAAGAGTTGAATAATATATTTTTACTTTTAAATAAGGGATAATTCAGAGCGTATGGAGCTAATTTCTTTTGATTCGAACTATGACTCGGAATCAGAAACTGAATTATCTGTAAATGATAGTAGCGAAAGTTTACTAGATGACCTGAATAGTAGTAACTCTGATAGTAGTACAGATGGAATCAGTCAAGCAAGACAATTTTTTTAAATTAATTGTCATAATCCTTCGGATCCGCCTCCTAGATTTGCTTTCACTGGAATTCTAAAAATTAACTTGGATATCGATGAGACTAAAGGTAAACTTCAGTTCTATGACGCTTTCATAGAAAGAAAAAAAGTTGTAATAAATGCTTAAAAATATTAGAAATGTTAATTTTAATAACATATCTTTGCTTAAAAATGTAATATGAACAAAAAATTTAGTAAAAATGTGACATTTTTTGACCGAATTCTAGAAAAAAATGAAACTGTCAAAGGGTTAACGCGAAACTTTTTTGGGGGGCAAAAAGGGTTTTGCAGGGAAAAAAGTATGAGCTGCAGTGGCTTTTCACGCTTGAGCTCGATAGCTCAGTTTTCACAAATACACGTAAGAATGAAATGGACGTAATAACGTTAATTATTTATTTGCAGAGTCACAATTTTCATACTGCACTCGAAGCTTCAGAACACTCGCACATTGAGGAGTTACATAGTTTCTCACAGATGGTGCCCTAGACGTTAACAAAGCTTATAATAAATATTTTACTCTTACAAAGTAAATTTGACTTGTGTTGCTTATTGATACTCTCTAGTATATTCAACCAGTTTAAATTTTAAAAATAAATATTTCATAGAAAGTGAAATGGCTTACTAAAACTATTTAGGCATTAAATATTAAAAAAAACAGTATATATTATTTAAATTTTTTGTCAGAAACTAATGGCATTTTATTGCAAAAACTTGAGCATTAAGTTTTATACAGGGTGTTTCAAAAATGACCGGTATATTTGAAAAATCCATAAAAACTAATCGGACAGTAATAGAAATATAGTTTGTTGCAATATCCTTGGGACAATATTAAACTTTTAGGCAGACAAACTTTCAATTAGTTACAATGTTTCACAACAGATGACGCTGCAGTCTGGAAAAATCTAAACTACGACATTTTCCAGATATCCACCATGCGCAGCAATAATATGGCGTATTCTCAGAACGAAATTATCAGAAAAGCGTGTAAACATCTCAGGAGGGATGGCTTCACATGCAGAACAGATGTACTGTTCCAGTTATTCAATTGTTTCTGGATAGTGGTGGTACACCTGGTCTTTTAAGAGTCCCCACAGACAAATATCGTAGTTTAGATTTTCCAGACTGCAGCGCCATCTGTTGTGGAATATTGTAACTAATTTTAAAGTTTGTCTGAAAATTTACTATTGTCTCAAGCATATTGCAATAAACTGTGTATTTCTATCACTGTCCTTTTAGTTTTTATTGATTTTTCAAATATACCGGTCATTTTTGAAACACCCTGTAGAATACAGGTATACCAAGCTGATAAAATATTTAAAAATCAATTTTCACATTTTAC
Source organism: Pardosa pseudoannulata (assembly GCA_032207245.1). Taxonomy (NCBI): domain Eukaryota; kingdom Metazoa; phylum Arthropoda; class Arachnida; order Araneae; family Lycosidae; genus Pardosa; species Pardosa pseudoannulata. The sequence continues at coordinate 27,349,905 of CM063504.1, read as the reverse complement.
TACGACAGTCTTAAATCTGTACAAATCTACATCAAAACTTTGCATTAATTGCAACTTCGTGTCAAACAACATTAAAAAGATACTTAAAGGAATAATTTTTTAAAGTTAAGATATTTCTGCGATGTTTAATAATCATATTTTTTTAAGTTTAAAAATGTCTCAGATCTAAAATACATTACAGTTTTAGCTAGAGGCTTGTATATTATTTGTTTGTTATGGGGCCAAACGTGTTTTCTTTAAGTATTAAAGATTTTGATCTCATATAAAGTTCCTTGTCCTCCTAAATTTTTACTTTTATTCCTGATAACTATACATGTGGTATGGTACTAACAGGTTAAAAACCTTAAATGTCGTATCATAAAGATGTAAATCTTTTTCTCAAACTGTCAAAACACGGTAATGGATGGGAACTTTAATAAAATTTTCGAGGCACCCATAAACTACAAATTTCAAAAATAAAAAAAAATATCGCTATTTGAATATAAAATATCTCGAACTATTTCACTTACATTCCATTCTGAATTTATTTCCCGGGAAATTTTTTTTTCTGAAACTCCGCTAGTTTTCTAAAATTTACGACCTTTAAATATTTATGGAGAAGAACATGTTTGGCATATTTGCGAAATAATGCTTCTTCTCAAGATCTATGACAGTGGAGGGCAGAAATGTCGAGTCATTGGGATATGCTCGATAAAACAAACCCACTTGGGAAAAAAAGGCTGGAACAACATTTTCAGGTAGGAAAAATAATTTTTGTAAATAACTTCCATTCAGTATTTCAAATTGGGGGAAAATGATAAAAATGGGATGATAAAGTGTATATCTTAAACGCTAAATCAGTGACGCAAAACTGTATTAACAATGAGTTCTTATATGTGGAAAAGGCGTTTAAAGCTTTGTTATCATCGGGAACTGAAACAAAGCTTTTATCTTTAAATAAAACTGTACACAGTTTTGTTGCACCGTTTTCAGTAGGCTAGGAACTTCAGTGAAGATTTTTTGATGAGAAGATTTAATGAGCTTATATATAAACAGTTGTTTTCATTTTAGAATCATATCACAATATAAAAATCAGAGGCTATTATAATCAAATAAACAATAAAATATAACTTGAATTTAAAGTATAAAAAAATAACATATCATACTGTAGATTGAAAAATCAATAAAGCCATTTCAGCAGTTTTTTTTAAACTTTTATAACAAAACATTATTTTTATTTTTGATGATATTTTGGGTTTTAGAAATCTGATAATCTTTACAGAGTGATTCTTTGTATACAAGTTTTATCTTTTGGTGATAACAATCGGTAAAAAGCTTGTCCATTTTCTTTTGATTCAATATTTTCCCCAGATTGTTTTATATTAATGTGTATTAATAATACAGAAGCTCAATTATCTTGATAAATAATAAGGGTTGTTAAGCATAATATCATGGTTATACATTATTACTATATTAACTGTGTGATATGTTTAACTTTATCAATTGCTACTTCAGCTTATATACCTTTATTTATAAGTTTATAATAAATAATTCTAAAAAAAAATTATTAATTTAAAATATGAGCATATCTGTTTTGTTGATTTATTCAATAAATGATTTATATAAACCTTTTTTCAGAGAAATTTAGGTTATTTCTTTACCTTGAAGTTTAATAATTTGCATGAAGTTCAACTCAAAACGATAACAAAATTGAATTTTAATGTAAATTGCGCTTGGTAAAACTTTTACAGAAATTCATAAAGTAACCAAGAGAATTTAAAAGCTTTAAATAATTGAATTTTTCTAATTATCTGATTTCAAAGACTAATGTGATTAATTTAAGCATGCTTCAATTTACAAATGCACAAAGTTTAATAATTCTAAGTTAATAATTTACAAAAATGCCTTGTAACATTCAGCATCCCTTTAACCTTCTAACGTACTGGAAGCTCAGACGGAGCCATGAATTTTAAAGGATATAGTACCTTTCTGGCGAAGCACAGTGGCGCTGGGGTAGCGCTTCGCACTCTCACGACACAGATCCGAGGTTCGATCCCCGGGCTGGCCAAGGTTAACTCAGCCTTTCGTCCCTTCAGTGGGTCGACAAACTGAGGACCAAGCATGCTTGGAAACTAAACACTGAGGGTTAAGCGTAAAGTTGACCACCTAGTCGGAACATATGATTTGCACCTCAGGGCTCTCGGTCTCGGAAATGGAGATTGGCACCGTAGGCCCTAGCTCCATAAGGGCTGTTGCGCCGAGGAGTTTAGTTGAGTTTCAGTACCTTTTCAGCAGAAAACTTGCACCATAACAGTTTACTTTTGATACAATATAAAATAAAAAGTTGTAGTCTATTTAGAATAAAATTTTTCGTACATCATTAATAGTGTAAGTTTTTAAGTTATTTTCGTTATTGGATTTATAGATTTCAATAAGTTTTTTAAACTTACAATATTTACACCAAGAAAAAAAATATAGATGCTTTTTCTCAAGATTTATATTTTTAATTTGAGAGCATGATATTGTAGGTGATTGCTGTTGAGGTTGCGTGTAGATTTTACCTACTAAGTAACTGACTCCATTTAAGAAAAAAAAAACATTTATTCAAGGCGTACGTACTTCGTACTAAAAAAGACGCTCTCTGTGGTTACATTTTCCCTCGGCTTTTATACCTGCCGAGAAGCGAGAAGAAAAACATGCAAATTATATCTTTGGTAGGATGCCAGGCGCGCGTGCAAGTGCAGATGTCCTTGAGAGTCGCTTGTGTTGCCATGGAGTAACTTGAATATGTTGAAAACTATTCGCAATATATACCTAAAATTTCATTTTCTAATATATATGTACGTATATAATTACGTATATATTACAAATATATATGGGTAATATAGTTGTTAGGAATATATACGTATAATATGTATGTAATACATAGTATTTATATAAGTACGTACACATTATACATTAAACATCAAATAATTTAATTATTGTCATACTTTTTCATGTTAAAAGTTTAGGCTAAACTTCATTTATTTTTTTTAATTTTTGGTTTTTAATGAAAATGTTTAAAAAACTTTAATTTCTTATCAAATAGTGATTGATATATTATTTAATTAAAATTAAAATCTTATAAGCATGTGAATAGCAAAAATGTCAATTGAAAAATTTCCTTAAAATTTTTAGATAATTTAATGCGAAAAAGCTAATTTTTGTTATTTAAGTATCAAATGATTTAAGAAACCTTAAGTATAAAATAAAATCTGTGTGTTGACTAGCATAAAATTATTTTATTCTACCTTTATTCTGAAATGAAACTTATGATTGTAGTTATTGCACTCAAATCACTCGAATTTCCTTCTCTCGACGTTTGTTTGTGTGCCATTAATCAGCCGTTATTTGATCTAGAAACGGCAAATTTACTCGCGTAATAAATTTCAAAACACACGTTCTGTGTTATATTTAGTGATTACAAATCATTATATTTTAATATGCATATTTCCACACTTACCTTGTATATTTTTCGAGAATCTTTATCAAACTGAGAATAAAAGCGGAAAAATTATTCTCTCTAATCGAACTGTCTGGATATTTTTGTGTGCCATTAATCAACCGTTGGTTAATCTGGAAAAAGCAAGTTTATTGATGTAATAAATTTCAAAAGATATGTTCTCGTGTTATGTTTACTGAATCACGTATGTTGTTCTGTTATATAAGGTATACAAACCCACCATCTTTAGTTTGCATAAATTTAGACATTAAAACTAGGAACGGAAAACTGTTTTACGAATGTAAATGTTCGTAACTATTCAGCTCAAATCACTTCCCGTGTCACGATGTTGTGTGTGCCAGTTAATCAGCCGTTAGTGTAATTTAGAAATGGCAAATTTACTGGCGCAATAAATTTGAACATACACGGATCTGTGTTATTTTTAGAGAATACAAAGTAATCATATTTTTATATATAAATAAAACATCTTACCCACAATTTTGTTTTGAGAATCTTGAAAATAAACTATACTTAAAAGAGGAAAAAACTATATTATAAGAATGAATTATTGTAATTACTTGACTCCAATCGCTCTAATTTCATTCTCTCGACATTTGTGTGTGCCGTTAATCAAACGTTGAGTAATTTGGAAACAGCAAATTTATTAATGTAATAAATTTCTAAACATATGTTCTTCTGTTATGTTTACTAAATCACGATGTCGTTGTGTTATAATAAGCATAGAAAAAACCCCTTCTTTATTTTATATAAATTTTGAGATTAAAACTAGGAACGGAAAACTGATTTACGAATATACATTTTAGTAACTATTCCTCTCAAATCATTTATTTTCCCTTGTCACGACATTGTGTGTGTCAGTTAATCAGCCGTTAGTTTGATTTAGAAATAGCAAATTTACTGCCGGAATAAATTTCAAAATACACGGATCTGTGTTATTTTTAGAGAATACAAAGTAATTATATTTTTATATGTAAATAAAAAATCTTACCTACTATATTTTTCGAGAATCTTGAAAATAAACTATGCTTAAAAGAGGAAAAAACTACTTTAAAGAAATGAATTTTTGTAATTACTTCACTCAAAACACTTTAATTTCCTTCTCTTGACATTCGTGTGTGCCATTAATCGACTGTTGGTTAATCTGGAAACAATGTTTATTGATGTAATAAATTTAAAATATATGTTGTCGTATTATGTTTACTGAATCACTATGTCGTTGTTTTAAAATAGGTATACAAAAAACACCGTTTTTATTTTACATGAATTTTGAGATTAAAACTAGGAATGGAAAACTGATTTACGAATGTACATGTTCGTAATTATTCCGCTGAAATCACTTCCCTTGTCACGAAGTTGTGTGTGCCAGTTAATCGGCCGTTAGTGTAATTTAGAAATTACAAATTTACTTACGTAATATATCTTCAAAATAAATGCATCTGTGTTATTGTTAAAGAATATATCATCATATTTTTATATATAAATAAAAAATCTTACTATATTTTTCCGAGAATCTTGAAAATAAACTATACATCCAACAGGAAAAAAATATTTTATAAGGAATTATTGTAATTACTTCACTCCAATCACTCTAATTTCATTCTTTTGACAAACATTTGTGTGTGCCATTTATCAACCGTTGGTTAATCTGGAAACAATATTTATTGATGTAATAAAATTAAAAGATGTGTTCTCGTGTGATATTTGATGAATCGCTATGTCGTTGTGTTATAATAGGTATACAAAAACACAGTCTTTATTTTGCATGAATTTTGACATTAAAAACTAGGAAAGGAAAAGCTGTTTACCAATGTACATTTAGAAACTATTCCGCTGAAATCACTTAAGTTTCTCTTGTCATAACGTTGTGTGTGCCAGTTAATCAAGCCGTTAGTGTAATTTAGAAATGGCAAATTTACTTAGTAATAAATTTCAACATACACGGATCTGTGGTTTTTTTTTAGAGAATACAAAGTCATCATATTTTTTATATGTAAATAAAAAATCTTACCCACTATATTTTTTGAGAATCTTGAAAATAAATTATGCTTAAAAGAGAAAAAAACTGTATTATAGAGAATGAATTATTGTAATTACTTCACTCCAATCGCTCTAATTTCATTCTCTCGACATTTGTGTGTGCCTTTAATCAAACGTTGAGTAATCTGGAAACAGCAAATTTATTGATGTAATAAATTTCTAAACATATGTTCTCCTGTTATGTTTATGATTGGTTAGGGCGCTGATAGTCGGCACCGGAGTTCGTGGGTTCGAATCCCACTATGGCATGGATGTTCGTAGCCGTTCGTAATCGGCTTTAAACAGTAGGTCCCGGTCTCATTAGCCCTCGTGTGCAAAACAGTAGACCGTAGAGCTCCAAACCAAACCAAACCAAACCTGTTATGTTTATTGAATCCCAATGTCATTGTGTTATAATAAGCATAGAAAAAAACCTTTCTTTATTTTATATAAATTTTGAGATTAAAACTAGGAACGGAAAACTGATTTACAAATGTACATATTAGTAATTATTCCGTTCAAATCACTTCCGTTGTCACGACGTAGTGTATGCAAGTTAATCAGCAGTTAGTATAATTTTGAAATAACAAATTTTACTGACGCAATAAATTTCAACATACAAGGATGTGTCTTATTTTTAGAGAATACAAAGTCATCATATTTTTATATGTAAATAAAAAATCTCACACACTATATTTTTGAGAAACTTGAAAATAAACTATACTTGAAAGAGAAAAAAAATATTTTATAGGAATGAAATATTGTAATTACTTCACTCCAATCGGTCTAATTTTATTCTGTCGACATTTGTGTGGCCATTAATCAACCGTTGGTTAATCTGGAAACAGCAAGTTTATTGATGTAATAAATTTCAAAAGATATGTCTCGTGTTATGTTTGCTGAATCAAGATATCATTGAGTTATGATAAGTATACAAAAACACCCTCTTTATTTTGAAGGAATTTTAGATATTAAAACTAAGAACGGAAAGCTGTTTTACGAATGCACATGTTCGTAACTATTCCGCTGAAATCACTTCCCTTGTCACGAAGTTCTGTGTACCAGTTTAATCAGACTTTAGTGTAATTTAGAAATTACAAATTTACTTACTTATTATATTTTAAAATACACGGATTTACGTTATTTTTAGAGAATACAAAGTCATCATATTTTTATATATAAATAAAAAATCTTACTATATTTTTTCGAGAATTTTGAAATTATAATATGCTTAAAAGAGAAAACAACTATTTTATAGAAAGGAATTATTGTAATTACTTCACTCCAATCGCTCTAATTTCATTCTGTTGACATTAAGGCAATTTGTCACAACGTCACGGACTACTATAATGCCTTCCCATTCATTTTCATGTTTACAACAGCCAATAGACAAATAACAAACTGCCCTTCCATTTGCAACTGAAGCCAGAATTGTCATAATTTGAGAATTTGCCCTACTGGGTGAAATCGCCTTTTGATGTGTGCCATTAATCAACTGTTGGTTAATCTGGAAAAAGCAAGTATATTGATGTAATAAATTTCAAAATATGACTGATGATCAAAAGATGACTTCGTTTACTGAATCAAGATGTCGTTGTGTTATAATAGGTATAGAAAAACACCCTCTTATGAATTTTGACATTAAAGCTAAGAACGGAAAACTTTTTTAACCAATGTACATTTTAGTAACTATTCCGCTGAAATCACTTAGTTTCTCTCGTCACGACTTTGTATGTGCCAGTTAATCAGCCGTTAGTGTAATTTAGAAATGGCAAATTTACTGGCGCAATAAATTTGAACATACACGGATCTGTGTCATTTTCAGAGAATACAAAGTCATCATATTTTTATATGTAAATGAAATATCTTACCCACTATATATTTCGAGAATATTGAAAATAAACTATACTTAAAAGAGGAAAAAACAATATTATAAGAATGAATTATTGTAATTACTTCACTCCAATCACTCTAATTTCATTCTCTCGATATTTGTGTGTGATATTAAAAATAAACTATACTTAAAAAGAGGAAAAAACAATATTATAAGAATGAATTATTGTAATTACTTCACTCCAATCGCTCTAATTTCATTCTCTCGATATTTGTGTGCCATTAACCAACCGTTGGTTAATCTGGCTGCAAAATTTATTGATGTAATAAATTTAAAATATATGTTGTCATTTTATGTTTACTGAATCACTATGTCGTTGTGTTATAATAGGTATACAAAAACACCCACTTTATTTTGCATGAATTTTGACATTAAAGCTAGGAAAGGAAAACTGTTTTACCAATGTACATTTTAGTAACTATTCCGCTGAAATCACTTAGTTTCCCTTGTCATGACTTTGTGTGTGCCAGTTAATCAGCCGTTAATGTAATTTAGAAATGGTAAATTTACTAGCGCAATAAATTTGAACATACACGGATCTGTGTTATTTTTAGAGAATACAAAGTCATCATATTTTCATATGTAAATAAAAAAATCTTACCCACTACATTTTTCTAGAATATTAAAAATAAACTATACTTAAAAGAGGAAAAAAACAATCTTATAAGAATGAATTATTGTAATTACTTCACTCCAATCGCTCTAATTTCATTCTCTCGATATTTGTGTGTGCCATTAACCAACCGTTGGTTAATCTGGCGACAAAATTTATTGATGTAATAAATTTAAAATATATGTTGTCGTTTTATGTTTACTGAATCACTATGTCGTAGTGTAATAATAGGTATACAAAAACACCGTCTTTATTTTACATGAATTTTGAGATTAAAACTAGGAAAGAAAACTGATTTACGAATGTACATGTTAGAAATTATTTCGCTCAAATTGCTTAGTTTTCCTTGTCATAATGTTGTGTGTGCCAGTTAATCAACCGTTAGTGTTATTTAGAAACTGAAAGTTTACTTAGCAATAAATTTGAACATACACGGATCTGTGTTATTTTTAGAGAATACAAAGTCATCATATTTTCATATGTAAATAAAAAAATCTTACCCACTACATTTTTTGAGAAACTTGAAATTAAACTATGCTTAAAAGCGAAAAAACCTGTTTTTTAGAAATAAATTATTGTAATCAACCAATTTGAGTAATTTGGAAACAGCAAATTTATTGATGTAATGAATTTCAAAAAGATATGTTCTCGTGTTGTTTGCTGAATTACGAAGTGGTTGTGTTATAATAGGCAAATAAAAATATCCTCTATATTTTGCATGTATTTTCAGATTAAAACTAGAGACGGAAATTGTTTTATGAAAATAAATGTTTGTAACTAGTCTGCTCAAATCATTCAATTCCCCTTGTCATAAAGTTGTGTGTGCCAATTAACCAGCCATTGGTGCAATCTAGAAACAGCATCTATAAGACAAATAAAAATATCCTCTATATTTTGCATGTATTTTGAGATTAAAACTAGAAGCAAAATATTGTTTTATGAAAACAAATGTTTGTAACTAGTCTGCTCAAATCATTCAATTCCCCTTGTCATAAAGTTGTGTGTGACAATTAACCAGCCTTTGGTTCAATCTGGAAATAGCAATATACTTAAGTAACTGTTTCAAAAAACATCAACCTATGTTACGTTTAGTGAATTACGAAGTCAAAATATTTTAATAAGTAGGTAAAAACCATATATATTTTGTGAGAATCTTTAAATAAAACTCTTCTTAAATATATAAAATTATTTTACAATATTAATAATTTCGCTAAAATCATTCGAATTTCTTTGCCTCGGCGTTATGTATGGCAATAGATCAGCCTTTATGTAATATAGAAACAGCTGGTATAATAAATTTTAAAATTCATGTCACTACTTTATATTTAGTGAACCACAAAGTCGTTATAGTTTAATAGGTAAATAAAAACACTTACCTTCTATATTTGGTCCTAATATTTATCCACTATTTTTAGATAAACTATACTTAAAAACGGAAAATTCTTTAACATTAGCTCGTGATTCCAACCCTTCACTTCGCCTATCAACGTAAAAACCTTTTTTTTTTTCATTTGAGATATCTTTCTCCATATCTTATCGTGATTTACACGTCGTTTGTATTATACCGATAACAGCCATTCAGCTGCTATAAAAATAAAAAATAATTTCTGTAGGTCACATATGAAAGGTATAAAAATAATTCTCATTTTATCAATGGAACCCTTTTAGTTTAGATTGTGTTCAAGAACACTTGCATTAAAGTTATTGTTCTGGGAGAAAGCAGATTTGTTTTACAAGACGGAAATAGAATTCTTTTTGTCGTTTCAAGTTTAGCTAGATTTTAAATGTGTGTTAGAAAGGTTAAATTTATTTTGATCTATTTATCTCGGAAAAAAAGTTAAAGCTTTTACATGAAATTGTAAAATTTTATGAAAAATTATAAATAACTTTTATTAAGAAATTTTATTTATTTATTTTTTAATTACTTTTAGTTCATTTACCTGTAGACTAGATATAACTTGTACATTCAACCATTTGAAAGTTCTAAGAAATTCTGAATTACTAATCACCATTTATCAGAACTTCGAAGTGGTCCCAAGGGGGGAATGTCTTGTTCTTTTATATGCGAAAATTTACAGCAGCTGAATTTGTATAACGTTATTTTATTTATCTAAATAATAGAATAATACGTGGATACTTTTGTCTCCAACTCTTACATCAAATCGTCACCGAACGATGTCCGAGTGGTTAGGGGACTGATCGTCGGTACTGAAGTTCGTAAGTTCGATTCTCACTGTGGCATAGATGTTCGTAGCCGTTCGGAATCGGCTTGAAGCTGTATGTCCCGGTTTCATTAGCCCTCGTGTTACAAAATTTAGACGGTAACGCTCCAAACCAAACCAATACCTCGATCTGTGAAATAAATTGAATATGTATGGATATTTTTACAGACATAATTGGAACGAGTTCTATAGATATTATCAGCAGTTGTACTTTGTATTCTACATTAAACATGTTTCAATATTTTTTTTCTTATTGTCACATATGGGGAAAACAATTTTTTACATAAATATGTTATTCTAAACTTCATCAAAATTGTAACGGTTAATAAATATCGTCAAAATGAAGGATTTCTGTTATAAGACCAATAAACCCAGAATGTTATCCACAAACATAAAGCTTTTACTGAGGCCCATAAAAATCCCTTGTAACTTGTGGAATCAATATATCTTCTTCATAAACACAACAGCCGTTTGCAGGCATGGCTGCCATAAACACGCACACTTTTGAACCCCCCCCCCCTCCAAACATGGCTCAACTTCAATCGTCATCACTTGTCTCGTTTTGCCTATATCAAGTTTTCCCTGAAAATCTTGTTAAACGATCCTCCACGTGTAAATAATTTTCGCTCTTTAAAAATATCGATTTTTACACTCAAATTTAATTTTTTCGTGTTTTTTTTTCGTTTTACTAGTCTTTATTACTGTGCATTTTTTTATACAAATTGCTTTTATTGTATCTTTTTACACCTTTTAACATGAACTTCTTTGACTAGTTTTCTAGCATTGTGGTTTTCTATTTAGATATTTTACGTGAAGTTGGGTTTTTTTCATTGACTCCTAAATTCTTCATTTTGCATAAAGCACAATATGTCCCTAAGGGATTAAGTGCCAATAAACTCAAAATCAACCAACCAAATATGGCCCAACGATCTTAACTTGTTGCTTCAGATGACCTGGTTTATCTGTGGTTGCCTATAATGTTGGTGTTAGTTCGAAGTTAAATCAATTTCTCAAGCTAAGTTCTCCTCTCTCCTGTACTAAACCGAGGATAGCTCTGAGACTTATTCTCTCTCAAAGATATTCAGAGAACACTGTTGAGATTTCAAGTTTCGCTTGCAATGAGCAGGAGAGGGCAAAATGAATTTTTTTTTATTCTAAATTTATATGATTGACTGATTATGTTTGAACTTAATTCTATTCTCAGTCCAAAGAAGAATTTTTGGCCATTTGTATTTTGTTGTCAGTCTGTGTTCTGAGCTTGCTTTTGTTATTTATCACTGTGCCAAGGTATTTAAATTCATCTACTTTTTCAAAGGTATGATACAGAGAAACATTGTGATTAACAGTTGAGGGAGAAAATTCAATAAATTAGATTTTGTCTTGATAGTGAGACCCATATTTGTAGCTGAAGTTTCAAGGCTTAAAATACCTTTTTACTACTTTTTTCTATTTTCCAATAACATGTATGTCGTATGCATAGGTTAGTAGTTGAATGGATCTATTTTATAGAGTGCCCCTTCGGTCTAGCTGACTGTCTCTGATGCATTTCTCCAAATCTATATTGAAAAGTAGGCAGGAAAGGGAGAATCAATATATAGATTCAGTATATGCTTCACTTGTTTACCCTTTTTAAAACTTACAGAAAGCAGATTGAAGATGACTGATCTATACCGTCGGTGGAATTCGAACCCATGAACTCCAATACCGGGCTCTAGCTGGAAAACCCCTTACCCCAGGGATATTTGCTATCAACTATGTGTTTTAAAATCCACGATATTAGTGTTTGTACGAGGGATACTCTGGCATCTTTTGAGATACGCGCACACGAGAATTTACAAAATAAAAATAATTGTTTAATTTTAAAATACAAAGTATTTTAACACAACAGACAATTATTTACTGACTTACTTCAACTTGTTTAGTGTAGGATAAATTTTAAACAGAAGAGAAAATGGAGTTGACGCGACAACATTTTCGAGCTATGATTTTCTGCGATTTTAAAGCAGGGTTAAATCAAGGAGAATGTTTTCAACGGTTGCAATTGACATTTGGTGATGAATCTCCAGCTCGTGCTATTGTATTTAGATGATTTAAAGAATTTAGCAGAGGTCGCAACTTTCTTCAGGATGAAGAACACACAGAAAGGCCGGTTTCGGAATTAATCCCGGATAATGTGTCTACCATACGAAAAATGTTAATGGAGGATTATCGCTGTACTATCAAATTATACAGAAGGAACTTAACATTAGATCCACAGCCATACACAAAATTATTAATGAAGAATTACATATGAAAAAAGTAGTTTGCCGTTGGATTCCCCGTAATCTAACTGAGCACCAAAAAGGGGAGCGTGTCAGAATCAGTAAAGAAACTCTTAAACTATTAAACGATGGTGGCCACCGCATCATTTTTAAAATTGTAACGGGTTATGAAACATACATACCGTTTTTTGACGTTCCAACACGTCAAGAAAGCAAATTATGGGTCTTTGAAGATGATCCCAAGCCGACAATGGTGAAAAGACAACGCTCACACAAAAAAAGATATATGCCGTTTTCTTCAGAAGTACGGGATTGGTCAAAGCCATCAAGTTGGAAGGACAGAAGACAGTAAAAGCAAACTGGTATACCACTAAATGTCTTCCAAAAATTCAACAAGAAGTGAATGTTAGGGGACTGATACTTCACCGTGACAATGCATCTTCACATACAGCCGGATTAACTGTTGAGTTTCTTAAACAAAATCAAATTAAAGTGATAGAACATCCACCGTATTCTCCTAATCTAGCTATGTGTGACTTTTTCTTATTCTTTAATCTAAAAAAGAACTTACGTGGATGTCGTTTTCATTCAGAAAAAGAGATTGATGTGGCTATAAATGCATTTTTTTATCTATTTCAAAAAATTAATGGCTTGAAGCATTTAATCTGTGGAAACTTCGACTACAAAAGTACATTGATGCTGGAGGAGACTACTTTGGACACACCTAAAATTTTGTAAGTATAACTTTAAAAACCTAGTTGTAACTCAAAAGTTTCAGAGTGACCCTCGTAATACACAGTAAAAAGACTCCCACGTCATCGCAATGTGGTCGGGTGCACTACTGCATGCGTTTTTTCTCTTTTATTCTTTGCGCTACGCGAAATCATTTGCGGTTGCTTAGATATTTAGGCATGTTAGCCAATAAGTACTCGAGCCAAGTATAACATACCAAAGTTGTTTTCGTTTGTAGTTGATTTAGTTTAATACTGGGGGGCAACGTCTTTCGCTTCCACAGCCACGAGCATCAAGCCGTAAGTGTCCTCTGGGCAGTGTTAAATGAGAAACAACCTCAGAGGTATACCTCCTTTAGGTATACATGGGTGTCACGGGCCCGGGGTTCACCTGAGTGATCTTTCTCTAGTGTCTTCTCTGGTAGACCAGAACTTGGCTCTGTAGATCTTGTTCCTTACTGGGGTCAACCACTTTAACCCTCCGAGTGGAACACACTGAGGAAAAAAAATCTCCAAAAATACGCTAAGTTTACGCTAGTTTTATTGTGTCAGCGACCAACGTGTTCTATGATTTTTTACTTCACCTTTTGTCGACTAGATTGGAATACGGTAAATCCACCCTCGTTATTGTCCCTTTACTTCCGGTTATAAATAGATATATAGATAGACATTATAGATTGTTAATTTTTAATACACATAAAGCTCGTCAAGTCTCGAAGATCATTCCATTAGAAATAATGAATTCTAAAAGTACGAATAAAAATATTTTTAAGAGAATTATTTATATTTTTTTACGAAAGTCATCCAAGATATTTAAGTGGTGCAATTTTATATACATCTGTTACCGCAAACGAAATACTTGGAAATAGAGATTGACAAAGCCATGACAAGCTATCAGAGTCTTTGTTCCTCTGGGGGTAGGAGTGCATCCCTCAATAAATGTCAGTCAAAGAGGGATGCAGTTCTTAAACAATTGACCTGACCCTCCTACCTCAAAACTCCATGGGGGAAAGAACTATCAGAAATATACAATACATTCGTTTTCGGAACGTTTTTGGAGGTCGAAAATTGTACTTAACAACCGGCGGAATTGTACGTGCGAACCGCTTAGAGGGTTAATCCTCGAGCCAAGACGGAACCTCCCGTAGGTCAGCAGCATCTTTGTGGTGTTGTGGTTACCTCGTGGCGTCTATGTTATCATTTTCTGTATGGCTTCGGCTAGGTCAGAGGATAATTCTCCTTAGTTTAATACTTTTTAATTTTGTTACTTCATTATCAGCCAACAAACATCCTTTAAACCGACATTACTAGGAAAGGAATATTCTCCGTTCAGGAAAGTCCAGTTTAAACTAGCTAATCCTTATTAACGCATTTAAATCAAGTCATTTGATAAATATATTCCTTCTTCGAACCCGTTGTCAGGTTCATTGTCAGCACCGAAAACTTAATTAGCCTCTACTCATGCTGTGTGAACGCTAAACATATGCTAATCAGAATTTTAAACGAATGCCTTGAAAATTTCGTTATCTCGACTGCAATTAGAAATTATTCATTGTTCTCCCAAATCTGCTTAATAGTTCGGAACCTATTCTAGCGGCGTCAGCTCAAGACAAATTTATTCATACGCTATTGAAGGGAGGGAGAAAGGGTTGCGAGGGGATAATTCTGCTGAGTTTGTTCTGCCTTGAATAGATTTTCTTGCAAGAAGCTGGGAGAATATTTATACTTCAGTTTCCCGCCTTTCCCTCTTTGCAAGGAAATACAAAGGAAATTAGGAAAAGAATTCGGATGAACGTGCTTTATTAGGATGGGATGTATTGCACAAATATTTGAGATCGAGAAGCAATCATTAAATCACTCAGCACTTCGAAGTAGTAAAAATCTTTCTTGGAGTGTTCTTTTTTCTTATGTATGTAATCATTTAACCGTCGTTCGCTTACTCAGTAATGCATCGACATAGTACATGGACAGAAAGTGGAGCATGGTTAACCCTTAATTTGACAAGATGTTTTTTCAAATATTTTTTAATTTTAATTTCTGTTATTTTGCCATGTCTGTATAGACATTAGGATTTCTGTAAAATAGACAAAAAAAAATATCATTTTCCATTTTTGAGATAGTTAATGTCCGATGTGGAGAACACTGACAATTATGTTATATAGCAGTTATAAAAATACATTAAGGGTTAAAGCCATTTACATTTATAATATGGACAAGATTTTTCATTGATATTGATTAGAAATTTCATTTTGAAGAGTAGAGGTAATTACGTAACTGTATCACACTAGCATCTGTTAAGGTATCCGTCTACGTTCGGAGAACTTTTTTCTTTAAACGTAGAAACTAGTTCATGTTTTTACATTTTAGGCTTATTTTTTATATTATCATAGATAAATGCACTTAAAAATTTATTTCTGGATAAGTTTTTATACAATTTCAAGTAAATGAAGAATATTTAGTAAAAAAATCGGGGTTTTTCAAAGGTCGCATTTTTTAATAAATTAAATTATTTCAATATTTTTTGATGCAACACATTTCTTATACACTGGACTAGTGAATCACCTAAAATCTTTGCTTAATTTACATTTGGTAAAAAGTTTTGGTCCTTCAAAATCATACACATTGAATTTTTAACGAATTTTCATTACCTTGTGTAACATCATTAAAAATTATCCAAATTTAAAGCTTTTAGGTCATTTACTAGTAAATGCTATCAAAATCATTTATAATAATTTTCAACAAAATATTTTAAGAACTTTTTGAGAAATCACATTTCAAGTTTCAACATTTTATTAAAAATACCTTTCTGAGAAAAACGCATTTGAAGTTTATGAAAGCAACTTTAACTATTAAAAAATTAAAATACATGTTTAAAATTCCCCACACTTTCTTGCTTCAAAACTTTCTAATTGCCAAGTTGCTAATAATTAAAAATACTAGAAAAATGTTTAAACTAATCTTCATGAGAATTTAAAAAGTTTTGTCCAAAAAATGCTCTTAAAAAAAAGGCTTTAAATTCACAACTTCCAGTTCCGAAGTCGCTACTTCCGTTTTGTTTTAAGAGCTGTCACTGATGTTTAAACAGCTGTAACTTTTCTTTAAAATGCCATAGAGACAAAACAAAAACAGATTTAGAAGCCCAAAAGTTGAAATTTTACAATAGAGAAATTAAAAAAATTATGGTTTTGGGCAAAAAATGACATTTTTAACGTAGACGGATACCTTAATGAAAAAATATGCATTTGAAAATCTATCTTTCTGTTATTTTCTAGGCATATACGTATTGTACAAATATAAAACTATAATATTTATGTTAAGTTTCTTGTAGATTGTAATATTACTTTTATAAAAGAACTACAATTAAAATTTATCCACTGTGATTTCTAACTACATTATAGTCTAAAACCAAACTTGTTGCGTCAGCTCAAGACAAATTTATTCATACAGAGCGAGAAAGAAGGGGTTACGGATCATTCTGCTGACTTTGTTCTAAAGTTTCTTGTAGATTGTAATATTACTTTTATAAAAGAACTACAATTAAAATTTATCCACTGTGATTTCAAAACTGCATTATAGTTTAAAACCAATCTTATTGCTTCAGCCTAAGATAAATTTATACATACAGAGGTAGAAGGGGTTACGAATCATTTTCCTGATTTTGTTCTACCTTAAGCGGATTATTTTGCAATAAATTAGTAGAATATTAATACTACTTTCTTTGAGTGGAAATATTATAAAGAAAATGTTTAAAAAAAGTGAAAGGGCTTTATTAGGAGTGAATGCCTTTCACAAATATTTAATATCGAAAATCAATCATTTAAGTCACTGCCAGTAAATTGTAAAGACCTTTCTTGGAACATTCATCATTTAGTAAAATCCCTTATTTGAGCACTTTAATAGTCCTTATGGGGTTTTCTTAGCCTTTGTGATTGCTTCACGTCGTTCAATTACATTGTAATGTACTCATATGTCAATAAAATCCGATATGTAGATAAAATCATTCGTGTTTCTAAAGATACTCAGTTTCATTTGTATTGAATAGGAAATTTATTTGGGGTTGTTGAGACTTTGTTCTTTTAATGTACATACCTTGCTGTATCTATTACCGAAAAAAATACATGCAACTATAATTTGACTATCTTCCTATTATTTTCTAGACATTAGGGTGCTATAAGAATATGTACACTCAAGAGCCAAAACATGTGATTTATAATGTTTATATTGATTAGAGGTGGCCACCTTTGGCAAAGGCATCAGCTTCAATCG
Organism: Pardosa pseudoannulata; assembly: GCA_032207245.1. NCBI lineage: Eukaryota > Metazoa > Arthropoda > Arachnida > Araneae > Lycosidae > Pardosa > Pardosa pseudoannulata. The sequence goes on along the minus strand of CM063504.1, from coordinate 27,332,421 downwards.
CCTTATGCCAAATTATATTATAGAAATAGAAACTTTTCTAAACTCGAGTATCATGGCAAGAAAAAATGGAATCCTATTTATCTCCATTTCAAGGACACTAAGCTATGAAAATTAAATTTCATTAGTAGGTGACAACAGATTGAGTTAGTACTGTAGAATGAGAAACCATGCAGAAACATTGCACTGTTTAGTATTGTAGAGAAATCTTATTTCAAATTAAAGTAGACGATCAGAAGTTGCTACATTATATTTTTCATTATGGGGATTTTTCCGAATTTGCTTTATTTCCCTAAAGTATGCATTTACAGAATTACAAAGACTTTTTTTGTTACAATAACGAGAGTTACAATATAAATAATGAACCAGAAGAAAAATTTGATTTCCAAAAATTAGTGTTTACAGAGTCCTTCTACACACATTTTCTGTATCAGCAGTTAGTTGACTTTCACTCTGAATTACCCTTTACTCATGAGTCACTTACTTGAGTTTTTAATTTGTATCTATTCTTATGGAATGTAACATAACATTAATCAAAATAATAGGTTTACTTGTTCTGTCTGTCTCCAAACTCCACGCAGGCTTGTTCTACTTTCATAATCGTCAAGATACCCACTTTCATTAAGCACTAAGTTGTCTTACATTCGCCTTTGATGAGTATAAAGTATTTCTTATGTTATTCGACTAAAGTTTGGTTTGGTTTGGTCTGGTCTGGTCTGAAGCACTACGATATACAGTTTTGCTACACGAGGGCTAATGAGACGGGGACTAGAAGTTTAAAGCCGATTCCGAACGGCTACGAACATTCATGCCAGCAGAAGGATTCGAACCTATGAACTACGGTACCGAAGAGCAGCACCTACCATTCGCCATCGTTCAGCTTATTCGACTAAGTATTCTTGTAATAGACTTTAATAACGTGAGTTATTAGTTTTTATATTCTAAGGCGTTCATTGCAGACAACTAAATTTTTAACATTTACAGTCCTTTAAGTGACTTTTAAGTTCACTATAAAAAGTAATACACTTAAAATTGGCAAGAACACTAGAGTCAGTTAAAACAAAGCAAATTATATGAAATTTAATCTCAAAATTATAAATTGGATATTTTATCATCTAGGAAGTTTCACGTGTCGTCCTCACTAGACTTTGGAATCGGTAAACTCATTAACATAACTGTGTTTTCTTGAAGGACCATTCTCCTATTTTCAGTATGAGCTGTCTTACGGCCGGTCATCTCTTGATTTCATGTACTCACCTTCGCTCCCTTATATGTTTATATGTGAACGTCACTTATAAATAGTTCTGAAAATAGTTTTAACCCTTTGAATGCCAACAGGATTTTTTGAGAATTAACTAAAAGTACCACGCTGCTAAAAGAAAGTAGAAATTTAAAAACATATTTCTTAGTTAAGTTTGGAACATTTTGTTTACGAAAAGTATTTCAAATTCTCTACTAGCCAAACCATAACGATATTTTACAGGGCTATTAACACATTTTTAGATGTATTGTAGTCACAAAACTAAATTACGTAAAATTCTTGTGGTTGAAATGTTCTATTCACAATAACCCTTATTCTGAATTATCTTGCAACACCATAATTTCAAGGATTATAATGCCTTTTGAAGTGTCAGAAGAGGTATTCTATCCCATTCCTATTGAACACCTTTCCAGAGTCCTGTAAGCGTTGTGTGACAACGTTGGATAATGAAGATTTTACAAGTACGAAAGCACAAAAATTTATATGTGATACATCAGAAGATTTAATTGATATCAGTGAGAGCATGGACTTGTTACCGATTTTTCTGTTCCATTTCTTTTAGGAAATTTCCAGTGAAATTTGATGTGTGACTGCTACCTTTGTCTTGATTGAGTTCCACACACTGATGGCACTGAGGGTAAGACTATGGTATTTCATCCCGAAAAATTGGCGATAAAATGTGTTCTGATAGTATTAGAGTTAATCTTGACATTTTTTCAACTCTCTTTATTTTTAACTAGCCATTATATGAAAAACCATACAAGCATGAATCCCTTAAAAAAACTTCTTTCGATTCTTTGAACCATGTACTTAAATTTTTTTTTTTATGATAATAAAGCCTTTTTGTTGCAGTCATTTAAATACACCCATGATCCATCTATTGTGACAATTTTTTCCATTTTCTTTCGATAAAAGTTCTCATACATAATACTGCAACGTGTCCTGCGTTCAGCGATATTTAGAGAAAGACGATGCACATTGCGCTTTTCCGCTTCTTAAGATTTAAATCAAAGTTTATCATTTTGTTTACAATTAATGATTTTGCAACTGTCCTTTGACTAGGGCGATTCTCTTTTAACATTAAACAACGTACCTCTGCAATAGCTGAAGATGTTCGTTTATTCGTTGGATACTTGTTTGGAATTTTTGTCCCACTTGAGGTTCCAATTCGACGTTTTTTCCTTTCTTTTTGGACGATATTACCTATCGACGCTATAGATATCACAAAACCATGACTCTCCAATCATTTTTGGATAACGAATATGAATACATCTCTTCGGAAAAAGCATAAATATGCCTTAACCACTGCTTCGTTAAAAATTTAATAACAACAAACCTCTCAAGCTACTGACGATAATTTTAACTTTTAAAAACATAGTTTAATTGAGGTTATTTATTTTTCAACATACGATTCTTTAATACCGCTAACAAAAATCGTCTAAAAAACATGCGAACAGCCTCTGTATAATGCATATAAGGTTTATTTTTGTACAAGAATGAAAATATACATAAAAATAACTTACGCTATTTCTGCACAAATATACAAATTACACAATTTGCAAAAACAAGTAGATATATTATTGTGCACTTGTTCTAATTCGGAAACTGGACTATTCTCAACATAAAGATGTAAGGTATACGATAATACTATTATAAATACACTTGCGGAATAAAAAATAAACAAGAATCAAAAATTATGAAATAGAGATCATATGATTTCATGCGTAAGCCAGGAGCGCTATCGCCTTCTTGATCGTGGTTGGTGTATTGAGGAGCACGCGATCTCACTTTTGGACTCAAAGGGTTAAGGTATTGAAATGTTTTAACAAAGTACTTTACTGATTTCGACCTACTCGTGTGTTAGGAACAAAATCTAATTTCTCTGTTTATCTTACACCTAAATAAATTTCGGCAAAATAAGAAAATAGCGCGAAAATTGCAAAACCCGCTAATGACGCCAACCTGTACTGCATTTTGATATTATTTCTTTACGTAAAACAGTGTCTATTTGTGTTTGTTTTGTTTATATAAATGTATACTGTTTGTTGTAGTTTCCAAATTTTCACTTACAAATAAAAACTTCTTCCTCTCAATCTTATCCCGTGGAATGACAATCTGTGCAAGTAAAACTGGAGTGTAACAGCATATAACAGGATTGAATATTGTTAATAAACTATCATATTTATTAACATTCTGAAGCATTCAAGGTTTATTTGACATTTTTTATGAATTCGTTTATCATCAGTAGTGGTTCTAAAACTTTATTTCGAAATATTTACTTAGACCGAAGACTGGATGCGAAGCAGCTGGTATATATATGTAATATCAATCCCTTATTTACGTATTTTAATATTAATTTAATAACTTTTGTTCATTAAGTAAGTTCAGGGTTTTTCGGTAATTCTGACTTTTCCCTCCAGACACGCTATAGACTTAATTCAGCCTCTGTCTGTACTACTTTAGCCAATAGTTAGCGCGTTCTCTTTAAACATGGGTATTTTTTATCACGTGATCAATTGTGCTTAGGGATTATTCGTAGTCTTTTTACCTGAGGAATCCCTACTTGAAAAGTGTATGTGCGGGATCACATTGTCTATGTGCACGAGGTTGTAAAAGTGTTTGCCTGTTGTATGGATTTCATGTATCTCACCAGAAATAAAATGTGTTGTGCTTTTGAATGAGTCTCGCCCATATTACACACACACACACACACACACATATATATATATATATATATATATATATATATATATATATATATATATATATATATATATATAAATATGTATATGTAATGAGAATGACTTCTCGATGGGGGGTTGCAGTCAGGGCCATAAAAATGATACCGTTTCAGCTAAAGACCTTTATTAAGATACCTTTGAAGGACGGGTTCCCACTTCATCATAGGGACAAACTGAAGGGTCAGCTAGCAAGACGCGTAACACTTGGGTCAATATCTGTGGGAAAATATCTCCAGAAAAATCTGTCTCCGACAGCATGTATCTCCTTTTTATTTGGAAATTTCTTAAATTGTCCGCTAGGGCCATGTATTTTTATAATTGTCCAGGCCTCTTTTCTTAGGGCGTAAATTGTAGCCCCAGTGGTCAATTTAGGTTTTGGTTAAAAAGGGGAATGGAAAATGAAGCGGGAAATTTTAGTCCTTGATTTAAGTTTTGAAAATCCCTGAGAATTTTCCTTACAAATATATATATATATATATATATATATATATATATATATATATATAAATATATATATATATATATATATTTATATATATATATATATATATATATATATATATATATATATATATATATATATATTAATTATCTTTGACTCGGGAAAATAAAGAGAGGTAATAATAAAACATAAAACAAGACTTCTTGTAAAAAATTGTACTATTCCAATAATACCTAAAAATACTCTTTTAATTTTCCTACAGGTAAATGTTTGTGTAATACGCTGTATAGATACAACTAAATTATACTGATTAAAATTAGTTAAATTTGGCTTAAATTCACAACATTTTGTGTAAAAGTTTTGTTGAAAATTGCATATTATTTTGAAAATGAATGAAAATTCCCTAGAAAATTTTGGTTCTTTCTTTATACCTCATTTTAATTGTAAACATGGAATTTAGAAAATTATAGATTCTTAACCTGCTGGGAAGTCAAGCACATACCTTAAACTAGTAACATAAATAGTACTAAACATTTTTTAAAATGTTACTTTAGTAAACTTTAAAAAAAAATTCATATATTTTTCCATATCTTCATACAAGATCATATTATACAAGTACACTGCAGTAAAAACACAATAATTTTATTTATCTTCAGTTTCAGAGGCACTTCTTTAAAGACTAAAAACGAAAGAACGCAATGTTTATTTTGCAAATAAATTCTTTAGAGGGCCTCTGAAATATGCTAAAAATATTGTTCTAAGAAGGTTAAGTGTTCTTTTCTAAGTAAACAGATTACCATCTTAAAGACGTAATACCGTTTGTAGAACGCAGCAAGTCGTGAACCCGTAAGGATTTATCTTGTCATATAAGTCTGGCGATAATCTTCGAAAATTACTAAAAATAGACTCAAACGACATTAAGCTTCGCTGTGTACTGTTTAAAAGATTAGCACAGTCAGCTGGCATTCGCCATTAATACATATCACAATAGCTGAGACCTTTATGTGCAAGAATTATATAGGGTAACGTTTGTCTGTTGTAACAGAAGCTCCACAATGTATACTTTATTTAAGGACGCAGCTGAAAGTGTGCCTTAATGTATCCGTCTACGTTGAAAACGTCATATTTTGCCAAAAATCATAATTTTTTCTATTGTAATCATAATTTTTCTCTGTTGTAAAATTTCAACTTCTAGGCTTCTAAATCTGTTTTTGTTTTGTCTCTACAGCATTTTAAAGAAAAGTTACAGCTGTTAAACATCAGTGACAGCTGTCAAAACAAAACGGAAGTAGCGACTTTGGAACCGGAAGTTGGGAATTTAAAGCCTTTTAAAGAACATTTTAAAGAGCAAAAATTTTTTAATTTTTATGAAGATTAATTTAAACATTTTTCTAGTAATAGCAACTTGGAAATTAGAAAGTTTTGAAGCAAGAAAGTGTGGGGAATTTTAAACATGTATTTTAATTTTTTAATAGTTAAAGTTGCTTTCATAAATTTCAAATGCGTTTTTCTCAGAACGGTATTTTTAATAAAATGTTGAAACTTAAAATGGGATTTCTCAAAAAGTTCTTAAAATATTTTGTTGAAAATTATTACGAATGCTTTTGATAGTATTTACTAGTGAATGACCTAAAAGCTTCAAATTTGGATAATTTTTAATGATGTTACACAAGGTAATGAAAAATCGTTAAAAATTCTGTACAACT
>CM063504.1:27258774-27323774 GCA_032207245.1 Pardosa pseudoannulata | reverse complement strand
ACAGACGTTGTCCTGTTTTAACGCTGTAAATCCAAAAATTGTAAAATGTTTTTAAATAAATCATTAATTGGACTGTTTAAATGGAACATAAAGGAAAAAAAATATTTTAAAAATACCTGACGTCACCACTAGTGTAATTTTTATAATTTTAAATTTTGGCGTACGTACGCCAGACGTAATTAAATTAAATTAAAATTTCCACATCACCTGTGCGGATATTCCATCCTGGGACTTCTCATACTGAATCCCGTTGCGCTGGCCACTGAGCCACAGATACGTTGGCAGTGAAGGGTCTCAAGCAGCTTCATAATAATCTCAATAAGAGCGCAATTCTAGATTTGTAATAAAAGAAGAAATTTCTATCGGATCAAGTTGTGAATCTAAACCATTCTCGAATCAACTTAATAACATACACAAAATTTCATCAGAATCAGTTCAGCCATATAGGGGTAGTTCTATTACAAACACACGGACAGAAGTATTTTATATATGAAGATATATATACACGATACCTAGTAAAGAACTATATTAAAAATATATTTCTATGTTTTCTAAAATTGAAAAATTTCTATCATACTTAAAGTTTTCTTTGAACTTTTTTTTTCCATATCGACTTAAATTGCACAATTCTTCAATACTGTGCAATGCTTAAATTTCTTTGTGTAAAAATATTAATTAATAGGGGACATATGTTTCGCACTCCAGGGCCCTTGGTCGTAAAAAATGGAGACTGGCACCATAGGTACCCAATTCCAAACTGTAGCGCCGAGGAGTCTAGTTTCTTTTTTTTATTTGTTATCTAAGTAAAAAATGTGTCAAGAATTTCCCCTTTAAAATTGACCAGAGATAAGTATTACGAACTTAATTGAATGTACGTCTTAAAGTAAATCACTGTTATTTCATTTTTTGAAAATTTCATTTAGTCCATCAAAAATTAAATCAAAATAAATTCTTGTAAAATCTTTGTCTAGCTTAGAAATTTCAAAGAAATATATATCTTAAAACTAGATTTACGGATGTTAATCATATACCTATTTTTACTGAAGTGAGCCAATTTGACTCATACAAGAAAATTGAAGTTTTTTGCAAATAAAATAGTTTCTAATTAATTTAAATAAAATGTTCATTATCAAAAAATTCATGGAAAACATTTTTTACATATGAAGTCTGTTTTTGAAATACATTTTCCGCAAACATATCTATTACATTTAGCACAGTGGTTTCTACATCTTCTTTTGTATGATTGTTGAACTTGACAATTCTTCCGTGCGTCAGTAGCATGAATTTCTGTCATTGGAATGGAAGGGTTCTCAACTTCTTCTCTATATCTACTTTACACTATACTTCATATTTACTTTACACTATATTTATTACTATATTTATTTATTATCATATATATTCTCTGAGTCAAATTGGCTCACAACCGTGAAAATAGGTATACCCCATTTGAAAATGCGAAATGAAGGGGTCTGCGGGGAAGAGGAATGAAAGTTCACATATATTTTATTACTTAACTAAAAACCAACGTACGTTTTTGAAAAGTGATATTAAAGTTTTATATATATATATAGTGATCAAATTTTTAGTGAGTCAAATTGGATCGGTCCATAAATCTAGTGTTAAAATAGATCAACTTCCTTAATCTTAATTCGTCCCCGAGTGTCCGTTCACGTACATAATATAAACACGTTACAATAATAACTCAGTATCAGTTAATGTTTTTATTTATAATAACAGTTGTAAAAAAGGTAACATAAAATATAAAAGAATCATTTGATATTTTTACGTAAGCACCTGGAATTATGTATGTACATTACATGAAGCTTACAATGTTCATAAAATCTTCCCTGAATTTTATAGTATTTGTAAATCCATCTTCCCTAATGAGTTCGTAGTGTTTGTTAAAAACTCATCTTCTTTCGATGAAACTGAAACGCAAAGGTTTGTCTGGGGTATTCACAAGCCTCGTCAAAATACCGATATCTTCATGATGATACTCTACCTTAAATTTCTTTATAATCTGAAAATAGAAAGTATAGTTGAAAATTGATTGAGAAGGGAAAGGGGGAAATATAATGGTTTTAATTTTATTCTTTGAAATGGTAATTTTCATTTCATAATAAAATAATAAACAGTGTTTTGGATACATTTCCTAATTACATAAATTAACATAAAAAATATCATTTTCATTTTATCCTTTAAAACTATACTTTTCAATTCATAATAAAATAATAAACAGTGTCTTGGATAAACAGTGTCTTAATAAACATTCCCTTATCCCATATATAATAATAGCCTAAGATATCTATCCGTCTGTCCTATAACTTTTGAAGACGTTGGACCTGGAATGGAGAGGTTTGGCTTGGTTTGGGAGTGCTACGGTCTACTTTTTGCAACACGAGGGTTAATGAGACCGGGACCTACAGCTTAAAGCCGATTCCAAACTGCTACGAACAACCATGCCACTGTGGGATTCGAACCCACGAACGCGGGTACCGAAGGCCAGCACCCTAACCCATCGGCCATCTTTCGGCACCTGGAATGGATAGAGGCATTCATACTGGATTCTTGATGAGTTAGGGTTAGCTAAATTCAAAGAGAGTAATGTTTAAAACGACTAACTTTTAGTCAGCATAATTGTAAAATGGAACAATATTTATTAAATATAAAAGGGGAAATGGTTTCCTATACGGTTGTTTCAATAGTTGACGACGGAGCATGTATATTTAGATCGTTTTCTTATCTTATGATTGAAACACAGCCTTTTAGCAGTAAATCGGAATGACTTGTAATCGGGATCTTCAATCTTAAAGATTTCTTTGATTCAATCAACGTACATTGAATTACAGAAGGCATTTAAAAATCCTGATCGCTGAATCACTGATCTAACTCGCTCGCTGTTTGGGATTTAACCGTTCCCTTCGCTATTTAACATCGCTTTCTGAGTATGGTTGTTGAACTTCGGCAAACTTCGGAAGATTTTCCCCGAACTCACATCTTTGAACCAATTATATTCCGTGGCGGTCAACTATTTTTCTAAATGAATTCAAAGGGATTCTAAACTGCATTTCCTGTGTCAGGAGACTTTAGTGGAGTATGAAGATAAAGAAATAATTAAGCGTGTACCAGGTAATTCTCAGCCAGAAAACAAACCATTTTTTACTTGACTCATAGGGTACTTTACATTTCTGGAAAATTAAAGTTTTACTGATCCCGTCATATGACGAGCATAGGAAAATATAAAATAGGAAATAGGAAAAAAATTATGAAAAATAATATGCTAGCAAGTTTTTAGTCTTTTGTATGTTTGCAATTCATTGACACAAAAGAACAATTGTGGTTAAATAATATTTAAAAAATCTCAAAAACACTACCCTTCAAGAAACTGGTGATTACTGAAAAAATCTTTGTTTTAGTATTTTTTTTAATCAAAAATTACGTGTTATCCGAATAAAATCATTTAGTTATATGTCTGTGTGTATAAGATTCAAATAGAGTGAAATAATGCTTGTTTTGTCGTAAAACCTTCAGTGTGTCGTAAAGGAGTTAGAAAGTTTTTTCAACCTTTAAAATTTTGTTTCCATTTTTGTAAAATAGATGTTTTGCCGATTCCAAAAATGTATAGTTTTGTAGCAATCAAAATTTAAGGAGGATATTAAAATATAAACAACTACAGAACAACAACTCATCTACAGAAAATTATAAGATATTGGAGTTTTTCTCAAAATGTATTTTTTCAGTAATTTTGTACGCTTATAAAAAAAAATCCATCCTTCTGAAAGATGTGAAGATTGGTACAAATATTTCTATGACGTCAGATATATCGATGAATAATAATTTATTTTATTAATATTATTTATTCATGATTTTTGTAAGAAAAATAAGCCCATTTTTAGAATTTCAATTTTTTTATTCACTTCATTTTATAAGATTTTGCAGTCAGCATATTGGAATTAAAGCTACATTTTACTTTAAAATGATTACATTTTTATAAGTAGTAAAACATATTTTATGGTTTTAAAGCAGTAGAAATATTTAGGCGTACCTTTGCATCAACAAGTAGTGTACTTCTGCTTATGGCTAGTGCGTGTTCTTTATATTTAATTAAAAAATTAAGTCTGTATGTAAAGGATAATGAGCATGTAGTTTATATTAATATACTATTTTAGTTGATGAATTTCATTTAGGTAACAATATTAGCATTTTTTTACAAAAGGTTTTATAAGTTAAAATTTTTTATATTCTGTGAAATCGAATACGTCTCAATTCCCTTACGTACAATATTTATTGCTATTAGATCATTAATTCAGTGAAAAGACAATCTAACAGTTTTAGAATCACGACCGTATTATCACATTCTCAAATTGGGGCTTTACTCAGGACCTCCCAAACCTCATTTCACTTTTTTCATTAGAGATATTTCAGCAATATTTTAACCAGCAAAATTTCTAAAGTTGATTATCTCAAATGTGTATCATTGAAGCAATGCTAAAAAATTTAGCCGTAACAAGGTGTAACAAGGAGTTATACTGCTGGACAACACCAACGTGGGAGACTTACCGAGAGACGAGGGCGATGTCAGTGACTATCCCCCCTCTTCGACCCCATTGGACAAGAGGGGTGGCTAACGCGGGTCAGTCGTCTTTGGCCTTAGCAACAGCAGCTTTGGGATTTTTTGCTCTAATCTGTCTGTTTGGCTTATAACTCCTATATGTGGTAATTCAGGACATTCAGTAGGCCAATGATTTTCTTGGAAAATATATCAAGATACATTCCTGATATTATCATTCTAAATCTGATTACCTTCACCTTCAGTTATATTATTTACCTTGCTTACAGGTACGCATTCATCAGTTTTACTTGATAAATCCTCAATCGCTTTGTTGTTTTGCATTTGTTGCATTATTAAAGTGTTTATATAGTGTGAGTAATCCTGTTTACAAGAATTATTATCTGAATCCTCTAATGCCCTCTCGATATTTTTGCTTGATTTACAGCAGTGGCTGTTATAACACCCTGTTCTGGGGCGCTATATTTGCGTAGGACCTGCCCGCCTACTGTATTGGGGCAGATATGTTCGATCCGCGGTCACTGGAATGCCTATACTAAAAATAATTTCTCGGAAACTTGTTGGACAACACACATTTATTTACAACATTTTAAAACAAAATTAAAGAAAATCTAATATCATAGTGAGTCTCAGAGCCAGTCTTATCTAGATTTTTGTAATCGAGTTTCGACTTTTCCTCACATCAGCACAGAGAGATGTTTCTCGGCCGCCGGCTCTATCTCGACTCTCCGCGCTCAACTCCAACTGCCCTCTTGCAGATCTCTCCCTTCTTCGGGGGGGGGGTTGTCTGGAAACTTGAGCCCTACCGAAAAGAACACATCCTCCTTCTCCGAGGCCCTGCGAAAACAAACCATTACACCGAAACATCCTCATCAAGCCCCCTTTTTGCCGGCCGGCATCTTACTTCTCCAAAGAAACGCAGAGTGGAAAGGGTCAAATGGGGCGACTCTACCGATGTCAAACAAGCACACATGTTTTCGTGGGTGCAAATTCCTTACAGTGGCAAAATCCATAGGTCCAAGTGTCTTTACCTCCAGTATCAAATCTGGACTGAGATCCTCAATAAATTTTGAAAACATTGCTTTTTTAGTTAGATTCTTTACTTCTTCAATTGCATTGGGATGACATCCAAAATATTTAGCAGCACATACTGCTACCTTATCTGCTAACTCCTCAACCGACTGATTCTGAGCTTGCCGGATTGAAGTGAAATTATTTTGTATTAATTCAAAAGATTGAGATCTTGTAAATTTATTTTCTAATAATTTTGTTAATTCCCTAAATGACATGCTTTTACAATATTCATTTTCCATTATAAATTGCAATGCCTTGGCCCTCAATTGAATTTTTAATACAAGACATTTTCTCTGTTCATTCCATTCTTCTAGATCAGCCATTTGGTTTATTTGATCTATGAAGAATGATATATTTTCATCCTGCTCATCTGAAAAGGTAGGAAGAGCAGATGCAAGGCTCATATTCATAATAAAAGCTTTTTTTGCCCTTTTTTTTATTAAGCTTACACTTAAACTTATATCAATACTATACATAGAAATATAAACAAATTCTATAATCACCTTGATTCTTTACAATTAATACATATAGTAATAAATCTAATCACAACGTCAAACATGAAAGCATTGAGAGATCAAAATAGTACCTCACCCAATAATAACAAAGGTGTGTTAAATTATTTTAATCTCTCCTACTGCCACAGCCTGATTTCCGGCAGGACATTCGGGGCACTGGCCCGGGGCTTCATTCTATGGGGCCCCAAATTTTAAAAAATACACATTAATTTTTTGGTACATCTTAGAATTCGCTCATGTTTTTCAGCGGCCTTAAAACATGAATTTTCTTTTGTTAATAACAAACTGGAGTGTGTATGTTGTTGGTGGGCTACAAAAGTCAGTAAATTAAATTTATTCCATAATTTTAAGCAAAAAGTAAACTTTTATTTGCTTAAAAATAATTTGAAGCAATGTTAACATTTTAAAAGTGTATATTATTCAAAAGATGGAAATACCAACCATATCAGCGACACCAATTTACAAATTCATCTCTTCTGAGAAAAAAAAATCATAATTACTTTTTTTTTCTATTGAAGTGGTTACAAATCGGAGAAAATATATTTATCCAAAAGCATCTGATATCTATTTTTTTTTTCTCTTTTTAAGGTTTAAGAATGAACTGAAAGTTTTAAAATTAGTAATTTAAGAATAAAAGTATTTAGTTTTTGGAAATTTTGTAAAACAAAGTCTCACATGATAGTTGTCGTGTAGCTCTCGTTTATATTTTAGGTACTAACCTATGATCAAATGTATAGTGGTATTTATTTTGGTTAGTCACAAAGATTAAATATTATTTTGGTTGTGTTGTATAAAATATTTAAGTACTGAATTCGATCACAGGTTCTGAGAGGATATAGACTTAAAATAAGAAAATAAACTAAAAAGCTAGATTAAAAGTAACTAAAATCAGCTTAAAATAAAAAAGTAAATTTATTATAATGATATATATACATCTATATACACACAATCTGATTCTATCTTCATAAAATTTACTTTATCAACACTTTCAAATTAGGTGCTACACTAATTTAGATCTGACAATAATTTTCCATCAATTAGGTAAATATATATATCTAAGAGAGAGGACCTAATCTCAATTTCAAATATATGTAAAAAGGGGTACCTTTGTGGGGTAATATGGTTTGCTAGGAACACTGCTGGTTGAGAGCTAATCAGGATTTGGTATGTGTGGTAGCAAATTTCAATCTTCCATTCTTAGGTCAGGTCCTGGGCTTCCTTCTGAGTATTTGAGGTGAGGCCTTAATATTTGATACAGGAACACTGCTAGTAGTCGCTAGATGTTCCAAACATTTCCGGAGTCTCTGTCGAACTCAAGGCTATTCTCCTTGGACTCCCGAAGTCTCGCTATCACAATCGTCTCCTCCGACTTCTGACCTCTCTGCTCTCCTCGATTCGACTCCACTCTCAAACACCCCCTCTCTTTCTAGACTTTTCTTATGTTATATTAATTTTATCTTTGTCCCCTCTTCCTTCTTTTCATCCAATCCGGATAGTTGTAAAAATCTAATCGGTCTCCTTAACCCCGCCTTGAAACCGCCAACTTGGAAAAAACCTTATCCCTTCAAATTGGGCTCTGTTCCTTAGGGACTCATAAATAACTCTACAAAGGTACATTCTTATTTAGTATCATGTACGGAGACGTGGTTCTAATCTGGGACTGGGATCAGAACCCCCCACGAGACTACCGCACACTACGAAAAAAGACGTTGAATATATTTTATGGTCTTCTGTCCTTTACAAAAGATGTGATGAGGTCAGATTTAGATCCCAAGCATTTTACTTCTCGTATGAATTAATCAATTATATTACTCATCTAAATCGCCTCATCACAATAGTTTACTTAAAATGCTAATTTTTATTAATTTAAACCAGCACTTTTTCCTTTAAAAATGTTATAGGTGCTCTGAGTTTGACTCAAGAATACCACAGTTTTATCGTTAAAGTCAGATGCTGTACATAGATTGCACAGACATCTGTAATATGGTTGAAGTTAGTTCAGTGGAATTCTAAAATTTAAAAAAAAAAAGTTATTTCATTTTATTAGATACACAAAATGTTTAGGTTCAGTATACCTGTCAGGAATATTTAAAATAATACCGCAGCTTTATAACATAAAATCACTCTCGAGTTCGTGAAACGTATGATGTATGGGGGCCCGTATATGAGGCTCCTCAGGGGTATCAATTGGGCTCTGCCTACTGCTATTTTCTTATGATAGCACATGAGATAATATTGCTGCATTTAAAAAACAGAAATTAAAAGGGCGTAAATTCACATCAGTAGCACTCACTAATAGAATTTGAAATTACGTGAATTTACATCAATGGCACCCAGGTATAGAACTTGAAGTAGACTGAATTTACGTTAGTTTTCGAGAAAGCCCCAAAACATGCATGAATATTATCGGAAACTGACTCACCTCTGCAATCACACATATTATTTCTATCTCGGCCAGCCTTCTTCCAATGCATGATCTCGGTCCAAATCCGAATGGTAAATACGAGAAGGGATGAAAATTTTCCTTCTTTTGCCATCTCTCAGGAATAAATCGCGAGGCATTTGGAAAATATTTTTCGTCCAAGTAAATATCTTGCAGTGCAATAAGAACCAGAGTCTAGATAAAAAAAATACTGATTAAGTTACTACTCATAGGTTACTAATTATTTCACAAATCAAAAATATAAAAAAAGATCAAACAACATTGTACAGATATGCCCTTATAAAAGGGCATCGGAGGCAACTGAATGTTCCGACAGAACAATAGGTCGTCCATCCATCAACCTAGGGTAGCACGGAAAAGTCATAAACTTCCTGTTAACGAGCCTCTTTTACATTCAAACTTTTGAGTGTCGCTAACAGTGAGGATTGTTACTGGAAACGGGGCATTATCTTTTAAGAAAGTTCAATGAGAAAATTGTTTTCCCTCGCTAGCCGGGAGCCGGATTATTGTGTCACTAAATTATCCAAATGTCGCAAATCAAAAGATGGGGGTGTGCGACACCTCGGACAGTACTTTCCTTGTAAAGAAAAGAACGGGGCACCGGGAGAGCTGATTTAACACTCCAGCTAGTGAGAAGGTGCTTTCCTTTATAGCCTGACTGAGGATTCCTGTATTCAGAGTGTAGTTGTCCTTATATATAGAAATATAGACAAAGGTTTTTCAAGAAAGCATATTTGATGTTCTGTAAAGGTTCATTGGCATGTGTATTGAACAAAATCAAATTCATTTTGTTTTCAATCTACAGTAACACGTTGATCTTCATACGGAAATAGAGCAAAAATCCCTAGTATTTTTTCGGAAATTTCCTTTATTATAGTTGTTTATAATTACATCTAAATGAAATTTAACTAAGCAAATGTTACTTTTTGAACTTCACAATGAGGTGTTGTACAAACAAGAGTGACTTCAGAATTCTAAACAAGCATTTTTGTATTTGAAACAATATTTCAAAAATTACGCATATAAACTTTCATATTTATAATTGTAAAATTTTACTCTATTCATCATTGTCAATATTGCAAACTGCTCTTATCAGCTTATTGTTTCTTTACTAGTGTCCTAAAAATGAACTGAGACAAAAATACCTCAGTTGAAAAGATATTGCTGTCTTTAAACGCAAAAATTTTAAACATTTACTACCTTGTTGTAACAGTAGCATTACAGACCTAACAGTTGTTAGACAGCAAGTACATTTCAAGGAAATGGTGCTATTCTGCATAAAACAGTAGAGTGTTTTTACATTAAGCTAAATGTATTTTTAATACAAAATCGCAACTACTAGTGATCACACATCTAGTACGTTATGTGTCGACTGCTGCTTTTGACACAGATGTTTTCAATCATTTGTTGACTGATTTCAGCAATAGGTTCCCGTCTCTCCAGCAGCAAAACATTGGGTCATACTGCTAGAAGGTAAGTAAATTTGAATAAATTTAACCTAAGATTATCTTTGAAATAATTTAACTTGAATTTGCATGAAATAGGTCATCATATTGTTCAATTCTTGTTATTCCAACATTTCTACGTTAGATTCAGCATGAAATAAAACCACTTAGGTCTTTTCCATTTTAACTAAATTCTACTAAAAAATGACAAAAATGTATTAACAGATTGAGTATCGGTCAGATAAGGTAATGTTGATAGCCACAGACATACCAACATTCAGGCACCTTTGTCAAGAGCAACAGTGAGGTTTTAAAATTTACAACCTACCTACAAAATATTCGTGTATGCAATTTACATACGTTATAAATAAAGCAAAATAACCAAAATATCATACATAGCTACACATTTTATTGATTTCTAAATTTAATTTTAACAAATTAAATTAAAAATAATTTACAGTAGACTATTATTAGTGGTAAATTCAAATTTAAGTTTTCATAAATGCATGAGTAGCTTCTTTAGCTTTAACAACTTCTTTTTCAGATAAATGTTTCTTGTAGTAACATTTACCCTAATTAAAATATTTGCACTTTTTTACATTAGTGAATCTAGAGTTTATCTTCTCAAATTTTACCTAAATTCAGTTTGGTTTTTCCGCATAGTACTGATATTTCTTTCACATGCAGCATTATTGTGTGGAAAGAGTAATATATTCAGCAATATTTTTGCCAAGATCTTAAATTTTATTTCTATGTTGGAATTTTTTAGTTCTTCAAAATTTTTTTAATTTTCTGGAGCAATCTGAGAAGTTTCCGGAATTATCAATTCCTCTTATTTCTCCGGAGCAATTCCGGAGAATTCGGAGTAGTTGGAATGTATGTAGCCATTGCCTTAATATAGAAGTATATTATTCTCAGAATCTATGTTTTATTTTTATACAAATTTGATTTAAAAGCAGTAAATAGCAATAAATTTATAACTTAATACATTTATAACTAATTTATAACGTTAACTTCCTATCAATATCGACATACGTTCCTGATATGTAATGCCGACTGAACAAGGATAATATACATTAAAGCGTTGCTCTTCCCGCTGTTATACGTGACTGACTCCTAGGAAAGTCAGCTAAAAACATGTTATTCGTGTGATAGGCTATTCAGAAATAATGAAATTCATACGCTGTTTCGAAATTGACAACGAAAGTGTGTAAAAAAACAGTTTAGTTTGGAGAGCTACGGTCCACTTTTTGCAACACGAGCAAAAAGTAGAAAAAGGTGACGAATACTTCATCTTTCGGAATTAGTCATATTTTTTGCTTCGGAAGGTACTTCATTATTTAATTCAAAAAACATTTAAAATGGTAAAAAAGAACAAAAAGTCCAGTAAATGAAAATGAAAACATAAAATTAAAATACCTTGGGAGGAATTCTGTATCCAGAAATCACAAATTCTTGTTCAATCACTCTTGCACCAATGGAGATTATTGGATGAAGTCTGTAAAAATTTTTTGGGGGGATTACTTTGGGATAATTCAACTATCTTGATAACTTCAGTACTCAGTAATAGGTAAGGAATTTTTTACGTTAGTATCAAGAGGCGAGAAGTTAGATCATTTTATGTCACTAGACATTTTTCTGTTATGGTACAATGACGCCAGAAAACTATTTTCATGTAAAAGTAAATTTAATTTTTCAAAGTCAGACAGTAGGCCAATAGTGTGGAAAGAAACAAAACTCAGCGAAGCATCCTTGAAATTTATCACAGATATTAAAATATGGAGGTGAAAGCGTTCTGGTTTGGGGAAGCGAGAATAGATAATTTAGTCTCTTTTTATAGCATTATTTATCCTTGGATTTATATTAATGTTTTTAAAAAAATTTATTTTAATGTGACAATATGTAGAATAGATGATCAATACTTTATGCATATGATACCGATCCCATGCACACAGTTTTAAATACATGGTTTTAGATAATATATAACATATCAAAGGTTATAAAATTACTTCCTCAGTTACTTAACCTTAATCCTTTTGAACATTTATTGGTAATTCCTGAAAGAAATTTTAGATTCAGACACATCTCTAAAAAAATTAGTTAATTAGTTAGAAAATTAGTTGGGAAGATTACTTCCCAATCACACGATCTTACAAAATACACCTGTGGGAAGCGCAAAACCCATTATAATATATTGGTCTTGTTATTGAAACGACGGGAAGACTGATTTCCGCTTCGGTTTTGCGCTGTCATCAATTGTTCGATCGATTGAATAAAATTAGCAGCTCTGTTTTGAAAGTTTGGTAACGTGGAGTGAGAAATAAATGGCCCACGAAAGGGTTAATATGTGTGTCTAAACAAAAATAGGAGTCTATACCAAATTCTGCAACGAAATATTTCACTAAATCAATTCCAAAAAGATTATGAGTCTTTAAAATTGAATTACACCATATACGATAAAATATAATTTATTTTTCGAATACTTAACACTACGAGGTAACATAATATTTGTGTTTTCTGCACATCTTATTGGGTTTGTAGTCCAATTTTATGTCAATTTTATGCTGAAAGAATAAACTATGTTCCACCGTAATTGTATATTTGTTTACCTTAACATTTTTAGTTACTTTTTATCATACTGTTCACATTACAACTCACTGTATTCAGTGAATGTTGGTTCATAAGAAACCAACGATTTTCCTTTTATGATGAGGTGATTTAGATCAGTAATAGAATTGATTCATTCATACAAGAAGTAAAATGCTCGGGATCTAAATCTGACCTCATCACATCTTTGTAAAAAGACAGAGGAACCATAAAATTATATTCTACGGATATTGTTGTCTTGTACAGTGGTCTAGGGTGGTGTTCTGATCCCAGTCCCAGATTAGAATCCCGTCTCCGTACTTGACATTAAATAAGAATGTACCTTTGTAGAGTTATAGAAGGGGTAAGGTTTTCCACGTTGGCGGTCTCAAGGCAGGGTTTAAGCAGACCAATTAGATTCTTACAACTATTCCTATTGGACGATAAAAAGGAAGAGGAGACAAGGATGAAATTAATAAAATAAGAAATATCTAAAAGTTGGGAGGTGTTCGATAGTCGAGACGAGGAGAAAGTCCGACAGAAGAGGTTCGGGAGTCAAATAGACTAGACAAGTCCGACGGAAGGTGTTCGGAAGTCCGAGGGAAGGTGTTCGGTAGTCCAGACGAAGAGAGGAGTCCGACGGAACGAGTTCGAGAGTCCAGCCAAGTCCGACAGGAAGTGTTCCTGCATCAAATAGCACGGCCGCACCCCAAACACTCAGGAGGAAGCCCCTGACCAGACCGACGAAAGATCCATAGATACCCATCAACCATCAGTGTTCCGGGCACATCATTTTAACTCCCCTAAGGTATCCCCTTTTACATACATTTTGAAATTGAGATTAGGTCCTCTCTCTTATTTACATAATTATTTTAGTATTAAAAAATTATTGTCAGAACTAATTTAGAAGATGTTGATAAGGCATATTTTATTAAAATTAGCATCAGTTTTGTATGTACATAGATGTATATATATTATAATAAATTTATTTTTTTATATTAAGCTAGTTTCGGATGCTGTTAATTTAGCTTTTAGTTTAGTTTCATATCTTATGTCTGTAGTTCTCAGAACCTCATATGTCTGTAGTTTCTCAGAATGGTTAAATTTAATACTAAAATACTTTTACACAACACAATCAAAATAAAATCCCACTATACATTTGATCACAGGTTAATACTCAAATAAAAACGAGGACTATACGACACCCTTAAGTTCGAAATGATTAGAATAAGAAAGTAAAGCCACATACAGTCTGTATCAGTTATACGGTCAGCTCAGCGGTCCAGAAAAATCAGACCATATAAGCAAGGCGACCATATATGAGGAACAATACAACCTTATTGTGCCTATACCGTGCGTTTTTAATCCATAACAGAATAGCCTTATAACCATTACCATAAGGTGACAAGCGCTGACGTTTTCTTTCTTGATCACCGATTTCAACACTTGAGGATCAAAGTTTGGCAGCTAAAATGTTGTTTAATGTCGTCCGGGTAATCGAATTTGCTTTGGCGAAATTAGCCTTTGAAAGATTAGATTTTTTTAAATTTTCAATCAATTCATTTTTGGCAGCAAATGATAAATTATTTCTTTTCGAAGCCATAATTGAAAAATGAACTTTCTTATTCGTGACGTATGATCCAAATGCAACAAAATTTTCCTTTACTTGTTTCGTCTCAATTTCAACTTAAGCAGGGAGAGATAACTTCAACCAATAAACAGGCAGATGTCCACCTCTTGTCAGGGGGCAAGATAACAGAGAGTGGTGATGTTTACACAAACAAGAAAGGGGGAAAGGGAGGGAAATAAAGGCTTGGATTCAGGTCCTCTCCGATTTTGCACTGACTTCTTAAAACAAAAACGAAACGAAAAAAAAACGGAAAGTCGTTGAAAACATGAAATTGACCATATAACAGGTAACAAGAAAAAGAAAATGACTGTTTAAGCGGTGCACTTTAACACATGTTTCCTATTAAGTTAGAAGGGACTTTAGAAAACTGACCATATAGCCGGTACTGACTGTATAATTAAAACTTCTTCACCAACCTCATAATTCTTAAAGACAATTGATCTCATAATTCATTCTCATTCTTAAAAATAAAAAAATATAGCTGTAATAGGAGAAATTTGTGCATTTTATATCTAAGAAGGTAATTGTAAACTAAATCTATTGCTTTTTCAACGCGAACAGGTTGATAAGTGATAAAGGCTTTATAAATGAAAAAACCAAATTACGTACCTCAAGTTTTCCTTGAGACAGTGCTTTAAGTACCTTAGTTCAGAATACACCTCAGGAGTTATTCTTCCACTGGATGGAATATGCCGCTTAATCTCCTGATATAACAGCTCCTGTTTATCTGGATTTTTTGCAAGTTCGTATAACAGAAACCCTGTAGTATGGGATGTCTGAAAAGTCAAACGAAATAATATATATATATATATATATATATATATATATATATATATATATATATATATATATATATGAATATTGTACACTTTTTTAAAGAGAGAATGTGAATTTTTGGCAGACCCACTAAAAAGACGGGGTTACAGAAAGAAAGATCGGAATAAGATTCAAAGAGAATATTTTCTACAAAGCCCACATTACAGTATCTAACACATTGACTTCCAAGTCTGTTTCGAATAAATCTATTTAACATGAACCATACCATGACTACCAACTATCATATAACGGATGTTAACAAGATTTTAAAATAGACCGAAGTGTTATAGTTTGGTTTGAAGCGCTAAAATCTACTGTTTTGCTACACGGGGTTAAAGAGATCAGAACTTACAGCTTAAAGCCGAATAAAAATGACTAAGAACATAAATGACAACAGTAGGATTCAAATACGTGATCTCCGGTACCGAACAGCAGCATCCTACTCATTCGGACACCATGATATCTCATCTCCGGAGGTAACTAGGTAAAACGAACAATCGCTATATGACACCAAACAAGCTGCTGATGCAACAGCGGACGAAGCGTAAGCGGGAGAACAATGACACATAAACAAAATACCGAAGAAAATAGAGTAGCATCAAACTGGCGTTATCGAAGTTATATAATTATAAACCACAATAGACGTCGCACAAGTCAGAATCACAAGTCAGACGTTCACTCATAACAGGAGTGACCAATGGAAGTGCTTGCTGTTGTTCAGTTTGAATTGATCTCTAGGACGACAACTCAAAACCACTAGTAGCAATGCTCAGAAGAGATCAGATTCGTCGCTTCGTATGAGATTCGATCCCCTCAATCTCAAGCATGCCATATTAGACTTTAACCTTTTCTGAGTTGAAAGTCACACTATAGGGACTTCACTTTCAAAGAAATGTCGAGATGTAGCACGTTGTGCGAAAATTCCTTGCATCCAATTTTACCAGAGGGGTTTTCTTCAGACTAACTGAAAACTACGACAGATGTCTCAAGGTCGGTGACGACTATCCGAAAAATAATGTAAGGCATATACTTCATTATGCCATCATGTATATATTTTAGTATTAAAGTTACCATGTGGCCAAAAAATGACGGAACTGACTTTCGGAACGTCCCTTGCAGCTTAAATGCTCTTTAATTTTTGATTTGGTTTTCATTGCATAACGTTCAATCACATTTCTACTTATTCATCTAATGCTACACTGAATAGCCAAAAAAAAACTAGTACAACTGTTTAATATCGTGTAGGGCCCAGTGAGTACTCAGAAATGCCGCAACACGACGCGGCATGTACTCGACTAACGTCTGAAGAGTGGCGGGGGTAATTGACACCATGAAGGCTGTCCAAAATTCGTAACAGTACAAGGTGTTGGAAATCTCTTCTGAAAAGACATTGCAAAGCATCCCTGATAGGCTCAATAATGTTCATGTTTGGGGATTTTGGTGGCCATTGAAAATGTTTCAAGTCCGAATTTTGTTCATGTAGACACTGCTAGCAATTCTGTACTTGTGGGGTGTCGCACTGTCCTACTGCAATTATCCCATCTCAATATGCCATGCACATCCAATGCACAATAGACATGAATGGGTGCAGGTGATCAAAAAAGATGCTTACGTACGTGTCACCTGTCAGAGTCGTATTTATACATGTCAGAGGTTCCATATCACTCCAACTGCACGCGACCCATACCATTACCAAGCCTCCACCAGCTCCAACAGTCAACTGTTAACATGCAAGTCCATAGATTCATGAGGTTGTCTCCATACCCGTACACGTCAATCAGCTTGATACAATTCGAAACAAGACTCATCAGAGCAGGCAACGTGTTTCCAGACGTCAACAGTCCACTTTCCAAAATTGGTGTTGACGGGCCCAGGCGAGACGTAAAGCTTTATGTCGTGCAGTCATCAAAGATGCACGATTGGGCTTAGGCTCCGAAAGCCCATATCGAGAACGTTTCATTGAATGGTTCGCACGATTACACTAATTGATGACCCACCTTTGAAATCTGCAGCAATTTGCGGAAAGGGTGCACTTCTGTCATGTTTAATGATTTTTCCCAGTTGTCGTTGGTTCCGTTCTTACACTATCTTTTTCCAGCCACAGCGGAGATTTGATGTTTTACCGGAATCCCGATATTCACTCGTGATAAGGTCGTACGGGAAAATCTAAATTTCATCGTTAACTCGAAGATGCTAAGTACCATCTCTCATGCGCCGACTGTAACACCACGTTCAAACTCCCTTGAGAACCTGTCATTGTAGCAACAGTAACCATCTGTGCCAGACACTAGTCTTATATAGGCTTTGCCGACACCAGCTCCATTCCTTACCTCTTTATTTGTATACAAATGCCTATATCACTTTTTTGGGTTCTTTAGTGTATATAAGAGGGAGAAATAATGAAATGCGTGATCATTTATTATGGAATATTGTTTATATATACATAGTAACCTATCGTGAGTGACAAAAAATGTGACTATAGAAGGATTAGTACTGGTCGTTTATAAATACTAAATAAATTATAATACCGAGATTTTATGTTAGTGTTTGTTATATAAAGTGGTTTATTACTGAGATTCTGCAATGCAACCACTGTTACAGAATACTGCTTTTACAGTTTATGCCACTATTACAAAATAAGGCGATTTCACGCAGTAGGGTAAATTCTCAAATTATGACAATTCTGGCTTTAGTTTCAAACGGAAACTCAGTTTATTGTTTGTCTATTGGCTGTTGTGAACATGAAAATGAATGGGAAGGGCATTATACTAGTTCGTGACGTTACGACAAATTGCCTTATCAGGAGTTTGAATACCATAGCAGTCAATAATTGTAGCCGTTTGGAAACGGCTATTAAACAGTAAGTCTGTCTCATTAGTCCGCGTGAATCAAAAATGTAGATCGTACCTCTCCAAACCAAACCGAATCAAATAACTCTTAATGGTATTCAACAAAAAATATTTATAATTTAATAAATGTACAAAGAAATAATCTTCTGTGTATGTCAAACACACAAAAAACATTGAAGTCAATTAGTGCATGATGTAAATATATCAGTTAAAAATACAAATCGGTACACTTAATATCGAATTTATTTTAGTTGAAAACTCATTACGGCTCAGTTGAAAAAGCATGCAATAGATAAAAAGGAAAATTTGCTTTACATGTTGTACATCTGGTTATATCAGACCTACCAGAAATACAGAATTAAATAATAAATCTTTGTGTAGAAATAAAGAGCATAATATCTTATACGTGAATTTTACATATAAGCTTATCTAGTTTTTAATAGACTTATTGCATGCATTAGGTCTGTCGTGAGTAAGTCTTTCTGTTATTAAGCCCATTTTACATTTAAAAAATCTTTTGAGAGAAATCTCGGGAGATATTTCAGCTTGTCTTGAAATTTTAATCCTTTTAAAATTTCAGATATTCCATTAGACATTAAAGACCTTCATGTAGTTAAATACAAAAGCATCGTTTCTAAGGAATCGAAAAATTACGCATTTTCGTCATTTATATTAAGAATAAAGGACGTAATCCGTGTTTTATGGATGATTTGTGCAAAACTATTTGTAACTATAGCAGGTGTTTTATTTGTTTGATTTGTAAATTCTTATATGCAAACAAACCCCTCAGAATCAAAGAATGGATTTGATTGACTATTTCATACATTGTTTGTATCCTCGAATGACTGCTATGAACGATTAATTACTAAGATGTGCCTCTTCCGCCATCATTGGAGCTGAACGATGACCGATTGGTTTGGATGCTGGCCTTCGGTCCCGGAGTTCGTGGGTTCGAATCCCGTTGTGGCATGGATGTTTGTAGCAGTTCGGAATCGGCTCTAAGCTGTAGGTACCGCTCTCATTAGCCGTCGAGTTGAAAAAAGTAGACCGTAGCACTCGAAACCAAACCGTCAGCATTGGAAACTGTTGAATTTAGCCAGTTGACTGCGAGGTAGCTAGTAGATTGCGTTCTTTTCTATGACGCCAACAACGATTTTGGTTTTTTGGTTTGGAGTGCTATGATCGACTTTATATGGTGCTACGGGCTAATGATACCTGGACCTATAGCTTAAATCTGATTCCGAACTGCTACGAACATCCATGCCACTGTGGGATTCGAACCCACGAACTCTGGTACCGAAGGCCAGCACCCTAACCAATCGGCCATCTTTCGGCTGACGCCAACTACGAGTTAGCTCGTACTGTGTTTACTTGCCACTTCTGTGCAGCTACGAATAAACTCGTAGTAGTATCAGTGCTACTATCGATAGATGGCTTCTGGGAAAAGAACAAAAAATCAATGCTCTTGGAAAATAAATAATTCAGGGCTTTGTTGAATTTCTGTCCACAAATTACAGTTTGTTAAAATATAATGTGATTAAATCAAATTGTCATTTCATTCCAGATCTCTGAAAATTTCGGTGGCATTCAACGTGTTAACAAGGTTTTTCAAAGTAATTTTTCCTCATTAGTTTTAAATCTATGGGAGATACAGGGTAATTAAAGTTCCATTTTTAAAATGCTGCGAAAGAAGAACCACCTGTCTGAATGGCCTTAAATTTGAAATGAATATACTAGAAGAGGGGGGAAACTGTGTAACATTAGAAAGTTCCACAATGTATCCATATATGTCGCTGTAAGTGTGTTCGCTGACCCATCCGAAGACATACAGCAGCAACTAATGATGACCGTGCCGCGACAGTGACTCCATAATGGCTACCAAGCCACTGCTGACCTGAGAGAGGCCCGTCATGGTCCGATTTTAATGTGGTCCAACCCGGTAAGGAGCAAACTCTACAGAGGTAAGCTCGAGACTACCAGGAAGAACACTCGAGAAAGATCACTCAGGTACCCCAGGATATTGAACCCCGTACACACCTGAAGGAGGTGTGCTCCTGGGGGCTATATGTCACTGTAAGCGGCATAACGAAAACGGATTCAGCAACAAGTCCCATTTTAAATCTAAATACCCTCGTCGTTGCACAGTTTTTTTAGTGTGCATGAGTCTTTTGGTTGTTTAAAGGGAAAAAAGGCTCCATACACCGCTTTTTTTTTAACACATGCAATGTGTTTTGAGCAAAAATGTCTTTCAATTTGCATAGTATGTCCCTTACAGCGCCACCTAGTGATACAATTGAAACTTTTGTTTCTCTCTTTCATTTTCTTCCATTATATTCTTCAAATTTCTAGGGGCTTTACTCTGGACGTTGCGAGTCGGTTTAAACGTTCGTTGTAACGTCACTTTGATGTCAGCTTGAGGACATTATGCAAGCAAACGATCAAGCTCATGTCAAAGTGACGTCACAACGAACGTGCGAACAGAATCGCAACATCCAGAGTAAGCCCCTAAGTAAATCTGACGATTTTTTTTAAACAGTACAGTAAGACCCCGCTTAACACGGGGGATAGTTCCATCAAAGTAGAGCGTAAAGCGCAACAGCGCTAAACGAGACTATCTTAACATGTAAATAATGGGGTATGGAGAAAATGGATAGAAAATTGCTTAGGTATTAAATTTAATAATTTTTTTTAAATAAAAATAAAACCAAACATTTATTTCTTACAAAAATAAAAACAATATAAACGAATATGTTTATAAAAACAAATAAAATTATGAGTCAGTCTATTCTGTGTTTCCAATTTTCTGCCTTTTATCAAGAAGGCATCTAATGTAGTGTTTTTCTTTTGCATTCTGTTAGAAGTTGTTGATAAGTGGATAAAGCATCTATAACACCCACGTCTTACTTTTGGACTCCTGTTAAAATTTGGATCCTTTTCAACAAATTGGTCCATAATTTCAGTTATAGTGGTCAAACTCCTTTTTACAAACACCATCGAAAGTTCTTTTTGTTCTTCTTGTAAATCACTACTATCAATATTTTTGTCTTCTTCTTGCTCAGTTAATTCCTTGAGCTCATCATTAGAAAGACTATTTGCTGTTTCTTGAACTATTTCTTCGACGTCTTCCACATTTACCTCATCTTTTCTTGATTTTTATTATTACCCATGATGAAAACTAAAGATCATAATATTTGTCACTGTATTAATCGTTATAGTATTATATAAATTTATACTTACAATAATGTCAACAAATGTTTCAAATGATAAAAATGCGACCTTACAGCACCGCACCAAACAAAAAACACAACTACACTGTTTCGGATATGCGAGGAATCCCCGGGTTGAAATAAAAGAGCGCTAAACCGAAACAGCGTTAAGCAGGGTCTTACTGTATTTTAAATAGTCATCGTGTAAATTCAGTACAGAGAAAAAGTCATATGAATCATATCTTTTATACCCAGACTTATTTTATTGATCCTTTTGGATTCTTGCGCTTTATGAATCGTATCATTTATTTCTGAGGAAAAAAATTTGCCCTTGGGAATAGCTAGTAACTAAAGCCTTTATTTTCTAACAAGTAAGTCATTACTTTTGGTTAAATTTTTCTTTCGGCTGATTTCATAAGACAGATTTCCCTTAAAGTATTAACAGCCACAACCCCCAAATGCATGATCCCCAAAAGTGTACTCCATTATACCTATTTGGAGATGACCCAAAATTTGGAATTCTTGGGAAGAAAGTACGAAATAACTTTGATGTTCAGTCCACTTCATTAAAAAAGGGATTTTATCTCCAATTTTAGCGAAATGGCTAAATATGGTGGGACGGTCTCAGCGTTCTTAGAAACGATTTCATTTTGGATCGAATCATAAACAATTATGTAATAATCGGATAAGCAGTTGCACATTGAAATTAACATCAATGAAATTCCAAAGAAGCTGTAGCGGAAAATCCCTAAAGGCGAAGATAACTTCTTACCAAACTTTAACAACAAATATCGAGGTAGGATCCAAATAACAAGTTTTTCGTACTAAGCAGATTTAAATGTATAATCCATTCTATGTAAATTCCAATTTGTTACCAAAGTTTACAGGGTTTAATTTTATAAATACATGTAGAGTTTTCCTGGTGGCTAAAATCCACTCTGAAGGTAATCAAAATTGAAGGTGTTCTTCACGAATGCCTAACACCCGTCAAAGCAAGTGGCATGTTACGTGCTATCAAAAGTATGTGACTATCTGTTATGTTAGACATTTTTAAGAGACTTTTATGAGTCCAGATTATTTGATTGCATTTCACATGGAATAAATCATTTCCAGCCACTGGTTATAAATGACATAATAACACAATATCATATTACGAGAAAGATAGAGAGATTGTTTAAATCATTACCGTATCGATTCCTGCAAACAGCATATCAGCTACAGTAACCATAGCTCCACTCAAATCCATACCCTCAGTTGTGCATATTGCTTGCAACAAAGTCAAATCTTTATCATCTGGATCTTTTTTCTTTAAAGCTTCGTAAGACCTATTTATGTACTTAAAGGCAATCCTAAAAATTGGAAATCCGAGTGGAACATTAATAAATTCATAGAATATAAATTAAATAAATAGTTATTTTATTAGCATATTTAAATAAATAATTTACGCTTATGGCCTGTACTGTCAAAGTGAGAATTGCAGTGGTGATCGTAAATGGTTCTAATTATATTTCAGGATTGCATTGAACAATTCAAGCCCCATTGTTCTCCACATAGCTTAATTTTTTTTCTATTTCGTGTTAAAAAATGTAGGTTTTAAACCGGAAATGCAATTTAAAGAAAGAGAATATGAAAAAGGTAATGGTAAATTTTCATTGTACATTTTCGTCTCTTTTCACAAATGGATGAAAGTTATTGTTTTTTACACTGTTTTGAACTTTTCAAGAAAAATTTATCAATCTCCAACTGAAAAATTGGTTGCATACATATACAGTCGATAGCTCGGTGAGGTTCATATCCCCTTTACTTTCGGGATGTTTTTCTCTATACTCTGTATAGAAAGAAGCTTTAATGCATTCGGAAGAATGCTTTTAATGCTTTCGGAAATAGCAACATCTAAGTAAGTGTACTTGGTGACTTCATTAATGCTATTTTGTAGTATTTCGTAGTGTTATTTTGAATTGGATAGCCCACTATGTATGTACTTAGGATCGGTCTCATCAAAATCCTTTAACGGCTAACCGCGATTAACCCGTGTCGTCAACCAATGGTGGGATGCAATCTCCGGTTTAAACAGAGATTAATCGCGGTTAGCCGTTTAAACGAGTTATGTGAGACCGGCCCTTAGGAAATGAAAATTGAAATAAAAATGGTTCGGCAGTCAATACAAAAGGGACTTGAGACAACTCAACTTGTGGTTTCCGGAACTAAAGACAACTTTTGTTTTTGTTTACTTTTACGTGTGTGGTTCTATTCATTTCGATTCTGTGTCTTGTTTATAAGACGAATAAAAAAATTTTTAAACCTATATTCAATTTTTTGTTAATGCTGGTTCAATTTGGATCGACTTTGACAAGACCAAGGGTACGTAACCTTAAACTATTTTCACTCTTGTTTAAGCTAATACGGAACCTTTAATTCTATTCTAACAATTCTTGAGAATGGCTCAATTTCATATGGAAGTGATAGTTTAAAATAGATAATGCAAATGCGTTCCTTTTGCATTTTGCTAACTATTTTAGGATCATTGCCATAGAAACGAAAACGAGGTTTACATGAGATTTCGGTGCATTTTTAGTTTGAGAATTATGCAAGTCAATATGTCAGCAGGAAAGGACGCCAGATCTTCTCGATGTCATTGGTCATCTATGAAGATTGCCTCAATAACGGCTAAAACTCTTGAGAGTTATTTCTATGTACTTCCAGTTATCTATGTGCTACAATGTGTAATAATTCAGTGTGCCCGTGACAGGACGCTACAGCTTCGATATGTCACTCTTTGTTCTTGAAGACTGCTACAATGATGGCAAGAATGCTTTTAAGGGATTTTCAATGTATTTTAATTTAAGGCCTTACGACACGTCCAAGTTTAACTCGTTGAAAGAATAACGTAATTATTTTATGATTACTTCTCCAGGTAATGCAATGCGAGGATTTTTAGTGCTATAGCGAAACATTTTTAACCGGTTAAAGGCCGTATTACAAGTCGACTTGAAATGAAATAAATCAGTTGAAAATGTTTTGATATCACACGAAAAATCCAGTCATGGTTCATCTGGAGAAGGAATAATAAACTGAGGACGTTTCTTTTCAACATGTATATGTTGGCGTTTAACTAAGCTTTTACTTGTTTAAGCGGACATATCACCTTTTAGAAATCTTAAATAGAAGATTTTTTTTCTCTTATTTTTCGCCTAATATCTTTTTTAATTATTATCTTAAATACACGAGATTTTCAACATTTGTTCTATATTTTTATTTAATTAATTTTGTTGAATATACATTGTTTCTAAAAAATAAGAACTTTTTATAAAGGAAAAAGTGTGATCTTGTTTCAAAGATTTTTTAATTTTTCTGATACACTGTGCGCAGACTGACAAAGTGAGTTTCATTAATTAATATATTTTATCTTTTAAATTAATAGGTATATATAATTAATGAGTACTAATAGATAAATTAATATGTAATTTTAAACTGTTTATAAATTTTTAAAAAGTGTTAGGCATATTACACGAGGGGATTGAATTTTTACAAAAACTAAATTAATGTTTAAAATTCCATTTAAAATATTATAAATGCTAACTGAAATAGATAACAATGAAAAAAGTAAGTAGAGTTTCATTGTAGTCCTATAATGTACTTATTGTGAAAATTTGAAATCAATGTAAGCTATATATTTTTTATTTACAGTGCAAGCAAATTGAAAAAAAAACACTAATTCGAATAAAATGCATTTAAACTTTTTAGTTTCCATAAAAGCTATGATATCAAATATAAAGATTGTATAGTTTTCACAGGTTCTTATTGGAATATTTTAATGGGGTTTATTTTACACGATCAGGAAACGTTCAGAAATTCAAAAAAATGTAAAAATAAAGCATCAAAAATTTAAAGGTTTAAAGGTGATGTGTTCTTTTAAGAGGAATACTTCACTGTGATCATTTCAGAATGCTACGGCTTCGGGTTATAATCGTTCGCCTATAAAACAAGTCATCATTTCGTTCATTTTATAATTTGCACATAAAAACATTTCAAAATGGGGTTTTAAGGCCTTATCACTCGTCAACATGTGCAAGTTGAAAAAGCAATGGGTTCAGTTTAGGATTCTTCTAGCTGTTGAAGAAGACGAGGATTTCTCGTGTAACAACGAAAACTTTTCAGCCTTTAAAGGCTTTATTACACGTCAGCCTCAGTCAAAATATAGGCCGGTATCACCAAAGTCGTTTAACATCTGTGATTAATCTCTGTTTAAACGGAGAACTGGGTCCCACCATTAGTTGGCGCCTTGGGTTAATCGTGATTAGCCGTTAAACGACTTTAATCAGGCCGACCCTAAATCTGTTAAAATGTTTTGACTGTTACACAAGATATCCGTACATTTTTCACTGGAAAAACAATCATAAACTGACTCCATTGCTTTTGAAATTTATACTTAATGACGTGTGATAAAGCCTTTAGAAATTGTCTCTTGCTTTTTCAAGATTCCTCAATGCAAGCACTGAAAGAACTAAGGCTGTATCACTCACTGATGAGGATTTAGAAAATAAGGCTACTGAAAAGCAAGAAAATTACGTTAATGCCATACACACAGATGTTAGATTTAATGTCTATTTCTAATACCTATCAACCACTTTCTTAATCTTCTTTATCTTTAGTAGCTTTACTCTACAATTCTTAAAGATTGTGATAATAAGGCTAGTGAAAAGTAAGAAAATCATGTTAAGACTCTACACACAGTTGTTAGATTTAAATATCTATTTCTAATACCTCCTAACCTCTTTCTCTTTGTTTTGTAACAAATATAATTCTTTACCGTAGAACCAGCAACAATTCGCTTCTTAAAAATATTAAAAGTGTGGAATGAAGATTAGTAATATGCGTTATTTTCGGATTAAAATAAAATTTGATTTTAACCAAGAGATTGTCAGATTAATCAAAAACATACATACTCTGAAAATTCATCAGAAACTTTTTCGTATTTTTTCCACTTCGGGGTGCGGAAGAGCTTCCAAAACTGTACATTCCCCAGGAATCCTTCCATCTTATTCATCAGTGTGAATTGAGTCTGAACTGAATTGATCATCCTCAGACCATCCGAGTCAGCAGTCGCGTTGCTATCCAAACATCCCAGCCTCGTATCGAGTCCAACAAGGGCCACGGCTAACAAAATATTCCAAAATTAAAATATTCCATAAATTTCCTTGTTTTCTTGTAATAAAGCATTTAAAATGAGGAAAATTTCAATTTACTGAAATTTAGATGAAGTTCTAATACATTTCAACCCTGACTAACGAATTTCAAGTTAACAAATTTTTGTAGATAATAGATTGCTATATCCAAACTGTTAAGAAAAATGGTAAATCTCACAAAATGTATAAATCATTAGCTGCTAAGTGCATTAAATAGTGATCTAATTAAAAAAACTCTAATAAAACGTATCATTAATGAATTAAATTATTGAAATCGGTAGTGATTTGACAAAAATAAATAAGTGACAATATAATTAATTTTACCCTTAATTATTGCTCGTAACACTTAATGACCGAGTCAATTTTGTCGATTACATATCCATGCATATCTTAAATCTAAGTTATGGATTTAAGAGAATAAAATAAATATGACGTTTAAACAACTTTGAATACAACTAGCTCGTCAAGTTAGTGATCAGTTATCGTTTTAAATATCATAGGATGCTATTTATGAAAAAAGAAAAAAACTTCGAGAAAAAAGAATTGTTGGTTCTGCTGATATTTGGACAAACCAAGCAGGATTTGAGTTTTCCTCTGGTACTCGTATTAAGGCAAAGGGGGTGCACCTTTTGTTTAATGGGCACTGCTAGGGTGAAAGAACGACTTTGCTCATTTTACCACCAAAATCAGCAGACATGAACATTATTGAGAATATCGGGATGCCTTGCAAGTACAGTTCAGAAGAAATCTCCACCACTCTGTACTGTTAGGAATTTATGGTCAGCCCTGCATGATTCATGTTGTCAATCACTTCCGGCAGCACTACTTCAGACATTAGTCAAGTCCATTTGTTTCATGTTGCGTACTTCTGCAAGCTCGCAGGAGCCTTACACGATATTAGGCACGATATGTAAGAGTTTTTTTACTCTTCAATGTATATGTAGTGTGTCCTTTTTTTTTTAAATTTCTATCTTGTAATATTAAAATAATTTACATATTATTAGTTTATAGTTAATAATAGATTTAACTGCATTTTTTTAAAGCCATAATCGTTTTGGAGTTTTAAATACAAGGTGTAGCCAATAAGCTGGGAATAAATTTCATATGCTTGTAAAGCGATTTCTTGCTCAACGTTGAATTCCGGAACTGTCACACAAGCTGTATTCCCCAGATTTGTCACCATCGAACTTTTTTTTTCTACCTAAACTTAAAATGAATTTAAAGGGGAGAATATTTTCAGACTTTGCGAACAATCCAGCTCCTGTCACACAGGTGTTCATAGTGGTACTAGAGAAAGAGATTTTAAGGACAGATAAAATTTGTGAATACGTTGTAAGAAGTACATAGGGTACGGCGGAGATTGAAGGTCTGTAAAAAGTTTTCTTGTGAGATCTTACTAAATGTATTACTTATTTCAGCATTGATGGGACTCATTGGACTCCCTTTGTATCTCGGAATTCTGACTGCACTATACATCTAAAGTTTATGAACTATTTTTTAAAACATTTTAAAAAAAAAGTTACTTAACAATAATCTCTTTTGTATATAATAATCTGTTCTATTTTACTTTATTTAGTTTATCCTTGTTTTGCCTTATTATTGCATACGAATATATTTTTAACAAATTTGGACAACATTTGTTGATTTATTGAAGAGTTAATCTATAAGAAATATTTGTACGTTAAATTTTCATAAAAATAAGGAATTTTCTTAATTTAAATTTAGTTTTCAATGATTTAAATTAATTTAAAACTTAAGACATAGAGTTTGAATACCGTGTTTCATTATAATGTATCAGGAGTACCCGGTAAAAGTTTAATAGGAAACTGTGAAAAATTAAGACGCAAAGTACATTTTAAAAATTTTTGAAAATGGATCTTTAAAACAAAATATCTGATTTAAAACAATTTTTTTAAAAAAAAATTGATTTTGTATATACTTTGATGTTTATATCTTAAACGCATCATAACTGCAGATTAATAATTTAGAAAAATACTTTATATCGTTCACTGTTCTCTTAACCGTTTGAGTATTAAAAGCTGATATATGCTTTAAGTACGGAATAAAATGCATAATTACTTTTGGGCGGATTGTAGTGACGTTTGTACTTAACTCTAATTATTATAAAAAAAAGTATTTTTTACCAAAAAATATATTTTTTTCTCACCTATTGCTGCAAAAATTCCATGATTTTTAACATAAAGCGCAAATTAAGTTCGATCATTTAATTTGATTACCCTTTTTTACTGCATACCTTACACTGTCCTTAGTTTCCCCCAAGCATTTTTTCAAAAGAAAAGCTTTTTTAGTTATTGATTGGCTTTCATGTGGTATTTTGTTTGCTAACCATTCTTTCTGTATAGCATAATTAATAATCGAAGTAAATTGTAATCAATTTAATTTTTTACCCAGGTAATTTTCTGGATACGTTTAATAAGCCAATTCATAACTGACACTGACGTATCAAAAGCAAAGACTGGATATTCTGTCCACATATTGTTATCAGTGTTACATTACGTTGTAAACACAAAAGTGTGAAATGAAAAATGGGAAAATGGCCATTGAATTCAATACAATTCACAATTAAAAATCCTAATTCAATGACATTAATAAAAACCGAAATCAAAATGAATCCAACTGCTCTCAATTCCTGGCCGAATGATGGCCGATTGGTTAGGGTGCTGACCTTCGGTACCAGAGTTCGTGGGTTTGAATCCCACAGTGGCATGGATGTTCGTAGCCGTTCGGAATCGGCTTTAAGCTGTAGGTCCTCGTCTCATTAGCCCTCGTGTTGCAAAAAGTAGACCGTAGCACTCCAAACCAAACCAAAAGCTCTCAATTCCTGCGAAAATTGAAGTAGCAAACAGCAGAGCGACAGCGTTTCTACGCATTCTTAGCACAACACATGTAAAGCTCAATACTGCTTTGGCGGACTCAAATGGTTAAAGATTGGATTAGTTTTGAAGAGTTAAAGATTGGATTAGTTAGAAACTTACATTCGAGCGCCCATTTATAGAGCTCGTCTAGGAAGTTGGGAACTTCTTGATTAGGACCTTTGATTTCGATCATCCGCTTCACAAAATCTCTCGCTACTTCTTGCATTGGTTCCATATATTCCATGATAGCTTTGGGTTTCATCAAATGTTTCTGAGTCTTTTTACGTAAGTCGTGCCATTCTTTGCCCTGCCTAATAAAGCGGAGAAAAAATTATTATTGAATAATATTATCCTGTACAATTTACAACTAGAAAAAGCCTAACCCTTTGAAGAAATTAATAAATATTCATATTGCTTTTTAGGGTTGACATGATTTAAATCAGTTGATTTAAATCATGATTTAAATCTTGATTTAAATAATTTTTTTTCTCTTCTTTTAAAACATATATTTCAAAGACAGGAGAATTAGGAATCAGCACAGAAATACCAATAAGTAAATAAGTGTAAATAGATAGCATGTTTTTTCCAAGAATTTAGAGGTTGTTATCAGAAAGTATGTAGTAAGGGTAGGTACAATGACTAGTTATGACTAGTGGAATTCATTTTATGTAATGGGAGGTAAAGAGAGTATTACAGAACTTGAAATCCAGTTTATCTACCAAAATAGAGAGAGTGTGTGTGTGTGAGTGAGTGTGAGAGAGAGAGTCTGTGTAAGAGAGTGTGAGAGAGAGAGAGAAGAGAGAGAGAGAGAAAATATTAACTTAAGCACATTACAATTATTTTTCTAAATTTTATGATTTTATGATGAAAATAACAATTTCTTGGGACATGTCTTCTGTTTTCAATATAATTTCAATAAAATACAATTATAATAAAGAGTTTTGAGTTAAAATATCATTCTATCTCTCTATCTCTCTCTATCCATCTATCTCTCTATCTCCCTCTCTATTTTTTTTCTATCTCTATCTCTCTATCTCCCATCTCTATCTCTGTCAAACTCTCTCTCTATCTCTCTCTCTATCTATCTCTATCTCTCTATCTCCCATCTCTATCTCTCTATCTCTATGTTGTGTATATATATATATCTATGTGTGTGTGTGTGTGTGTGTGTGTGTGTGTGTGTGTGTACACACACACACACACACACACGACTTAGTATTTCGCCCCTCGGCGGCGTCAATCCTCCCTGTTCCTGTTAAATTTTTTTTCTACACTCTGCATTAAAAAGGTTTTAATCATCTATGGGATTAAAACCTTTTAAACAAAATCAACTTCTTTCAGATATTCGTATATCACCGGTTGTGGAATAAAATTAGTAAAAAAATTTAGTTCTCACTGAAATAATAACACGTCAGTATGCTCCAAACCACTGACCTAACGATCTTGTAGGCCTAAAAACAATCATGCCTAAAACGGATTCGAAATCTGTCTCTGGTTCTCAACGTTAGTATTCTAGTGTATTGGCCATCGCCTAGCCATTTCATCTCACATAGACGTTTTATAATAAAGTAAATTCCAAAACAACTATCACATTAAATAACCACGTCTTTCAACCTAATTACGCCTGGAAATATATTTTTAAATAAACATTAAGCTGAACTCTAGTTCTACTAAACCTTCAAATGCATTTGACGAACAAACTTTCACCAATTATTAAGAGAAATTAGCTGTTTGTGTCGGCTTTTACTAAATAAAATAGCATGAAAAGTAATTCAAATTCATTTTCCAACCGCAACTCGCTGATTTCGACACTCCACATTCTCCGTATTTCTATTTTTCGAAATATCGAATTTGTAATTTGAATAACAGCACAGCCAGACATAATGAACAAGCATTATTATCAAACTCCTGTTATTAAAAATCATTATATTATCTACTTGGGCATATTAAGAATCTTTAGGAAGCGTGTACGAAATTTCTTTTATAAAATTTCCAATACCAGTGGAAATGACCGAGTGAACTAATTGCATATTCATTTGTAATAAAGTTCACTCGTGAAATTATTAATCCTTTGATATTCCAACTCTTTACAAAATCGACTTTGTGGCCGTTTATAAATTGAATACTTGAATTGAGAATTTTAATGCAAATTTGCTATAGTTGTTACAACACACTTGACTCAGCAGGCAGAAAATTTTTCTATATCGAATAAGGAAAATATTAATAAATAATGATATTGTTATATTTTAAAAGCTTAATTCAAGAAAATTTTAATACTCATGATAATATATATATGTACAATAGTCGTGCTAATATTCTTAATTTTAGTAAAATATTGTTTTTTTAATTCATCTAATGGATATAACAAATAGGTTTTTAGCTATTCCCTACTTATCCCCTTCATTTTTAGATTAATTCTTATGAAGATGCAATTTAACATTTTTTTCAAGCAATGTGTGTATGTATGTCTTATATTTTATGCATAATGTATCAAATTTATGTGATACATTAAACTTTATTCTCTCTCTCTCTGTGTCTCATATATATATAACTGTATCTCTCTAATATCTCTCTCTCTCTCACTCTCTCTCTCTCTCTATATATATATATATATATATATATATAATATATATATATATATATATATATACACACACATACACATGACTCAGTATTTTGCCCCTAGTAGGCGGCAATCCTCCCTACTACTGTTAGATTTTTTTCTACACTCTGCATTAGAAAGGTTTTAATGTACTATGGGATTAAAACCTTTTAAACAAAATAAAGAACAAAAATTAAAAGGTTAACGTCAAAAATTGATATCATTGGGGCGATACCATGAATAACCGCACATATATTTCTATAAATTTGACACTGGATATTTATGCTTTAGATTTATTATTACGGTATATTTATGATTTAAATTTTGAATGCTTGTTCTCTGTTTTATGACTGAAGGAATAAGCCTATAAAACCAACGTGTGGATCATCTAAAAAGCATTTGTATGTTAGTATCTGGATAATGAGTTATATTTTCGCCACCACTGATCTAGTGGCTATTTTGCTCGACTAGAATTCTGGGGTTCCTGAATTCATGTACTCTGTGGAAATATGTTCATGCTGTGGAATATGTTCATGTACTCTGTTGGAAAATCTTTAGGTAATGTGTTAATTGAGTCTTAGAAATGTGGTTGGACTATACCTAGCGAAAATGCTCGTTTTTCTGAGCATGTTAAAAGTGACATTAATTTCTTACTTACAAAACCACTAGTCCATTCGACTGATATCACTTTTTTCTCTATGAAAATTATTTTATCAACAATAATTTATATTATTTAGCCTTAATTCTATTATAAATCAAGTTTTTCGTCCCAAAAGGTAATATAAAAGTTTTCATCGTGTCATTCCTACTTCAGAATATAACAAATGCCCCAGGCTGTTCACTCACAAAATCACAAGTCCTGTCGATCGATACCACTGTTTCCTGGATTCTCTGTAAGCCTTGATGCACTCTAATTCTCCTCTGTTAGGGTAAGGCCCTTCATTCCTGCTGACTGCTTCCATGTCATCAGGTCTTGCAGAAGTCACTACGTTCAAGGGGCCAAATTTTTCCCGCCAAACATCGCCATACAGCTGACGCTTATGTCGAATGGCCAAATGAAGCTTCAGTATACTGTAGCGACCTAAAAAGGATATTGAGACAGTAAATCTTTTGGTTTAACTACTGGAAAAAGTTTGACCTGACGAGGTTTGGATAACTAATACCGTATTTCTTCGTGTGTAACACATTGTTTGTATTCACAAATTTAGGGCAATGCTTTAGATATGTGTTATACACGGAACAATTTTTATTGCTTCCTGTAATCGCACGATATATCTATGAATCAAGTATTCAGGGAAAAAATGAAACTCGGAAAATCTTTCCCAATAGAAGTATTTGTGCATAATTATGTCACTCCTATTGCATGTCTTTTATACAATAGAACAAGTATTGCTATTTATGAATTTTACACTAAATGGTCAGTCATGATGAAATTCTTGACTATGTTATCCAAAAACTGAAAGAACTTTGAGTTCTTCCAGTTTTTGAATGAATTAGGATATTTTAATTATAACAATTAGAAGTTAAAAATGGAGTCATGTGTAAAATAATATTGAAACAGGTTTAGAGGTTCATTCATTTGCTCATTGTACCAGTTTGTATATACATGGTTTCAGCGCACCTGGAAAGTCAGGGAAAGTCATGGAAAATCATGGATTTAGACAATGGATTAATTTTGTCGTAGAAAGTCTTGATTTTTCAAATAAAATGAGTAAAAGTCATGGAAAGTCATGGATCCGCTATACCGATTAAAAGAAAATGCATTGAATTGTTTAATTCTATATTTACTTGTCATTTGGCTGAAGTTACTGAGTTTGGTATTTATGTATTATCCTATTGACCATATTACCAAGTAAAATTTGTTCACCAAGGAAAAAAGCAAGAAAGCTTAAAAAGGTTCAAAGCAAGAAAGCTTAATGTTTGGGTAAATGTATATTATTCTGGTTTTTTCTTAAATTATAGATCAAAATTTTATTAATATAATAACTAACATTTTTTTAATAAAAATTAAGATTTTTGTACAAAATATAAGTTTATCTCAAGGGATACTGTATATAAACATTATAGAGTTACATTTGGCTATAATTCATGGTCACCTGGATAATACCAAAGTACCCTGAATTGAAATTGGAAACATTTTGATTGAAAAATTGCTATATGATTAAACTTAGGTATGTAGATACAACAATTTATTTTTATGTATGTGAATTTATTAACACTTACTTTATAAGTTTATAGTTGTTTTTTTTTTTTTTGATAAAATTCCTGTAATTTCTCTAAAGGCATATATTTTATTTGTATGTACATCAGAAGTTTTATTCATATATACTTTAACGAAAGCTTTTTAAAGTCATAGTAAATGATCTGCTAAATAAGGGAAAGTCATGAAAAGTCATGGATTTGAAACATTTTATTTTGGCAGATACCCTGTATATAATCTTGAATCATTTCCATGCTTAATTTGTGGTACACATTATATACGAGTGCAGTAAGTTAATCAAGGCAGATTAGCCCTGCTAAATGTAAATAGCATAGTATAGCATAGCTGAAACCTGTGTGTAATTTTTTTATAACAGATGGTGACTAACTGAAAATTAAGAACGGAGAAAAAAAACCGAATAGGCAGAAACACAGCAGAGAATCAATTTAATCAACTAAGGGCAGGTCTCGCCAAAGTCGTTTAACGGCTAACCGAGATTAACCTCTGTTTAAATGGAGAATTGCTTCCCACTATTGGTTGGAGCCATGGGTTAATCGCGGTTAGCCGTTAAACAACTTTGGTAAGACCAGCCCTTAAACAGGTAAGTTGATACGTGGAACATTAAGTTGGAGCACTGGGTCATGAAGGGCCTAAAAGATCAGGACCTGTGGTCTCCTACAACTTAACTAACTTCGCATGGATGACATACATGATAAATATATGGAAGAAACCATGGTAGCTGTAGTAAGCAAATAAGAAAAGGGGTAACACCCCAAAATTCTTACTATTAAAAAATTGAGTTGGACCTAAAAACCATCAAAAGGAAGAAATTATAAAATGAAAGAAAGATATGTTAACACATTGTGTGCGGGTACATATCGCAGCGGAATTGTACCCGGAGCAGGCGTGTTTTGCGCGTAAATTTAGTTATTCAGTTAAATCTCAATAGATCGAAAATGATTTAATTTTACATCAGTCGATGAGACTAATGTAAAAACTAGTTTTTATTTGTCTAAATTTAGTAGAGAAGAACATTAGGCTTCGTTTTCCTGTAACTACCGTTATTTTGTACCCACAAACAAACCATATTTTACACTAACCTGTACTAGTACGTGACCCGCATACAATGTGTTAAATAGACGTAGAACAGGTAGACAGTAGAAGTGGCATGGGAAACTCATGATGGTAGACTAAAGTTGCTAGTGGTAAGTCCCACTTCTTGCGCTCTACCACTTAAATTGCCTATGCCTGTGACACAGCAGTACGAAATTCACCAATGTCCAAGCTAGATATACCTGATTGGAGTTATATTGAACCCCATCGCTTAACTCACCTGAGCCTGAGCAATAGAATTAAACAACTCAGTAGTATCCGAGTAAGTTCTCAATTTACGTTCTTAGACACTAAAATTTCCAACACAGTTATATGAAATTCAGGAACAAATGTTTATTATTTGTTCATATGTATAGATTTTTATCTTTCAGACTAAGTACCTAATTCTGTTTACCAGAAAGTAATAGCTAATTTATAGTGTTTAGTAAACATTATAAATATGCAATTAAAAGTTTGTTTTAATATAAGACGGTGATTATTTATTGTATTTAAATGGGGTTTTATAAGAACTATAATTAATATATAATGCAGAAACTTTGTTTAGAACCATAAGAAGCTCGGAATTATGCTTACATGTTGTAATGCGTATGTACGTTGTAACAGCATGATAACATTTTTAAACATTTAAAGAATAGGATGTGAGTTGTACTCTAAAAAAAGGCAGATAAAAAGTAGATAAAAAGAGTAGAAAAAAATAGATAACAAGGAAGTAGATAAAAAAGTAGATAATAGTAAATATTGTTGCTTTTCTAAAACGGGATAATCTTTTTTTATTGTAATAACAACAATCTTTTTTAAAACAGTTTTAGAATGCCTATGTTTGATTAAAAAATTAATTACAATAAGACAAGCCCTTGCGCTGTTACTAGTTCTTTTGTAAATACCGAATTCTTGTTTATTATTAATAAACCATGAGTATTTTTAAAATATCAAAGGATGCAAATCTCAAGATAATGTATCAATTACATAGATAAAGAATTGTTACTATTTTTAAATCTACTCTGACAGTGCATGGGAAATACTTTAGCTGGAGTTAAAGTTCGTTTATTCAGAAGGATTTCTTTTCAGAATTGACAACTTCAAATTGATATATCTCAAATTCTGTTCAAGTTAGGCTTTTTTTATTTTTGGACAAATATTTTTTAAGCATTTTATTGCTATTGTCTTGAAAAATTTCAAGGAAAGTTTTAAGAAAATATTTTCCCCCTTTTAAATTAAATTATTCTTTAAAAACTATTTTTTTACTTTAATAACAGCTTAAAAAATTGTCAAGAAAATTTGTAACAAACCCCGGATACACATTTAACGTGATTATAATATACAAATAAATGTACTTTTCATTTACCGAGTACAAGTATAAGTTACCAAACATTGCCAAGTATTGCTCTTTCATGCGTCATAATTTGTTTTAAATACAAAATATAACCACACAAGTGTTTTCAAATAACCATTTGAGGCCTAATTATATTCATACCGAAGGCTAGGCGTTAAGTAGCTAGTTTAAAATATACACTGAACCGTTTAAAATAAAATATAACTACTATAAAAAGAATATACAGAAACGTCATAACCGAAGAAACGTGTGTGACGTAAAATTTTATGTAACACCAAGGAAAAAAAATTGAATGAACCGAAGGTTATTACGGAACGTAATAGCCTTCGTTTCCAAGGTTACTTCTTACACGAAAGATGAAAAGCTGGAAATAGGCGATGGCTGTTTGTGTTAGTGGCGAAGATGGCGTCATTATTACTTGATAATACTGTGTTCTTTCATTTTTTATCACAGAACATCGAACTCAGGAAGTAGCGTATAACATTCTAAAGTTTAGTTTTCTCTGGACAGAGGAAACATTCTTTCAGTGAATGGACAAAGTGTTTCAATTTGAAGTTTTTTGTTTCTTTAAAAGCAATAATTGCAATAATTGGTGAGATGATGTATTGTATCTTAACACATTGAGTGCGGGACACATACTAGTACGTTTTTCTCGCTGTGAATTTTAAGCTGAACTTAACTTTTAATTTTAA
Organism: Pardosa pseudoannulata; assembly: GCA_032207245.1. Lineage (NCBI taxonomy): Eukaryota > Metazoa > Arthropoda > Arachnida > Araneae > Lycosidae > Pardosa > Pardosa pseudoannulata. The sequence goes on along the minus strand of CM063504.1, from coordinate 27,286,638 downwards.
TTTTTTAACTTTAATTTTATTTCTTGTTCTAATTTAACGGAATTTCACTTATTATTTCTCTCATCATCATTCACCTATATCTTCACTGTCTTGTACAATAATTTAGTAATTTTAAAAAAATTAAAAATTTTAAAAAACAAATAAATTTTTGCTATCTTTAAACTTCCTTCTTTTTATTTTAAATGTATTTCATCTTAATTTATTTAACTTATTAAGGGCCTAGCAATTTATTTCACCCCATCATTAAGACCTGCATTTTTATACTTATTGTTTTTCATCTTAGAAAACTGGACACCTGATTTTGAATTCTTAACTTGCAACATGGGTGAAGGCCTTCTGCCAAGGCCAAACAATGGTCGATTGGTTAGGGTGCTGGCCTTCGGTACCGGAGTTCGTGGGTTCGAATCCCACAGTGGCATGGATATTCGTAGCCTTTCGGAATCGGCTTTAAGATGTGGGTCCCGGTCTCATTAGCCCTCGTGTTGCAAAAAGTAGACCGTAGCACTCCAAACCAAACCAAACCAAACTTTCGGCCAAGGTACCCCGGTCAACTCTTCAATAGCTAACTAGTACGTTTTCTGACGATTGATACTTGAGATCGAGTCACGTACTAGTACGGGTTAGTGTCACAACACGGTTTGTTCGTGGGTACAAAAATAAAGGTATATACAGTTAAACAAAGCCGAGTGTTCTTGTCTTTCATTTTTTTATAATGTAAAAATGTTTTTATATAACATAATTCGAAAAAATTAAAATTATATACTACTATTTCTATTTGATTTTTCATATTTACGATACTATAATAAATTTATCCACTAAAAATATATTTTTTGTTTACAAAAATCTTATGGTTGTTATTTATATATTCCTATTTATATATTTGTTTATATATTTCAATATAAAATGCAAAAAAATGATTAAAAAATTAAATAATTTTCGATCTATTGAGATTTAACTGAATAACTAAATTTACGAGCAAAATTACGGCTCCCGGTACAATTCCGCTGCGAAATGTACCCACACACAATGTGTTAAGGAGTTTCACTGCCCTTAAATATTTCAAAATAGCCATTTTTCTAATCAAATATATGTGAAAGCATGTTCAGTTTTGAAAAATCTAAAATAAATCCTATCACTTAATGAGTTTATTAAAGAGTTAAAACTTATCAGTTTATTCATAGAAAACGCATGGTAAAATACCTTTACATATTTTTTCTCAAATAGTAATTTTTCAATCTTGCGCTATTAACTCGTGAACTATTACATGTGTTTTTATAAAGTCTTCGCAATACGCAAAATCATTTAAAATCTTCAGTATCAACTTTAAGCTAAAAAGTTTTCCTTATACGTTCATTTTATGCGCTATCTCTTAAGACATGGTGTTTATCCCAAAGTAACAATAAACGAATTTAAATTAAAATTAAAAAGCTGGCACGAAATATTTACCGGTCCGAGGTACAACATACACACTGTATGATTGTTATTTACACTCATCTGGAAATAAAATTTTTCATGGAAGTAGCCTTAATATATTTAAGTATGACGTCTGATTTATTGATGAAATTGATTGAGGGTTGAAATATGATGGAGGTCATCTAAAAAAACGAAAAATCAAAACATTTATTTTATCAGGTGGAGCTTCATTGGGTTACAGAAATTAAAATATTTCCTGGACGTTCTACAGAAATCTTCCCAAAATTAGTAATCCTATGATAAATTCAATTCCTGTTTATGAACTTAGAATTTTCTCTTCTGTTAAAAGCCCCAGAGAGGGTGTAGCGTGCTGAACTCTAAATGAGCTGGAAAAAGGATAGCGGAGGCCTCGTACGGACTAAAGATTTTTATTAGAAACACAAAATGTTGAAGTTATGGTGCAGAAGAAGATGAGCACTAGATAGTAAGTACAATGAAAAGATTATCGTGCAGGAATCAGCCTTACTAATCGGCATTGTTCCAAATATCATACATGGAGAGAAAAAAAGGGGGAGGACACTCTCAGTCAGTCTCCCAATTCTATCAGCCGATGAGTTCACAGGAGACTCGATCGGTCAAAAAATCACCATGGGCCATGAACTCCGGTCTTTTTATATCGCCGTCTGCCCGCCAATTTCCATCTTAGCTGATCGGACATCTGGTTGATGACGTGGTGAGGAACCGCTTTGTAGAACTATAGCCGGACAGGTGTAAGCCTGGTTCCAAGGGAAGGTTGCAGTAATCGGGAAAAAGGAAAACGCATGCACCACGTGGTAGTGGCTTGTTTGTGCATAACCCTCGTTTACAAAATAAAGTTTTAGAGAGAGACCAACCCGGAATCGATAATGAAAAAAATACGATGGCTATTAAAAGAGAGGATATGCTTACCTACTACTGGGAACAATAACCACGAGCTGCCAATAACTGGTAATAATAGAGGACCCGGCATCTCCTCAAACGGCTTTGCATTTCTGAGCAGAGTTTCTTGGCCGTTGCTGATAGATCCTGCCGTACTTTGCAATCTGTTTTTCGTGTTGAATACATGTGAAAAGGATTTCTTGAGGATTCTGAGCGATTTCATCTTACCGTTTCCAAGCATAATTTTCTAAAACCAAAATAAAGAAGGGTAACATAAAATTATGTTTTTCTCTTATGCATAAAAATACAAATTTGAATATTACATACAAAATTCAAAAGATCTTAACGTTTTGTGGGATTCGTCCCTCCTTTTCATTCGGAACACTTGAACTAACTTAAAATTACTATTGTAGTGTTTGGATTTTGATTTTGTTTTAAAATGCTAATATTGTAATGTAAATGTAAATATTGTAAATAGATGGCGCTGCTTGCAGCGGCGCGATGTTTGTTGAGGGACGGAGAGTCTGTGTAGAGAGAGCGTCGAGTAAGGACGCATCTGCCGCGTAGGGCAGCTCATTCGTTAAAGTTTTGTTATTCTTTTGTTTTAAAATTTTGCACTCGTACGAACCAGCCACGACAACTATTGCACATAGGTGATGGCATTTCTCTCCAGGCATTTTTGTATAGACGGTGGGAGCATAAAATATCATGCTTCTACAATGGAAAAGAGATTTTGCAAATAGTATAGAGGCTTGGAGCGCTGCAGTTAGTTTTTTTTTATATAAACGGGGTAAAGTACCTACGTAATCTCTCGCTGTTCGGTAAGACCATCTTACAACAGTTACCGACTGTTTGATAAACACCTGCTGCTATTTTATTAGATACTGGCTATGTTTCTGCGTGATATCACAGCGCAAACTATAACCAAAAAGCTCCTAAAAGTAATAGACTCGGTCGCTCGGTCGAACTAATGTTCATGCCATTGGTATCTATCTGTTAGATAGAAAATATAATCTTGGACATAATAAAATAAATAACTAAAATACATATTGGCATAATCTACAAATATAGAATTTACAAGGAATTGTTAAAATCCCATACCTGAAATCTATAAAATTAATAATTTAAGGTATCCGTCTACGTTCGCTCTTAGCAGCTTTTAGATGTACTATCAGCAGTATTAAAAGAGATATGCAAGGAAAAACATATTACTTTCATCGTCTTCCTTTTAAAAAAAAACCTGAATGTAAACAATGGCTTACCAAGCTCAAAAGGAAAGATTTCGTTCCTACTGAATATAGCCACCTTTGCTGCACCTTACTTTTGAATATTTTCCAAAGAAAAATCGTAAATTGGTAAAGATTAACAAAAAATGAAATAAGCCATTTCAATTTCTGTGTAATGTAAAATATTAAGGTAAGATAATGGACCAAACGTATGCTATTCACACTTTTCTATGGGAAAGCGAGCAGGTGGAAAAAGGAAAACGCATGCACCACGTGGTTGGGGCTTGTTTGTGCATAACCCTCGTTTACAAAATAAAAAAGTTTTAGAGAGAGACCAACCCGGAATCGATATTGAAAGAAATACGATGTCTATTAAAAGAGATGATATGCTTACCTACTACTGGGAACAATAACCATGAGCTGCCAATAACTGGTAATAATAGAGGACCCGGCATCTCCTCAAACGGCTTTGCATTTCTCAGCAGAGTTTCTTGGCCGTTGCTGATAGATCCTGCCGTACTTTGCAATCTGTTTTTCATGTTGAATACATGTGAAGATTTCTTGAGGATTCTGAGCGATTTCATCTTACTATTTCCAAGCATAGTTTCCTAAAACCAAAATAAAGAAGCGTAACATAATTTTTTTTCTTTTGCACAAAACTACAAATTTGAATCGGATTATTACATACAAAATTCAAAAGATCTTAACGTTTTGTGGGATTCGTCCCTCCTTTTCATTTGGAACACTTGGACTAACTTAATATTACTATTGCACACAGGTGATGGTATTTTCCACCAAGCATTTTTGTATGGAGAATGGGATCATTAAATACCTTGCTTCTGCAGTGGAAAAGAGATTTTTCTAATACTATAGGGGCTTGAAAATCTGCAGTCAGTTTTTTTTTTATATAACCCGATAAAAGTACCTACATAATCTGGGGCTGTTCGGTAAGTATTAATTATGTATACAATTTTTATGTTTTAAGGTATCCGTCTACGTTCGGAGAACTTTTTTCTTTAAACGTAGAAACTACTTCATGTTTTTACATTTTTAGATTTTTTTATATTATCATAGAGAATTTCTTAAAAAATTTATTCCTGGAGAAGTTTCCCTTCTTCGTATGTCTATATTCTTTGATGATGATCTTTAGACAGGGATCTACTGATTAAACTCTATTCCAAACAACTTCGACCATTCCTGCCAGCAGGGAGATTTGTACCCGCATACTCCGGATACTGAAATGGAAGGTCTGACCAATACATCATCATTCCGTATAGCATAGAAGATATGCATTTCATCAGAGTTTCTAAGTCAGTATTTTTCCATCAATGTAAGGCTATCATTCCAGACATCATTCCAGATAAGTGACTATGATAGTAAGCAGCAATTATTCTTACAACAGTCAGCGATTGTTTAATAAACACCTGCTGCTATTTTATAGATACTGGCTATGTTTCTGCGTGATATCGCAACTCAAACTATAACCAAAAAGTAATACAGACTCGGTCACTCTGTCGAACTAATGTTCAAAGCCATTTGTGCCTATCAGTTAGACAGAAAATTTAATCTTGGACATAATAAAAAAATAACTAAAATACGTATTGGCATAATCTACAAATATAGAATTTACAAGGAATCGTTAAAATCCTATACCTGAAATCTATAAAATTAATAACTTAAGGTATCTGTCTACGTTAGGTCACTGTTCCAAATATCATACACGGAGAGAAAAAAGGGGAAGGACACTCTCAGTCGGTCTCCCAACGCTATCAGCCGATGAGTTCACAGAGACTCGATCGATCAAAAAATCACCATGGATCATAAACTCCGGTCTATCGCCGTCTGACCCGCTGATTTCCATCTTAGCTGATTGGACATCTGGTTGATGACGTGGTAAGGAACCACTTGTAGAACTCTAATTGGGCAAGTGTAAGCCCAAGGAAAGATTGCAGTAATCGGGAGCAATATCTACGATCTATAGGACATCATTAATCGATGTCTCTGACAAACCTCTGGAGAACAAGGTAGGGAAATACTTCTGCTTCCCTTACAATGTAGAGGATTTCTGTCATGTGAGACTTTCTTCGGGACGCCATTGAAACGAACACTGGAAACACTTCACCAACATCCTAATGAATTTCACAGACGGAATGATTGAGATGGTCCTCGGTGTTAACAATCCTCTATTGAACAGCATCCTATTCTGCACGAAACAACGTCCTTTCGCAAGGTAAAGATGAGCTCAGTTCAAGTGCTCACAAAAGGCGCGTTCGCTATTTCTACCTTATGCCGTTTTTTCTCACGGTAGTAGATAAGTCTGTAACTGGGAATTTAATGTAACGAGAATTCGTTACAAGGGCTTCTTAGAGGCCTGATACTTGTCTTTCACCCGCAAAGCAGAAAAGTGGCAGATACTATTGTACTTTTCGTTTTTTCTTTCTGGTTTTTAATTTTTTCCTATACCTATTGGGTATTCCGTTCAATCCCACACGTTGTGTGCCTTTGATCTCCCTTTTTAGTAATAGGCACTTTTAGTATATATTTGATAATTTTATAATAAAACACTTTTGTTTTATCCAGCAGCCTGTTAGCTGCACTGAACTTATTTTCCGATTTCTGTCATCACAAACGTGTTTTGTACTTTTTTGCTTAAATTTTCACTTCAGCAGCTGTTGTACTATTATTTTTAATAACAGGAAAGAAGCAGATTATTTCCTGAAGTTTAATTCTACTCTAGAGTTGCCCATTTATAACTTTTCTTCATTTATTAGTTTCGAGATAAAGTAATAAACTTTCCCCCGAAGTTCAGGAACAAATTTTTAATATTTCACCAAAAAGACCTCTATGTTTTTATCCGTGATCTTATTTTTTCGGATTTACTGTACGTGTTCTGATAAGAATAGGGAATATGAGGGCTATGCACCGTTTGGTATCAAGAGTATAGAAAATCACTTGATTACATATTTGTTTACATATTTGTTTACACCACTGCTTACTATTGCACATATGTACACTCCCAATTTTATTTTATCATTTCCAGAAATACCTCGCTCCTAGCAGCTTTTAGATATACTATCAGCAGTATTAAAAGAGATATGCAAGGAAAAACATATTACTTTCATCGTCTTCCTTTTAAAAAAAAACCTGAATGTAAACAATGGCTTACCAAGCTCAAAAGGAAAGATTTCGTTCCTACTGAATATAGCCACCTTTGCTGCACCTTACTTTTGAATATTTTCGAAAGAAAAGTCATAAATTGGTAAAGGTTGATCAAAAATGGAAGAAGCCATTTCAATTTATGTGCATTGTAAAATATTAAGGTAAGAAATTAGACCAAACGTTTACCATTCACACTTTTCTATGGGAAAGCGAGCAGGTGGAAAAAGCAAAACGCATGCATCACGTGGTTGTAGCGTGCTTGTGCTCCTTTACAAAATAATAAAGTTTTTGGTGAGAGACCAACCCAGAATCTATTGAAAGAGATGCGATGGCTATTAAAAAAAGATGATATACTTACCTACTACTGGGAACAATAACCATGAGCTGCCAATAACTGGTAATAATAGAGGACCCGGCATCTCCTCAAACGGCTTTGCATTTCTCAGCAGAGTTTCTTGGCCGTTGCTGATAGATCCTGCCGTACTTTGCAATCTGTTTTTCATGTTGAATACATGTGAAGATTTCTTGAGGATTCTGAGCGATTTCATCTTACTATTTCCAAGCATAATTTTTCTAAAACCAAAATAAAGTAGCTTAACATAAAATTATGTTTTTCTCTTTTGCATAAAAACACAAATTTGAATCTGATTAGCACATTAAAATTCAAAAGATTTTAACATTTTGTGGGATTTATCCCTATTTTTCATTCTCAACACTTGGAGTACTTAATATTACTATTGCACACAGGTGATGGGATTTTCCACCAAGCATTTTTGTATGGAGAGTGGGATCATCAAACGCCTTGCTTCTGCAGTGGAACAGAGATTTTTGCTAATAGTATAGGGGCTTGGAGCGCTGCAATCAGTTTTTATATAAACCGGGAAAAGTACCGTACATAATCTCGGCAAGACCATCTTACAAGAGTCACCCTGCTTCTATTTTAATAGATACTATGTTTCTGTGTGATATCACAGAGCAAACTATAACCAAAAAGCTCCAAAAAGTAATACAGACTCGGTCACTCTGTCGAACTAATGTTCAAAGCCATTTGTGCCTATCAGTTAGACAGAAAATTTAATCTTGGACATAATAAAAAAATAACTAAAATACGTATTGGCATAATCTACAAATATAGAATTTACAAGGAATCGTTAAAATCCTATACCTGAAATCTATAAAATTAATAATTTAAAAAAACAAAACCAAAACACAACTTAAAAGAAGAATCTGAATCTGAGCAAGAGCTTTCAAGGTTGGTTTTCTAACATGGTTCTTGGAGATCAGTTCTTTTCTCGCTTGAGTTTTTACATTTTATCTACGGCCCTTTTCCTTCTTCATATGTCTATGTTCTTTGATGATGGTCTTTAGACCGGGATCTACTTATTAAACTCTATTCCGAGGAACTGCAACCATTCCTGCCAGCAGAGAGATTTGTACCCCTGAACTCCGAATATTGAAATCGAAGGTCCGACCGATACATCATCATCCCGCAAAGCATAGAAAATATGCATTGCATTGGAGTTTCTAAGTCAGTATTTTTCCATCAATGTAAGGCTATCATTCCAGAGTGATAAGTGACTATGATAGTAATCAGCAATTATTTTTTAATGTATTGTTTTAGTTCCTTTCATATTTTCTCGTTGTCTTCCTACCTTAAACAGTTATTAGCAGTAAGGCATGCAAGGCATACAAAGCGATGGTAGAACTGGATTGCCTGGGCCGGGACTTCTAATCCAGAGATTTCTAGCAGTAAGCAGAAAAATGACAACGAGCAGAAAATAAAACAGCTAAGAGATGAAAGAAAGGGATAGGGAGGTGGATTCCTGAGTTCATAACACAAGAACTAGAAAGTAGAAAGCTTAAGGATAGAAAAACACAGATACTTTTGAGGCCAGGGACATCCGTACACTGATTACCGGTAAGTGTTTGGCTATAGGAATCAAATACAGTGGACTCCGCTTAATGTAATCACGGTTAATGTTATCGAAATCACTTGGTCCCGATTTTCTCTATTTATTCGTATGTTAAAATTATCGCTTTATGTGATCGTTACATTGGTTAATGTTATCATTTTCCGAACTAACTGGCAAAGGAATATTTACAATGTATTCAGAAGGAACCTATTATTTCCCTTCGCTGTTGTTTGAATTTCCGAGAATTCTCCCTCTTACACCTAGGGAAATGGGGAATTACAAGTTTCTGGAATCTTTCAGAAATTCGCACACATTGCTAGTGGTCAATGGTTGTCAGATAAGCAGAAGGCAACACGTTCTAATAAGGAACGTATTCAATTTTAAGCCTTGTTCGGATGCAGCTTTCGATATAGCCAGAAAGCGAAATGATTTAACATCAAAACAAAATTTTAAATCGCTATGACAAGTTACCAAAAATGAGTCAGCGCAATGCTGCAGCTCACAACTGATCATTTTTTTAAAATTATGTATACAATTCTCATGTTTTAAAGTATAATATACAGTAGATAAATATAAGGTGGGTTTTTTCAATTTATTAGGTTGGGGAAAAAGAAATCCATTATTTTTTGAGTGAAATTAATGACTTTATTTAACATGTTTCGGATTGTCCGATTTGGGTCAAATATGCACAGTTTCGTTGTATAATTTGTTGCCCTTTTAAAGGTAGCTTCATAATGCCTCTCTCATAGAAATCTTGGTCCTTATTGGCGAAAAACTCTAACAATCGATTTTCCCAATCTGATCCCAATTTCTTGTCACTAATGAAGTTTTGCAATGCGAGGAAAAGGTGGTAATCGCTTGGTGCTAGGTTCGGAATATATGGTGGATGCATTAAAACTTCAGAGCCAAGCTCCCTGTATTTCTAGCGAGTCACTACAGACGTGTTTGGCCTGGCGTTGTCCTGATAGAACATAACACCTCTTCTGTTGGCCAATTCTGGCCGTTTCTGGTCAATCGCTAGCTTCAAACTCTCCAGCAACTCATAATAAATGATTCCCTTCCAGTCCCACCAAATACACTGTAAAACATTCCTGGCAGTTAGTCCTGGTTTGGCCACCGTTTGAACTACTTCACCGCGTTTTGACCACGATCGTGTTCACATATTAGTGTTGTATTTGACCCATTTCTTATCCCCAGTCACCATCCGTTTAAGAAATGGGTCGATTTCATTCCGTTTGGCCAAGGCTTCGCAGAAGGAAATTTGATTTATCATGCTTTTTGATGTTAATTGGTGTTGCACCCAAACATCGAGCTTCTTTTTGAATGCAGCTTTGCGGAAATGGTTTAAAACGGTTTTATGATCAATCTTTAGCTCCTGATCGATGATACGACTACTAACATGTCGGTCAACTTCTATTATTTCTATGATTTTATCGACATTTTCGACGACGACTTTGCCTGTGCGGGGTACATCTTTAACATCAAAAATGCCTGAACGGAATCGACGAAACCAAAATTGCACGTAATTAGCTGTTTCAGTACCGGCACCATAAACACCATTCACAATTTCAGCCACCTGGCTTGAATATTTGTCTTTATAAAAGAAAAACTATAAAATGTATTGAATTTTCTCTTTCTTGACTTCCATTTTTAACACCCTGTAACTCACAACTGAATAGACCAAACAAAAAACAGTAAAAAGATTTTTTGAGTGTAAAATGTCACCTTGACAACGAGCATAAATTTGAAATTGTTGGATAGATACTTTACGAGATACCGACCACTACAGCCATCTACCGAAAAAATAATGGATTTCTTTTTCCCCAACCTAATATTTTGAAATTTAGTATGTGTGAATTAAAGGGGGGGGGGTAAATTTATCTAATTTTGCATATTGTTATCAATCGGTTATTGTTATCAAAATCAAGGTGTCCCAAACTCATCACAATAAGCAGAGTCCACTGTACTTTGAATCCAGTTTAAGAAAATTACCATAGTGCTCCAAACCCAAAGTAAAATATTGCAGTAATACATGAAAACTTTCAAGAACTGCTATAAAAACAAATTTCAGCATTTCAGATTTTTTTTTTTTGTTTTTTTGTTTATTGGTTTCTAAAATATATGAAACGGTTTTCTTTCTTTCCTCTTTGAATATTTTTCCTTCGAAATTAGTTTTCTTTCAAACTCCATTAGTTTTCTTAAATTTGCGTACTTTATACGTTTATGGAAGAAAACACGTTTGGCAATATTTTCGAAATATTGGCTCTTCTCAAGATCTATGATGGCGGAGTTCAAAATGGAGACTCATTGGGTTATGGTCGATAAAACAAAACCACTAGGGGAAGGAAAGGTAACGGGTGGATCAACGGATTTCAGGTAAGGAAAATAATGTTTCTAAATCACTTCTGTACTGTATTTCAAATCGTGGAAAATAATGAGGAATGATAAAGAATATGGTTTAAACGGTAAATAAGGATAAAAAACACATGGCGGATATGTGTGTTCGCATCAAAAATTAACAATGTTATTTTTAATGCGAAAAGTTTTTGAAAGCTAGGATGGCGATAATATAACCGCGAATTTCCTCTTAGAATAAAATATTCTCAAGAATAAAGGGAAAGTTTTCGCATAAAGATAGTTATGTTACGTGTTTATAAATTAATGATTTTACTTTAGCAGCACAAAACAAAAGTAAAAGTATGTATGAATATATAATAGTAACCCAGATAGCAAATTTAGTTTGCAAAAAAACTTGCAGCAGTCTTGCTTTACAAGCCTGAAAACTTGCAGCAAGTTCAGCATGACAAGTCTGCAAGTTTGAAACAAGACTGCAGCAAGTTTAAGAATTTTCGCTTGCTTCAAGATTGTCATGACAAGGTTGCCTCAGTTTTGCAGCAAAATAGTTTTGCAAAGGAGTGGTCGCTTTATGTTCCGTCTAACTTGCAGGAGTTTTGATGCACGTTTGGGCCGTCAAATTTGTTATGACAAGATATTATCTAGAAAAAATCAAACTTGCTACAAGTATGCATGCTATCTCGGAAAACGTCAGTTTCAAGTCAAAGATTAATTTTTTTTTTAAATATTTCAAATATAATAAAAAGAGAAACTATTTACTATCGTTATAGTTTATTCTTAAGCTTCCTAAATCGACTTAAACCTTAAAAGGCTACCCTAATCTTGTTGAATACTGTTCTTACAACTTTTATAAAATTTATTTTAAAACAAGGTAAAACACATGCTGTTAATCTAAAAATGATTTATTCTACATTTAAGTTATTTTCAGCTTTTAACAGTTTATTTTTATTACACACGCATAGACGTAAAGGTAACGTTCTATGTTTAATCCTTTAATGCCTAGCACCTCATTTTAGATTTATTTTAAAACAAGGTGAAATGCACGCCTTTATTTTAAAAATGATTTATTCTACATTTAAGTTATTTTCAGCTTTTAACAGTTTATTTTTATTACACACACGCATAGACGTAAAGGTAACGTTCTATGTTTAATCCTTTAATGCCTAGCACCATTTAGATTTATTTTAAAACAAGGTGAAATGCACGCCTTTATTTTAAAAATGATTTATTCTACATTTAAGTTATTTTCAGCCTTTTAACAGTTATTTTTATTACACACGCATAGACGTAAAGGAACGTTCTATGTTTAATCCTTTAATGCCTAGCACCTCATTTTAGATTTATTTTAAAACAAGGTGAAATGCACGCCTTTATTTTAAAAATGATTTATTCTACATTTAAGTTATTTTCAGCTTTTAACAGTTTATTTTTATTACACACGCATAGACGTAAAGGTAACGTTCTATGTTTAATCCTTTAATGCCTAGCACCTCATTTTAGATTTATTTTAAAACAAGGTGAAATGCACACCTTATTTAAAAATGATTTATTCTACATTTAAGTTATTTTCAGCTTTTAACAGTTTATTTTTATTACACACGCATAGACGTAAAGGTAACGTTCTATGTTTAATCCTTTAATGCCTAGCACCTCATTTTAGATTTATTTTAAAACAAGGTGAAATGCACACCTTTATTTTAAAAATGATTTATTCTACATTTAAGTTATTTTCAGCTTTTAACAGTTTATTTTTATTACACACGCATAGACGTAAAGGTAATTCTATGTTTAATCCTTAATGCCTAGCACCTCATTTTAGATTTATTTTAAAACAAGGTGAAATGCACACCTTTATTTTAAAAATGATTTATTCTACATTTAAGTTATTTTCAGCTTTTAACAGTTTATTTTTATTACACACGCATAGACGTAAAGGTACGTCTATGTTTAATCCTTTAATGCCTAGCACCTCATTTTAGATTTATTTTAAAACAAGGTGAAATGCACACCTTTATTTTAAAAATGATTTATTCTACATTTAAGTTATTTTCAGCTTTTAACAGTTTATTTTTATTACACACGCATAGACGTAAAGGTAACGTTCTATGTTTAATCCTTTAATGCCTAGCACCTCATTTTAGATTTATTTTAAAACAAGGTGAAATGCACACCTTTATTTTAAAAATGATTTATTCTACATTTAAGTTATTTTCAGCTTTTAATAGTTTATTTTTATTACACACGCATAGATGTAAAGGTGACGTTCTAGGTTTAATCCTTTCGTGCCTAGCACCTCATTTTAGATGCCGCTCAAAAATAGCTTGTTGGCCAGAGATGGGCAAACTTTTTCGATCGCGTGCCAAAATTCGAAAAAAAAAAGTTGTTTGGTGGACCAAGATAAATTTTTCTAAAATTTTAAAAACTACACAAGTATTACGATTTAAATATGTTAATGAGATGAATGAAGTTGAGATTTCATTTTTAGAAGTTTCTTATATTGATGTTCGAAGTTAGATGTACTGATTTTATGGAAAAGTTAAATGCTCATCTGTCAGTCTACTTTTTAAATTATTTTTTCTAAGGTTCATTGTTGAAAATACTTGTTCACATACATAAGATGAAGCAAACAAAACGCTGATGTACGTGAAATTTTAAATTACTTGGTTATATCACTATACTTCATTAGATTATATCTTATTAGTTATATTATATACTTGGGGTGAAATATTAAATTTGAAATATAATATTTAAAAAAGTAGAAAAGGAGATGAGATGGATATATAATATATAAATATATATTTCTTTTAATTTGCCTCAGACCGGTAACTTAAAGTTCTATCCACGGGCTAGATAAAACCTTCCGGCAGACCGGAATCCTGCTGCAGGCATGGATGTTAGCAGCCGTTCGGAATCGGCTTTAAGCAGTAGGTCCCGGTCTCATTAGCCCTCGTGTGCACAACAGTAAACCGTAGCTCTCCAAACCCAACCCAATCTCTGCAAGAGTATATGTGAAAAGATTATCATGTGGTTATATGTAGGTGCAAACGTACATGCGTCCTATAATAATAATAATAATAATAATAATAATAATAATAATAATAATAACAACACATATATCTGCAAAGTGATTTTCACTGACAGAAATCTGTTAAATAATACTTGAAGAATAAAAGAGCGATGATTGATAGATAGAAATCACTTCCTTTCCTTTTTATAACACAGAGTATAAAAATAATTTAAAAACTAAAAATCCTTTTTACAGCAAAAATCATGGCTCTAATTCTTTACTCCATTTAGCAGTTCCAAAATGTAAAATTTCTTTTTACTTATTGGAGATATCAATCATTCCATCTTATCATGACTCGCCCATCTGTTTGTACTGTAGCGATAACCATCATTCACTGCCATTTGAAAAAGGAAGAAATAAAAAAAAAAACCTCACTCGGCTAACAAACGGGTAAAAATAATTCCCTTTTTATCAATAGAATCCTTTTAGTTTAAATAAGAGTTCAAAAGAGCTTTCCATTAAAGTTATTGTTCTGAGAGGAGGAATATTTTGTTTGGGAAAGACGGAAATTCTATTCTGTTGGTGTCTTTAAGTTTGAAAGGACTTCAAATGTATATTGGAAGGGGGTAAACATATTTTGATCTTCAGCATTTCGCTTTGCTGTAAACATTACAAAACAAACCTCGGGAGAAAAAGAAAGCTTTTATACGAAATTGTTATTGTTTTGGAAATCTTGGAGAGTACGAGTTTTTTGCATTTAGAAATTTTAATTCTTTTCATTAAAAGAACTTACTTTTGTTCAAAAACGTGAATAACATTCAAGATATCAAATAAAAGTATAATCTGCTCAAAAATGGGGAAGTAAAAGTACTAAAATCCAAAATAAGTAAATATAAGGAAAGCAGAGTAAGCAATTGTTTCGAAACGTAATAAGCTTTTGGCTGATGAGTAGTTTTGAACGTAATCTTCTTGGTTTGTTCTTGCAAATTGGGGTTTGCAATTTTTGTTGTTACCTTTAAATCATGGAATTCAACACTTTTACATTAAAAAATTTTACTTTTTATACGAGGTATTTTAGAATATGTGTTTGACTCAATATTTTATGATAAAATTAATTATGACGTGCACTTTCCTAAACTCTGCATTTTCGATCTCTGGATATTTAGCCAGATGATGAGTTTAGAAACTAAAATTTTAAATCTGTAATCGAATATTAACCATGTCGACTGATTAGAATGTAAGCATTGTTCTGTAAGAGTATAAGCCAAACAATGGCCGAATATTAGAGCATTGCTCTTCGAAACAAGAGTTCGCAGGTTTGAATCCCGCTGCAGGCATGGATGCTCGTAGACGTTCGGAATCGGCTTTAAGCAGTAGGTCCCGGTCTCATAAGCCGTCGTGTGCAAAACAGTAGACCGTAGCGGTCCAATCCCAACCCATCCTCTCCTCTGCAATAATATATGTGGTTATATGTAGGTGCAAACGTGCATGCGTCCTATAGTAATAATAATAATAATAATAATAATAATAATAATAATAGCACATATAGCTTCAAAGTGATTTTCACTTTTAGAAATCTGTTAAATAGTAAGCTAAGAATAAAAGAGTGATGATTGATAGATAGAAATCATTTTCTCTCCTTTTTACAACATAAAGAGGGTATAAAAATAATTTAAAAACTAAAAATCCTTTTACAGCAAAAATCATTGCTCTAATTCTTTACTCCATTTAGCAATTCTAAAATGTAAAATGTCTTTTTACTTATTGGAGATATCAATCATTCCATCTTATCATGACTCGCTCATCTGTTTGTACTGTAGCGATAACCATCATTCACTGCCGTTTGAAAAAAGGAAGAAATGAAAAAACAACCTCACTCGGCTAACAAACGGGTAAAAATAATTCCCTTTTTATCAATAGAATCATTTTAGTTTAAATAAGAGTTCAAAAGAGCTTTCCATTAAAGTTATTGTTCTGAGAGGAGGAAGATTTTGTTTGGGAAAGACGGAAATTCTATTCTGTTGGTGTCTTTAAGTTTGAAAGGACTTCAAATGTATGTTGGAAGGGGGTTAACATATCTTGATCTTCAGCATTTCGCTTTGCTGTAAACATTACAAAACAAACCTCGGGAGAAAAAGAAAGCTTTTATACGAAATTGTTATTGTTTTGGAAATCTTGGAGAGTACGAGTCTTTTGCATTAAGAAATATTAATCCTTTTCATTAACGAACTTACTTATGTTCAATAACGTGAATAACATTCAAGATATCAAATAAAAGTATAATCTGCTCAAAAATGGAGAATTAAAAGTACTAAAGTCCAAAAGGAGTAAATATAAGGAAAACCGAGTAAGCAATTGTTTCGAAGCGTAATAAGCTTTTGGCTGATGCGCATTTTTGAACGTGAACTTCTTGGTTTGTTCTTGAAAATTGGGGTTTGCAATTTTTGTTGTTACCTGGAAATCATGGAATTCGACAGTTTTACATTAAGAAATTTTAATTTTTTTTAAACGAGGTATTTTAGAATATGTGTTTAACGCAATATTTTATGATAAAATTAATTATGACGTGCACTTTCCTAAACTCTGCATTTTCGATGTCTGGATATTTAGCCAGATGATGGGTTTAGAAACTAAAATTTTAAATCTGTAGTCCCATATTAACCATGTCTACACATAAGAATGTAAGCATTGTTCTGTAAGAGTATAAGCCAAACAATGGCCGAATGATAGATCGTTGCTCTTCGGAACCAGAGTTCGCAGGTTGGAATCCGCTGCAGGCATGGATGCTCGTAGCCGTGCGGAATCGGCTTTAAGCAGTAGGTCCCGGTCTCATTAGCCCTCGTGTGCAAAACAGTAGACCGTAACTTTCCAAACCCAACCCAACCTCTCTAAGAGTATATGTGAAAAGATTATCATGTGGTTATATGTGGGTGTAAACTCACATGCGTCCAATAATAGTAATAATAATAATAATAATAATAATAATAATAATAATAATAATAGCACATATAGCTTGAAAGTGATTTTCACTGACAGAAATCTGTTAAATAGTACGCGAAGAATAAAAGAGTGATGATTGATAGATAGAAATAACTTTCTTTCCTTTTTATAACACAAAGAGGATATAAAAATAATTTAAAACTAAAAATCCTTTTACAGCAAAAATCATGGCTCTAATTCTTTACTCCATTTAGCAGTTCTAAAAAGTAAAAAAAAAAATTTACTTATCGGAGATATCAATCATTCCATCTTATCATGACTCACTCATCTGTTTGTACTGTAGCGATAACCATCATTCACTGCCATTTGCAAAAGAAGAAATAAAAAATAAACAACCTCACTCAGCTAACAAACGGGTAAAAATAATTCCCTTTTTTTCAATAGAATCCTTTTAGTTTAAATAAGAGTTCAAAAGAGCTTTCCATTAAAGTTATTGTTCTGAAAGGAGGAAGATTTTGTTTGGGAAAGACGGAAATTCTATTCTGTTGGTGTCTTTAAGTTTGAAAAGACTTCAAATGTATATTGGAAGGGGGTAAACATATTTTGATCTTCAGCATTTCGCTTTGCTGTGAACATTTCAAAACAAACCTCGGGAGAAAAAGAAAGCTTTTATACGAAATTGTTATTGTTTTATAAATCTTGGAGAGTACGACTCTTTTGCATTAAGAAATTTCAATTCTTTTCATTAAACGAACTTACTTTTGTTCAAAAACGTGAATAACATTCAAGATATCAAATAAAAATATAATCTGCTCAAAAATGGAGAATTAAAAGTACTGAAGTCCAAAAGGAGAAAATATAAGGAAAGCCGAGTAAGCAATTGTTTCGAAGCGTAATAAACTTTTGGCTGATGCGCATTTTTGAACGTGAACTTCTTGGTTTGTTCTTGCAAATTGGGGTTTGCAATTTTTGTTGTTACCTGGAAATACTGAAATTCAACACTTTTACATTAAGAAATTGTAATTCTTTTCATACTTGGTATTTTAGAAACTGTGTTTGAAGCAATATTTTATGATAAAATTAATTATGACGTGTACTTTCCTAAACTCTGCATTTTCGATCTCTGGATATTTAGCTAGATGATAGGTTTAGAAACTAAAATTTAAAATCTGTAGTCCCATATTAACCATGGCAACAGATTAGAATATAAGCATTGTTCTGTAAGAGTATAAGACGAACAATGTCAGAATATTAGAGCGTTGCTCTTCGGAACCAGAGTTCGCAGGTTTGAATCCCGCTGCAGGCATGAATGCTCGTAGCCGTTCGGAATCGGCTTTAAGTAATAGGTCCCGGTCTCATAAGCCGTCGTATGCAAAACAGTAGACCGTAACTTTCCAAACCCAACCCAAACTCTCCAAGAGTATATTTGAAAAGATTATCCTGTGGTTATATGTAGGTGTAAACTCACATGCGTCCTATAATAATAATAATAATAGCACATATAGCTGCAAAGTGATTTTCACTTTTAAAAATCTGTTAAATAGTACGCGAAGAATAATAGAGGGATGATTGATAGATAGAAATCACTTTCTTTCCTTTTTATAACACAAAGAGGGTATAAAAATAATTTAAAAACTAAAAATCCTTTTACAGCGAAAATCATGGCTCTAATTCTTTATTCCATTTAGCAGTTCTAAAATGTAAAATTTCTTTTTACTTATTGGAGATATCAATCATTCCATCTTATCATGACTCGCCCATCTGTTTGTACTGTAGCGATAACCATCATTCACTGCCATTCGAAAAATGAAGAAATAAAAAACAATCTCACTCGGCTAACAAACGGGTAAAAATAATTCCCTTTTTATCAATAGAATCCTTTTAGTTTAAATAAGAGTTCAAAAGACCTTTCCATTAAAGTTATTGTTCTGAGAGGAGGAAGATTTTGTTTGGGAAAGACGGAAATTCTATTCTGTTGGTGTTTTTAATTTTCAAAGGACTTTAAATGTATATTGGAAGGGGGGTAAACATATTTTGATCTTCAGCATTTCGCTTTGCTGTAAACATTACAAAACAAACATCGGGAGAAAAAGAAAGCTTTTATACGATATTGTTATTGTTTTGGAAATCTTCGAGAGTACGACTCTTTTGCATTAAGAAATTTTAATTCTTTTCATTAAACGAACTTACTTTTGTTCAAAAACGTGAATAACATTCAAGATATCAAATAAAAGTATAATCTGCTCAAAAATGGGGAATTAAAAGTACTAAAGTCCAAAATGAGTAAATATAAGGAAAGCCGAGTAAGCAATTGTTTCGAAACGTAATAAGCTTTTGGCTGATGCACATTTTTGAACGGGAATTTTTTGGTTTGTTCTTGCAAAGTGGGATTTGCAATTTTTGTTGTTACCTGGAAATCATGAAATTCAACACTTTTACATTAAAAAATTTTAATTCTTTTCATTGGACTAACTTCCTTTTGTTCAATCCCTCGAATAATAATCAAGGTAAAAATTTAAACAAACTTCTGCTCAGGAATAATAAATAAAAATTTCAAACTTACAAAATGAATATTTATAATAAAGAAAGCTGAATAAATAATAGTTTAGAAATTCTCTATCACTACTGAAAGCAATAGTAGAATTTCGACAATAAGTTTCTTGCTTTGTTCTTGCAGTTAATAAAAATTTCTAAATCATTTTCTGCATTCGTACATTTTTAAATTTAAGTGTGGAAATTTGAAGCATAAGACTTTAAGAGTGGCACATTAAACAAAAATATAATTTTGAACATATAGACACACACACACATACACTCACCCATATATATATATATATATATATATATATATATATATATATATATATATATATATATATATATATATATATATATATATAATATATATATATATATATATATATATATATATATATATATATATATACATATATTCACAAATATATACATATATAAACAATACACATATATATATGTATACATATATATAAACATATAAATACATATATACACGTATATAAACACATACATATATATATATACATATATATATGAATATATATGTATATACATATATAAACTTATATATACATATATATATGCATATATACATATATAAACACATATGCATATATACATATATAAACACATATGCATATATATACACATATATATATATACATATGCATATATATATGCATATGTATACACTTATATATACATATATATGCATATATACATATATAAACACATATGCATATATATACACATATATATATATACATATGCATATATATGCATATGTATACACTTATATATACATATATATGCATATATACATATGTATACACATATAAATACATATATATGCATATATACATATGTATACACATATATATACATATATATGCATATATATATACATATATATGCATATATATATACATATATATACATATATATACATATGTATACACATATATATACACATGTATACACATATATATACACATGTATACACATATATATACACATGTATACACATATATATACACATGTATACACATATACATATATATACACATTTATACATATATATACACATATAATATATATGCACATATATATACATATGTATACACATATATACATTTATATACATATATATGCATATATATATACATATGTATACATATATATACACATATATACATACATATATACATATATATATGCATTTATATACATATATCAATATATATATATATATATATATATATATATATATATATATATATATATATATATATATATATAACTATATAATCTGAAAAATATTAGAAACATCTAATCACCTTAAATATCCGAGTAACGGTAAGTAAAATTGAGTACTATTGAGTACTTCTCAGGTTTTGTAGAACTTTCCTTCACCCCTCATCCACAATAACGTACGCTACACTATTATTTTGGCAACAACAAGTATGAAAAGGACGAGAAAACCTGCTCTCTGATCTGAATATGTATTCATGACTTGAAAAATGTATCGGAAACTTCTATTCACCTGAAATTATGCGTGTAAAGCTCCAGAGAATTTCCGTACCACCATGCACTTTATGTCCTAGAACATACTTGCACACATCCACAACTAACGCACGCTGCACTATTATCTGAACAGAAACAAATATGAAGAGAGCGGTAAGATCTGCTCTCTGCCGATCAGTTCTTCCTGAACCGGAATCTGAAGGAAAAAACAAGAGAGAAAAAAATAAAGTAGCCATGAAAGAAACAAAAAGAGCGCTTGCAGTAGGTCGCCTTCCTTCCGCCCGCCCCCTCTCCTCAGCTATACACACATTGAGGAAGGTCGCAAACACTTGTTTTGCATATACACGGTTGAGTTCATATGAATGATTTAAGGGGTGTATTAGCAGCTGCCCAATATGCAATTAACAATTTGTTTTCTAAAAATATTTCATAGCACTAAAAATACATGTAAAATCATTTCTCTATTTTATACAAAATAAACGTTATATTTGATTAAGCATCAAGGGTTATATATTCTGGTATAAATTATCCTCGATTTAAATATCGGATTTCTT
Organism: Pardosa pseudoannulata; assembly: GCA_032207245.1. Classification (NCBI taxonomy): domain Eukaryota; kingdom Metazoa; phylum Arthropoda; class Arachnida; order Araneae; family Lycosidae; genus Pardosa; species Pardosa pseudoannulata. The sequence continues at coordinate 27,265,091 of CM063504.1, read as the reverse complement.
TTAACCCCTTCCCTGTTTTGCCCGTACGCCGTACGGGCACAGCTTTCGGGCCTTTACTGATTTGCCCGTACGGCGTACGGGCAATCTGATTTCTATTTCGCTAGCACTGTTTCGACCGTATATTTTCCAATTTTAGTAACAAATTATTCGTATAGATGTCCAGTAAATGATAGTTTGCAGTTTATTGTATTTTCTACTCTGATTTTTTCAAAAGCGCGGGTTTTTTCGCAAGTTTTTTATCAGAAGACGAATTGTTATTCTAACCGCCTGATAATTTTATTGATGTAAGAGTTGAATAATATATTTTTACTTTTAAATAATGGATAATTCAGAGCGTATGGAGCTAATTTCTTTTGATTCGAACTGTGACTCGGAATCAGAAACTGGATTATCTGTAAATGATAGTAGCGAAAGTTTACTAGATGACAAGGATAGTAGTGACTCTGATAGTAGTACAGATGGAATCAGTCAAGCAAGACAATTTTTTCAAATTAATTGTGATTATCCTTCGGATCCGCCTCCTAGATTTGCTTTCACTGGAATTCCAAAAATTAACTTGGATATCGATGAGACTAAAGGTAAACTTCAGTTCTATGATGCTTTCATAGGAAGAAAAAAAGTTGTAATAAATGCTTAAAAATATTGGAAATGTTAATTTTAATAATATATCTTTACTTAAAAATGTAAAATGAACGAAAAAATGCAATAAAAAAATGACATTTTTTTGACCGAATTCTGGAAAAAAATGAAATTGTCAAAGGGTTAAAGCGTTGATTTAACACTACACATACCATATAACGGGTCAAATGACCCATAAGGTTTATGTAAAAAATGCGATGGGAAATGAATTAAAAATTTTTATTCTTTGTGTTTGCACTACATAAAAACTGACAATATACAATTTTGTTTAATTATAATAAAGTTTATTTGTCTATTTCCTTCCAATTTTCATATTTCACACATTTATAATCAGAAAAAATAAAGTCCGGTCATTTGACCGGCTACGGTAGAAATAGGTATGTATTAAGTGTTGGTATGTGTAGTGTTAAATCAGCAGTACCTTTTTGCACACTTTCGGAGTTTTTTAATTATTATTTGTTTCATTGCATGAAAAGAGGGTGCCACCTTCAGTATTAAGAATGTACAGTAACTCATACCTTAGCATTTGCTAAAGGAAATTAAGGTTTAAATATCCTTCATTTAGTAATGAAATTAAATTTAAAAAATATTAAATTACCCATTATATAATAATAGCCCAATTTATCTGTCCGTCTGTCCAGGAATTTATGAAGCGGTTTGACCTGGAATGGAGAGGGGCATCCATATTGGAATCTTGATGAATTAGGGTTAGAAAATTTCAAAGCGAATCTTCAAAACGTTCGAGACCCACCCCTTCCCCCCATTTCGAGTGTTTAATGCCATTATTTGAAGCCCTATTTTGCCCCGTTAAGAACAGACGATTAAATTTATCAATTTTTCACATAATAAATAGGTAAAAATTACATTTTTTTCTAGCATTATTCATTCCTTTAACCAGGTCATGTAATCATTTATTATTTTAAATTATTTAAATATCGTGTGCATTATTTTCATACATTTTATCACTGAACTTAGATATTAAGCAAATAATTTTCTTTTATATTTGTCTTAAATAATAGATTAGGTATATAAGTGATAATTTTAAATTTAATCATCGATTATTTTTTGTTGCAATGAAAATTTTATCGCCGGTATTAAAAACAAATTCTCTTCATAAAAGTCTAGGAGTATATTTCACGGACTAATAAATATCTAGCTTTTATGTTATATATCTTTGAAAATTAAGAAGATTGTTGTTTATGTGTTTGTTTTTTATACATAACCACACGGTTTCACTAAATGAATTCAATGTGATTCTAAATTGCATTCACAGTATCTAGAGACTTTAGAGGAGTATGAAGATAAACAAATTGAGTGTGTGCCAGATAATTCTCAGCCAAAACAAGAGCCATTTTTTTACCTACCTCATAGCATACTTTACAATTCTTAAAAATTAAAAATTTTACTGATCTCGTCATATGACGGGCTATATGCTAGTATTAAATATTAAGCATAAAATATTAAACTATTTAATTTAATATTTAATGTTATACATATAAAATATAATATAGGTATATAATATAATGTATATAATATAAATAATAAAAAGTTGTATCAAATTTGTGACCAAATCAGATTCCTTTTAGAATTTATTCTTAATATGACATCAAATCATGAATATTTCCCTTATATTTGTTTTTGTATTTGTTTAAACACTGATGCTTTTAAAACCTAATTTTTTAAATAGTTTTCTATTTGTCAGCAATGAAAAATATGTGAACAGTTTTGTAGAGTTAGTTCAGGAAAATGTGGAGGAAAGTCTCGAATTGACAACCCTCTAATTACGATATCAATGTCTTTGCTGACTAAACTACAGCGATTTCTTAAATTGTGTCTCAAAACAAGTAGGATTTCTTAAATTGTGTTTAGTGGAACCCTAGAGTTCCAGATTCACCCCTCTGGAGTTCCTCGACAAATGTTTAAACACCAATGAAATTTTAAAGAAAATCCGTAAATTCATTTTTGTAAATTTTCACTAAAACCTTATATAGCATTAATGCGCCAGAAGTTCTACAGAAAGGAACAGAAAAGCGGTGTGGCAATGAATCATTCATACCACACGTGACAGCACAGCACAAGAAGTAGTGAAATATCCATCAATGTATTATTTTACTTATATCATTTCATTAAAAAAGAATTCTAGCTTCCATGTCATCTTTTGGAAGTATTACCTACATTCTTATACTGCTTTACGTCACTTAGTTTTTATGTTTATATCTAAACAATAATAAATACTGTAGAACCTTGATTAATCGAATTTCTCCGTTAGCCGAAGTCAGTTTCTTCACTTTCTACTCTCATCCAAAATTTTCTCTTTACAAACATGCAATTTTAAAGTTTTCTTTTTTCCTACATTCCTTTTGTATTCAAGCCGTCTTTTCCAAACTACGAGTGAAGATAAATATTTTGGAATAATTACCTTTATTAGAATTCCTTCTCACAAGTACAATTCTCGGTATGATTGTACTCTTCCCCCACTTTCAAACATCCCTATTCTGAACAAAAACACACTTCATTTCGAACATCGAAAATGTTTTCTTTACAAACATGCAGTTTTAAAGTTTTCTTTTTTCCCACATTCCTTTTGTATGCAAGCCGTCCTTTCCAAACTACGAGTGTAGATAAATATTTTGGAATTCCTTTTATTAGAATTCCTTCTCCCAAGCACAATTCTCGATATGATTATACTCTTCCCCCACTTTCAAACATCCCTGTTCTAAACAAAAACACACCTCATTTCGAAATTTGGAAGGTCATATTGCCGAGTCCAAGAACAATCGAATGTTATTGCACCAATGACGATACTACATGTTCAACTAGATGATTATTGATGAATTCTCAATTATTCGAAAATTTCGATTATCCGAAGTAGGTTCGGCCCCAATTACTTCGGATAATGGAGGTTCTACTGTAATAGGCTTTTAGTTTCTCCTTAAGAAATATTTACTTAGGGGATTCCGTTGTCATGTAAGTGGTGAGAATAGGATTTCGTGGGATAAAAAGTTTGAGAACACTGATCTTATAGCATTTTTTTTTCGAAGTATAAAACGATATATATTTGTTCAACGCATAATTGTTTATTGTTTATTATGGGCAGTTGTCTAACAAAGAAGTAAACTATCTAATTTACAAATCTTTTCAAAATTGCATTCTGGCCGGACTCTAAACATTTGTCTGATTTCTGTGAGAGGGGATTCGATATGCTTCTAATATATCTTATACATTATACTCTTCTAAACCTGTTATAAAAATATCATTGCATTTGAGATAAAAGTTAAGATTTCATATTTGACGTAATAGAGAAAAAAAAGAATAAAATTGAAATGAGAAAAATGCATTTTAATGCACTGCACTTATCTCCAAATACTGTATGTTAAGCTATTCATATAGGTAAAATAAAATACAGTACGTATATTCAAAAATAGTTTGTGAAAGAAAAACTTTGTTTCATTAGATTAAAACTTTAGTTATTTAAAAAGATAAAATAAAAAGATTGGTAATTGCGCTTATTTCAACGCACACTTTCGATGCCCCTAAAAAGCATTGTTAGTAGTTTAAAAAGCTCTGTGGAACTGACATCGATTTTTGTGAATTGTTTCCGATGCAGAAAGCGGTGATACAAAGGATTACCTATCTTGTATAAAAGTAAATGAACTATCCACGAAGATTCTATTTGTTTGCGTAATTTTTTTTTTCAGATGTTCCCTGTCGTCAAATTTTTAATCTATTCCACCTATTATATGAGAGTCCAGGCTAAATGCGAGGACAATAATCTGTGAATGACACGCAGAGTCGGTGAATAATTTATTTGTCGCTGTCATGAACATATTTTTTAACTGACACCGAATAACTTTGACAGAAATATTCCTGACTTCTTTAACAAAAGCGTCCTCGAAACTCATCTTGGACACTATTCAGAATCGATGACAGTTTGAATATCGCTATCGTCAACACTTTACTCACAGAAAAAAAAATGGGGGTAGGGTTTTTGAAATGAAAAATAAAATAGGTTTTTTCACTCCTAAGGTTTTAAAAAATATTTGCATAAAAAATAATAAGGTTCAACTTCGACCAAGTAGAAATTGAACTCTCTCTTTCGAATATGACACGAGTTTCAACTAGATTCTAATCTCTTCTTTTCAAACTTTTTTCCCCTTCTGATACCGCAGTATTGCAAACTATGAACCGAAATGTAAAACCAATAATTTCTCATCTTGTTAAACCCACTGTGAAGTGCAAAATCTACTTCAAAAACCACGATCAGATTTAATCTGGACGTTCGAGACGTTTTAATCAAAGAGCATTCCAATTATGGGATGCAATCAGTTTAAGGCGAACCATCGGAGGAATTTTCTTTCTCAAGGTAATCTTAAGTAATTGAATTCAAAAGCGATATTTATGCAGATTAAACATCGGAGAGATGAAATCGATGTCGCAGATAGCAGTGGGAAAAAATCACGTGGGTGATTTTTTTTCTTTTATCGTTTTTGGAGAAAATTAAATGGGTTTTTTTTTAACAAGCCAAGATATATATTGATCACAGACAGTCTTGAGCTATAGTTTTTATCAGAGAGGAGAACGGTTAAATGAGTTTGTTTTTGCGAAAAAAAAATTATGGGTAATATTTTGAGATTAAAAGTAAAAATCTTTGTGTTTTCTGTAGCTACGTCTGCTTTAAAAAGTTTAAAAAATTTACTTTTTTGCTTATAGAATGCTTTTGTATTTCCCTAAAATGTGACAGCATTAACAGAAGAAAGCTTGTTAATTATTTTCTGTAAGGGGGTTAGTAAGTTGATGTTAAAAAGAGTGCAATTAAAATTTTTAAAAACCCTGAAAGGTATGTAGTTTAACACTAGATTTACGGACCGAACCAATTTGACTCATTAAAAATTTGATATATATATATATATATATATATATATATATATATATATATATATATATATATATATATATAAAAACTTTAATATCACTTTTCAACGTTGGTTAACATACGTTGGTTTTTAGTTAAGTAATAAAATATATGTAAACTTTCATTCCTCTTCCCCGCAGACCCCTTCATTTCGCATTATCAAATGTGGTATACCTATTTTCATGGTTGTGAGATATTTTGACTCATAGAATATTTTAACAGTTAATCGCATAACATGAAATTTATTGGTCGACTCAAGCAAATATTTCACGAAAAGATTTTATTTTCCAATTGGCTGAAGAGCTAAGAAGTAATTATAGAGAAGAAGTCGAGAACACTTCCATTCCAATGACAGAAATTCATGCTACTGACGCACGGAAGAATTGTCAAGTTCAACAATCATGCAAAAGAAACAGATGTAGAAACCATTGTGCTAAATGTAATAGAAATGTTTGTAGAAAATGTGTTTCAAAAACAGATTTTATATGTAAAAAATGTTTTCCGGGAGTTTTCTGATAATAAACATTTTATTTAAATTAATTTGGAACTATTTTCTTTGCAATAAACTTCAATTTTCTTGTATGAGTCAAATTGGCTCACTTCAGTAAAAGTAGGTATATGATCAACATCCGTAAATCTAGTGTTAATAAAATAAAGAAGTTTTTTATATTTAATATATCTTCTTCAATTTTTTGTATGTCATTAATATAAATTATATGAAAGCAAAAAATATAATTTTCCTCTCTTTCTCTCGAAAAAACTTCTG
>CM063504.1:27178774-27253774 GCA_032207245.1 Pardosa pseudoannulata | reverse complement strand
TAAAGTATGATAAATTTAAAAATAACTATTTTTGTTTTATATTTTGCATTAAACTGTTTTTACCCATTGCATCTATTCAGAGACCATCACCATAACAGAGCGATTTTTTGTGGTTATTTCATCATTGATTTTTATGGGTGGTTACACCTTCCATTATTTAAAGGGTGTTCTACAAAGGCTTGTATTTTCTTTATTTTTCTTCCTTTTAACACTTCGAGTGCGGGCAACGTAATTTTACGTTTTTCGCAGTCTGTTACTGGAGCGCGGGTCACGTAAAAATACGTATTTAGTAGATTTGTCGTGGATACCCGCTAACACCACAAATCTACTAAATACGTATAATTATATGTATGTGTGACATATGCGTGTTGTTTGAGTTGCTATGCAACGCTTTGCATTTTTTTTTTCTTTCCACAAGTTATGATTATCGAGTTACTCGATCTTTTGTTGCGTTATTTCGTCTTCAATCGAATTCCTAGCTCCAGAACGTACCAGTCATGTTTTGTCAATTTGGAGCTTGGTTTTTTATTGTTGAATCAAAACTGATAAAGTGAGCCGTTGTGACAAAGATAGTGATGACGAAATATGAGCTGACAGATTATCGGACTTTAATTTTAAAAATCGTTTATTTTTGTGATTTCGTAAATTTTTTTTTGGCTAAATAATCATTCATTCAGTATATATTAAAGTGTAAAATAAAAAAGGTTTCGTTCATAAAAACAAAGTAGTTTTCGATTTACTGTGATTTTTCTGAATAACTAGACTTTCGCGCGATTCAAGAAAAAACGCCGTAAGTTGGCAGTGAAGTATACCCGCATGCCAAGTTTTAAGTGCATTACAATCATTGATTTTGGATATCGGAACCACCATATTAAATCCCAAAAAATTCACTTGTGATGGCTGAGTAAATATTTTTGGAAGCAATATTTTGAAGCATACATAACCTATTCTTCGTTTAAGAGCTATTCTTCCGTAACCTCTTTAGGCAGTAGCTTTGAATAAAAATCAGACCTTTTACATTTCTCCAGAAAACATAGTTCTCTTCATACGAAAGTGCCAAAAAAAATATCCAAATAGAAAATTTTAGAAACTCTTCCTTCTGGAAAGACAAACTAGGGAATTGGTTGAAATGCAATGGTGGAAATAACGGAAAACAGAGTTTCACTGAAATCAGCTGAAACATGAATTCTGTTATTGCATTTTATATCACCTCTTGCAGACATTGGACCTATCTAATACGACCTGCTACATCTTTTTGCATAGCTTGAGGGCTAAGAATGAATTTTACATTTTCAAATTCTTTGAAATGTCACTGCTTGGTAATTTTTCTTTGTGGTTTTAGTAAAAGGGGAAATGTACAGGGGAAATATATTTTGATCATTCCGAACATGTATAAAATAAGTCAAAGCTAAAAGTTACAAATATCTCTATTTTTCATATTATTCTATCCTCAATCCTTGAATCCAAGACAGGGGAAATACTATCCATTAAACCCTTAACGTGCCAGCTCGAGTTAACTCGAGTGCGCTTGAGATAATTCGAGCGGCGTTGTACTTTATGTTGCTGTAATTTTTCACACTCGAATGAAATCGAGAATTGAAAATAACAATGTGAAAGCAAAAACACAAACAACTGCTTTATTGATATTTATCATTTACATAGTATTGTAAGCTATAACACTTACTTATTCGAGTATAAAATATATTTTTTTCTACTTATCACTTACGACTTATCTCTTCCTTATGAGTCGGTTTCCGACAGCGTATTCAGATTCGGATTCACTCATCTTTCAATATATATTTTACTAAAATATAATGTAAAATAAAATATGTATACTTTGAATCTTATTAGAGTTTTCTCCCATTCTCAGTTATTGAAGTCGATCTGTGTTGCATTTTAATGCTTCTTTCGTTTCTAGTAATTTTAGTTTCCCAGTAGATTTTACAATAAGTTTTATTTCAGAAATTGGTAATCTATTTATAATACTTGCTGAAAATAAATTTACTCACTAAATATAAGAGAAGCATTAGACTAGTCGAAATGTGATATTTAATCTCTTCCTATAGAACAAGAATGGTCAATTTTACAAATAGAAAAGGCCATTTCGTGTGATAATACATTAACCCCTTAAAGTGCAATCTCGAGTTAGCTCGAGCGCGCTTGAAATAATTCGAGCGGCGTTGTACTTTATGTTACTATAATTTTTCACACTCGAATGAAATCGGGAATTGAAAGTAACAATGTGAAAGCAAAAAAAATGTTTTATTGATATTTATCATTTACATGGGATTGCAAGCTATAACACTTACTTATTCAAGTATAAAATATTTTTTTTTCTACTTATCACTCACTTATCTCTTCCTTGTGAGCCAGCCGCTTTCCGATAGCTTATTCAGATTCAGATTCGCTCATCTTTCAATATATATTTAACTAAAATATAATGTAAAATAAAATATAATTAACTGTTTTATTACTAGGCTCTGGCTGTAAAGACATCCTTGACTCGAGGCGTCATTTTATATACTTTATTCTTGAGATACGAAAGATAAAGGGTTTCATATTTGATACCTACGCATCAAGGGATGACACATCATACTGTCAATTGGTAGATTGCCTACCAATTGAACAATATACTCTTTCGACAATAATAATAATATTCTAAAAATTAGAAATCATACCAATTGTATAAATATCCAATATACTCAAATTTTGATTATTTTTGTACTTTTGTAATATTTTTGGCAGGACAGCGTTCTAAATTGTGTTTTTTACATTAACAAATTGGGGTCTACTTAAGAATTGGGTTCCCCTTGGCAAATTTGGCAAAAATATTGGCGATATTTAGTAAAACACAAAGGTAATCCATCCAATCATTGTATTTCTTGCTTTTTCTGGCGACTTTAATGAATGCACAGTGCGCCATCGTAATAGAATTATATACTCTTACTTAATTAAAGAAAACGACTTGAAAATCAGACACTTATATTTATTTGCAATTAATCCCTTAACAGTTTACAAACGCAACAGCTCCAAATTATTAAAAATCAGCCATAGTGAACCATTAATGGTTTGTTATATCTAATTTTTTTAAGCATTGCGTACTTTTAATATATAAGAAAAGAGCTACACAAGCAGAGTTGGATGCAAATATCATATAAATTATAATATAGATACAGATTGTTAACTTAAAACATTATCGCCAAGTTGGCGGGGGAACCCAATTCTTAAATCAACCCAATTTTTTTTTCCGGCCTTTTACAAAAAAACTGTGCATTAAGGGGTTAAATTTTTTACTGTTTATTTATACTTATAAGTATTTTGTGTGTATACATGTATGTATGTATGTATGTATATTCCTTAGGTATTTTAAAATGGCAGGACCTCAAAATGGTTCAGATAAACCTCGGAAAGATTTTAGACGATCGAATGTATGATGTAGACAGACGTATTTTTGAACTACATTTGGTTATGGCGACTATATATTGGAGCATTTTCATATATTTTTCTTTGTAATTACGGACTAAAATGATTAAAACTTTCAATTAATTTAATTCCTCTAATAGTGTTTTAAGATAATGTATGTTTTAGTACTTTTTGACCAGATTTACTCCATAAAATTATTCAATTTGAACTATTTTTATTTGGGTTATTTCTTTCTTTTTAATTTCAATTTCGTTATATTTCAAATGAAAATCTACTGAACACCTTCAAAATTAAAAAAGTTTTACACTTTATCCTATTTATATCAGGTTCATCTTACCGATCTAACCAAAATCGATTACAGCTAATCAGCGATTATTTAATCTACAAATCTAGCAAGTCTAGAAATTATCTTTAGCTAACTTTAGTAAGATTTGTCTTTGATATTTTTATAGGGACCTTCATTCTCTTTTAATAATCTTGCAAAAATGTGTAGTTACTTTTCCTTTAGTCAAGTGCAAAGATAAATAAAGCGATTATTTTTTTAATTTAATGGAGAAAGTTAAAACAAAGTATGTTATCCCCTATATAATAATAGCCTAACTTATCTGACCGTCTGTCCTCGAATTTATGAAGAGATTGGACCTGAAATAGATAGGAGCATCCATATTGGTTTTCTGAGGAGTTAGGGTTAGCAAAATTCAAAGCGAGTCTTCAAAATACACTTCTTCCCCCCTTTTCGAACGTTTAATGCCGTTATATCAAGACCTGTATTCCCCCGTTAAGAGCAGGTGATTAAGTTTATCTCATAATAAATAAGTAAAAATAACATTTTTTGTTAGCATTATGACGTCATTCCTTTAACAATCCCATTTAATTATTTCTTATTTTAAGTTATTTAAATATCGTCTGCATTATTTTCATGCGTTTTATCACTGAATTTAGATATTACGTAAATAATTTTCTTTTATATTTGGATTAAATAATAGATTAGGTTCATATGTGATAATTTTAAATTTATCATTGATTACTTTTTGTTGTAATGAAAATTTTATCACCGGTATTAACAACAAATTCTTTTTATAAAATTCTAAGAGTCTATTTCACAGACTAATAAATATCTAGCTTTTAAATTATATATCTTTGAAAATTAAGAAGTTTGTTCGTTTGTGTGTTTGTTTTTTATACATAACCACACGGTTTGACTAAATGAATTCAAACGTGATTCTAAACTGCATTCACATTATCGCGAGACTTTAGAGGAGTGTGAAGATAAACAAATTATTGAGCGTGTACCAGATAATTCTCAACCAAAACACAAAACATCTTTTTACCTGGCTCATAGGGTACTTTACAATTCTGGAAAATTAAAAATTTTACCAATCCCTTCATATGACGGGATATATGCTAGTTTGAAAATATTTATGAAACGGAGTAGTTTTATCTTCGAAATCTTTAAAACTGCTTATGTAATATAGTGTATATATTGAGCTAGAGGAATGCAATATGGAACGTACAAATCCACCTTAAGCCGATAAAAAGAAAAAGAAGTTTACGCAATGCAATTTATACCATGCAATATATAAAATATTGTGTGATGTATAAAAAAACTGGTAAATACACAATTCTGTCGTTTCAAGCTTGAATTGTTTCCATGCAGTTGTTGAAATACAACGATCCCCTGATTATATTGCTCCAAAATCTACGTTATTTTTTCAACCTTTCATGATTAAATTATTCATTATAAGTTAACACATTGTGTGCGGGTACATTTCACAGAGGAATTGTACTGGAAGCAGGCGTTTTGAGCGTAAGTTTAGTTATTCAGTTAAATCTCAGTAGATCGAAAGTTATTTAACTTTTTCATCAACTTTTCGTATTTTATATTGAAATATATAAACAAATATATAAATAGAACTATATAAATAACAACCATAATATTTTTCTAAAAAAAAATATTTTTTTAGTGGATAAATTTATAATAGTATCGTAAATATGAAAAATCAAATAGAAATAGTAGTATATAGTTTTAATTTTTTCCCGTTCTGTGGTTCCGCATCTACTGATGTAATTTTTTTTAATATTTGTCTAAATTTTTCCAGAATCTATGTAGTAGACAAGAACATTCGGCTTCGTTTTCCTGTATATACCATTATTTTTGTACCCACAAACAAACCATGTTGTTTCACTAACCCGTACTAGTATGTGACCTGCGTTCCAGTATGAATCGTCAGAAAACGTACTTGTACGTGTCCCGCATACAATATGTTAAATTAGACTATTTTTCACAAATAACACCTTATTCATAGCTACATGAAATAACAGCTGAACGAAACAGAATGCAAGAAACTCAAGATTAATGAATTCAAACGTTTCTATTGATTCAAGTAGGGACATGACTTATAAAATCATTTCTCTTGTATTTTGATTTCACTGTATAGTCTTTTCCAGTATAGTTATAATTGTAGATAGTTTCGAGTTCATGGAATGCACAGCATTTGCTTTCAAAGATCACTGTGCGTTACGCACGCCTTTAACCCTTTTAAGTGCACGCTCAAGTTAACTCGAGTGCGTTAAACTGTCCAAATTGTACACACTCAAGATAATTCGAGGGGCGTTGTACTTGATGTTGCTATAATTTTTCACACTCGAATGCAATCGAGAATTGAAAATAATTTTGATTAATTTTATAAATACTAGTATTGTTATTATTTATGTGTTAAAAGTATAAATAAGTATTTTTCGTGATAATAATGTTTATTCTGAAATGTGAATTCGAAACAAAAAAAGTCAGTGTGAGTGTGATATTACAATATTCAACTATTTTCTGCAATGTTATCAAAATCCAAAACTGCAAAAAAAATTTTGATTATTTTTGTATTTTTGTAATTTTTTGAATTTTAAATTGTGTTTTTTACATTAAAAAAATTGATTTTTTTGGCCGGACATTTTGAATAAAACTGTGCATTAAGGGATTAAAAGTTATTTTCAATTTATCTCGGAGTAATTTTTAGTTAGGGACTGATCCAACAAAACATTATAAATTTGCTACACAATCTGCTGTCAAACCATCTGCTGTTAGTCTGACCCTTTTATGTCCATCCTGAAACAATTGCTCATCCTAGACAACTATTGAGAACTATCCACTAACATTTATTAATTTCACTTTTATTTATAACAACTAATGAATGTTATTAATAACTAGCATCTAGCCCGTCATATGAAGGGATCAGTAAAATTTTAATTTTCCCGAATTGTAAAGTACAATATAAGGCAGGTAAAAAAAAATGTTTATTTTTTGGCTGAGAATTTATATTGTAACAAAAAATAATCGATGATTAATTTAAAATTATCACATATGTATACACTAATCTATTATTTAAGCCAAATATAAGAGAAAATTGTTTACGTAATATCTAAGTTTTGTGATAAAACGTATGAAAGTAATGCAGACGATATTTAAATAATTTAAAATAAGAAATGATTAAATGAGATGGTTAAAGGAATGACGTCATAATGCTAGAAAAAATATGTTTACCTATTTATTATGTGATAAATTGATAAATTGAATCGCCTGTTCTTAACCGGGGAAAATAGGGCTTGAAATAATGACATTAAACGCTCGAAAATGGAGAAAGGGGTGAACGTTTTAAAGTACTTTACGACAGTACTTTTTGCTGTGATATGAAGGATATTTATACCTACTTATTTTAGATTGATAGTTTAGGAGAAGATAAACTTTATTGCCTTTGAATTTTGTAAACTCGTCAAGAATACAATATGGATGCCTCTATCCATTCCAGGTCCAACCGCTTCATAAATACGAGGACAGACAGACAGACAACTTAGGCTATAATTATATAGGGGATGTAGATAGAACTATAATTACAAAAATATACATATATAGAATAATTGAGAAAAACTGAAACGTTTTGAGTCAAACAGCAAAATCTAAGAAATAAAAACACTGCTACGTGGGAGCCATCAATAAGTGAAAATTATTATGGATTCAAAGTTCGGAAAATAGGAATGTTCCTTAGAAGGTATATAAGGAAAAGGCTGTTTCGATAGGAAGATTTAGTTTTGGTTTGATTTGGTTTGGAGTGCTACGGTCTACAGTTTTGCTCAGAGGGCTAATGAGAGTGGAACCTACAACATAAATCCGATTCCAAACTGCTACGAACATCCATGCCCTCAGTGAGATTCGAACATGAGTATTCCTGTTCCGAAGTGCAATGCCCTACTATTCGGCTGTCATTCAACATTGGATTGCAAGAAGTTTCCTGAAGTAAAGAATCAATTTTTTACAGATTTTTAAAACTTTTACTTGCAAAGATCTATGCATTTCTATCCTTCTTATTAATAAGTTTCACCTCCACCGTCGAAATTAATAAATAAAATTAATATAAATTTTTAAACCTAATTTTTTTATAATTCTATTTCATCATCTTTTACCTTACACTTTAACTGGAATTTCTCAACTTTTCTTTATTCCTATTCGGGGGCGCCGAGCGATAGCCAAATGTTTAGGGCGCTGATCTTCAGTACCGGAATTCGTGGGTTCGAATCCCACTGTGCTATGGTTGTTCGTAACCGTTCGGAATCGGCTTTAAGAAGTAGGTTCCGGACCCTTTATCCTTCGTGTAGCAAAACATATACCGTATCGATCCAAATAAAACCTTTTCAGAGGCAAATTATGCTCGTTCGTATTTTTCTTATTTTGCAAGGATTTTACACATAACACTGAGACCCTAAAATTGAAGCGTCCTTGGCAAAATCCCCCTTTATCAAGCCCTAGTTTCGGCCTTGAATATGCTTATCAGTACACACACGCACATACAGATAACATATAAGCTTGTACAAAGGTTGTCACTTCTATGTCAGATACTTGCACTTTTAATGTTTACATTTCAACGTTGTTATAATGTTTACACAACATCAGAAATAAAACCTTATATCGTATAACCTTACCGCAACATACACGCTTTCCCTTCATTAACAAGATTTACATTCTAATATTGTGATAACGTTTGTGCAATATTAAACAAATAAATTTTTTTCTTTGCAATGATGTGTAAAGGATAAAATAATCCTTTAAAAAAAAGGTTTTGTTAAGCTTTCCACTAAAGTTGATACTGAAACTGAAAAATAAATACCACTTTTTAATATTTGTAACATTTAGTGTTCACGCAGATTGCAAATCCCTTTTACAGTCTTATATTCTAAATGTATAGTTTTAAAATGTAATAAAAAGAGAATTAAACATGCAGTTCGTAATGTTATTATGTATACATCTTGCATCAGTTATTTTTGAAATATTTATAGTCATGCTTATCAACTTTATCCTCCAATCAAAAAATACCATGCAGTAACACCCCGATTTATGTCTAAAAATGATTTTTTTATCTTTCAGTACACACTTTTGAAATTTAGAAATAAAAGTTTTCCCTGTCAACCTTTTAAAGAAGTAACTTTCATTTTTGTTCATCTTCTTTCGAGCTCTCAACTTCTGACATTGAGATTCCTCAAAATTTGAGTTAATGCGAGCGAGCGTTTTTTTATTCTTATTTATTCCTGACTTTTTCCCTCTTATCGCAGCCTGAGGAATAGTGACAGACTATCATTTTATTCGCTCCCCTCTCCTCTGATGGAGTTTAGCTCCGTCGTTTCTTACTCTTAATCCTAGATCGATTCTAGGCTTCAATATTCACCATAAATAAGGCTCAATTTTCCAAAAGATGCATTCGACGTAAAATGATAAATCTAACGATAAACTTAGAATTGATCCTTCCTTTTTTATTTTTTTTTAGATATATTTAAGAAGAAACCAAGACCACTCTTTCCTTAACTGCGTCTATGCATTCTAAAGCATCCCCCATATATTTTAAAAGATACTGCAAAGTATTATCTTACAAAATACAGTGGAACCTCAATCTACCGTTTTCTCTTATTATTAGCTTTCCCGTACTGATCATTTCAGTCATTTCGTCCCGAATGTACTATAGTTTAACCACATTAAACATTTCCGGATTATTCGTTTTCCCGTATCCATCGTCGAAACATTTAGGTTCTGACTTTCTGACCTTCTTTCAGGAAGGGATATTTTTGTGGAGTTTAGGAGAACTGAGAAAAGGAGGGGTTTTTTTGTGTGTGTATCTCAGATACCAATATAAGGTTTTTACAATCTTGATTCAACCTTATCAATAACAAGGATGCTACCTTTTCACTAAGTTGCCAGCGACAAAGATGTAACCTTATACAAAAAAAACTTTCTTAAACCTTTTGATCTAACCTTATCAATAACAAGGTTGCTACCTTTTCACTAGGTTGCCGGCGAAAAAAATTTAACTTTATAAAAGAGGTAAACTTGCGTAAACCTCTTGATCCAACCTTATCAATAACAAGGTAGTTACCTTTTCACTAGGCTACCGGCGACAACGATGTAGCTTTATAAAAAAAAATTGCTTAAACCTCTTGATCCAACCTTATCTATAAGAAGGTTGTTACCTTTTCACTAAGTTGCCGGCGACAAGGATGTAACCTTATAAAAAGAACTTGCGTAAACCTTTCTTGCAACCTTCCTAGTTTCCAAAAACTGAAAAGGTTAAATCAAGCTTTTTAATACAATCTTTATCCTAAGTACAGTAAACTTTCAATCTCACAAAAAAAAACCTTAACACCCATACATACAAAGTACATTCATACATGCATATATAGTCTTACAAATACATCCATATATTTGCATGCATACGTAAGTACGACATAGATCAGATCAGTATCGCTATGCGCAATTTCACTGCTTCTTGAAAAATATATTTTCAGCCACATCGGGTCTTTTAATTTACGCTCTAAGTTCATACCAGGCTTAAATTTGCTTGGTAATTACTGGAGCATATTTGTCATTCCAGTATTTATTATTGAAGAAATAGTTTCACTCTTTTCATGGTTGAAAACGATTTTCACCACTTTCATTGGCTAATTGTAATGTACACAAATTTTAATAAGTTGAAATCTTAGAATATATTTTTAAAATATTTCGGGGAGGGTTAATAATACGTACCCGAGTAGAATACTAAGTTATGTTCTTTGCAAAATCAATCCTCGTCATCTTCGAATAAAGCTGCTTAGAATATTTTTCCTTCATCTGTTTCTCTTGGGGGTTCTTATTTGTTCGTTTCATTATAGAATATTTTTTTCGCTGCTTGTCGTTTTTCTGCTGCAGCACGCAAAAACATTTCTTGAGAGCCTACTTTTTCATCGGGCACATCCACTGAAATCGTGACGCTCTTTTAAAATACTATGTTCACATGCGATAACAAAATCATCACTTATCACAAAGTTTTTCATTTTTGTAAATAGTATCTTATGACAGGTCCATAAATAGGACGTGGCATAGGAGGCATTTGACACTGGCTCATCAATCGCAGTGGTACCACACTGTATGCAATACAATCACACTTATGCAAACTAAGGTTGCTTAAGCACCTAGTGAAGGAAATGAGAACTGAATGAGGACAATTCGCCCAAGCACAGGAGGAGAGAAAACATATTAATAATTTCCAGATTTCTAGATAAAGGCTAGGTGTAGATAGGGTTAAAAGTAGATGATTATTAAATAAAAAGTAATGGAGAAATTTACATTTATAAATATTGCAGTATATTTCCATAATACTAAAACTTGGAAAATTCATAAAGGAATTCATCAGCTAAAACTGGAGAATATACAGGTGTCCCAAAAGGTCGTTTAAAAACTTAACAGGCTGGTCTGTCATATTACTATCAACAATATTTACATAGGAATTTGTGTCTGAAAATGCAAACTGCGATCGCTAGAGTGTTGTGATCACGAGTGTGGAGCAGGAGAAAAAAAATGATATCGACAGCGGTGTTAATATGATTTTTACTACAGATGAGGATTACATCACAGCAAATGCTCAAAATTGTTTCCCTTCGCCACAATGCACGTTTCACAACGTCGGCGCATGGATTCACGAACCCGTTCAATTTGGCCAGGAGTGTCACGGACATGTGCTGCCACTTCCACGATCCTGGCGATAAGATCCATGTCCGATGTTAGGGTGTCTCGTACACCATGGATTTCATGTGTCCCCACAGGTAGAAATCCAGGGGAGTCAGGTCGGGGAATCGCCGTGGTCTGCCTCTACCGATCCAGCGATTTTCCTGCAATTATTGCCCTCTAGCGGTCACAGTTTGCATTTTCGGACACAAGTTCCTATGTAAATCTTGTTCATCATGATATGACAGGCCAACATGTTAATTTTGTAAACGACCTTTTGGGACTCCCTGTATATCTAATTTCAGTAACATTACTGAGAATCTTGCTATGCTTGCTTGTAACTACAGTTTCATGTGACCGCTTGTTCAGCAAGCTGAAAGTGATACAATCGTATCTATGGCCCTCGTTGGGATAGAAACAACTAAGGAATAAACCTATATTGTCACTGGAAAAGAAACCGAGTGAGGAGGGAGCTGCTCATCGGTACAGCAGTTCCCAACTTCAAATCCAGATAATAGTATGGATGTTAGTAGCCTTTTTTCGAATGCAGCAAGCGATACAGACATTATCCTAACTCCTTAACGAGGCTGTAAACCTGTTATTCGTTTAGCACCACCCGGAAAACACGTGTAGCTTAAGTTATACTGCGGACGCGAGTAACATTACCCCGCTGGGTCCTCGTAATTTAGAAGCAGGGACCAATCAAAAGACCTCCAGGATTGCCCTGCCACCCCCAGAAACATCGTTTTTGAGAACTTGGAGGATTTTGTGATCACGAACATAATTTACGTGCCCCAGTAACTTTTAACGAACACTTCTGATCTCAGGTTGGCGCCATCCCCGAACCCTCAACCTTTCAGTTACGAGATCGCTGTCTTTGCTGACTGAGCTACCGCCGCTCTGCTCGTAGCTATTCAGAATCGGATTTAATCAGTCCCAGTCTCATTAGCCCTCTTGTAGAAAAAGTATAAACCGTAGAGCTTAAAACCCAACCAAAACCTTGAAAGAAACAGCAAACATATTGAATTACGATGAAGTCATCGACTTATTTTTATATGCTAAACCTAGGTAAATAATGTTGAAAATTTCTTTCCTTTTCATCTAATACATAAATGTAAAGGGGTTAGTTTCTTAATTTGTGAATTAAGAATGCAATCAGAATATATTTTGTAGAGAGAAAACATATTTGTATAATTTCTCCACTATATTTAGTGGAAGGAACACAAGACAGTTTTTTTTTTGCCACAGGCATTAAATGACTTCTTTCTGGATCTGTGTTTTGATGTTTAAAATGACAGTGAATTACTAATAAAAGTATGCTGTAATATTCAGAATAGTTTGAATTCCATATTTGGTTTATCCTGTGTAAAATAACATAGATTAAAGATGCGTATCAATAGACTAGAAAATCGCCCATCATTATCACGTGGGCAAATTGCCTTTTGTTCAAGTGATTTCCTGCCAAAATTGAAGTATTTAAATAGTAGACATATATGACGGGCGATTTTCTAGCATATTGATAAGCATCCTTAATCTATGTTATTATGCACAGGATAAACCAAATATGGAATTCAAACAATTCTGAATATTACAGCATGGTTTTATTAGCAATTTACTGTCCAATAGTATACCAGAGAAATGTTTAACTTTGATTTAAAACTAATAAGGTAAATCATATATTTTTATAACAGGAAGTATATTTTACTAATTAATTAACTTTTAGGCTGACAGTTCAAGAACGATTTTTTTTCTGTTTGACCAAGAACGTCCATGTTTTTATTCAGGATATTATTTTTTTTCAGTATGTACAATCTATGTAATGCGTGTGTTCATACGTGTTATAGTAAGAAATATCATTTACAAAATAAAATCGATGTTTAGAAGCTCTAAATTAATCATGAAACAGATAATCGGTCAGATATATGAGGACATGAAATCAATTATTATTGGACCAAGGTAAGAAGTTTAATAATATACTACTTGCATTTACCGATTCAGTACAAACCCCAGACGCATCATCTAACTCCTACCCCCTCCCCCCCCATATTAACAAACTCAATATTTCAAGCTCTAAATTATTCTCAAAGCAGTTAATAATCGTATAAATGAAAACATAAAATTAGTTTTCATTATTGGACTAAATGAAGAAATTTAAAATGTTTCTTGCATTTACCTATTCATTACCAATCCTAGATTAAATTCCGTGTAACCCGCAAGAAAAGTCGAAATTTTCAAGCACGAAATTATTTATCAAGCAGTTAATCAATTATTTAAATGAACACATAAAATCAATTTTTATTATTGGATTTTTAATTAATACTATCGGATTCGTACATCTTTTGAGGTTGGATCACCGATAATCTTTACCAGATCAACGGTCTGGGCGAATATTAGTAATATTCGACAAAAACTACTAGGACATCTGTAGGCTAAAGAAACTATTTTCCATTCTGTAAGTGAATTTGAGTATTTAGTAATCTCATCAAAGGTGGTGATGCAACTGGGCCATATGAGCCGAGCCCGTCAATCCAGAGGCTTCTGTCAGTAAGCACAAAAGTGACAACGAGCTAAAAATAAACACATAATAGAGCAAAGAGATGGAAGGGTGGATTCCTGAGTTCATAGCAAAAAACTAGAGAGTTGAGAGTTTAGGGATAGAAAAACATATAATATTTTTGCGTCCAGTGACATCCGTACAAAATACACAGAGAATAATATTTTAAAATGATCGAAATCAAAAAAATGGAAAAATTTGAAAATGTAAAAAATAAGTGTTTTAAAAATAAATAAACTGCATTAAAGATCCGATAAAAGCATAAATAATAATAAATAAATATTAAAAAAACAATTTTTATTAATTTATATTAAGTTACGTTTTTGTCATCGTCGGGAACAGAACATTTAGTAATGTCTGTAAAGTAAAAGTAAATGAATATTAATATCTAATTGACAATTATTGTATGTATTCTGTTACGTATTTTTAGGAAATCGGATAATTCAAAATGTTTTGCATTCCCCTCGATATTTGAACTAGCCGAGAGTTGTGAAGTGGTTTATATCTATATAAAAATCTTTTAGTATAACAAATAAGTCTAGACTGTGACGTAGGTTACAGCGCCCTCTATAGGATATACCAAGAAAGAACAGAGTTCGAGGCTTGCTGTCGACCGGAATGGTCGTATACTGTTGAATTCCTGTCCCATTGTTTATATTTCTGTTATGTGTGTAAATGTTCATATTTCGTGCAAGTAAACTTTTTGTTAAATTAACCCTGGCATCTCTATTTATCACGTTAAATTGTAACAAAAGTTTGTACTTGTAATAAAAGTTTCGGATCTAAATCTAACCTTATAAGATCTTGGTCGTAAAAAGAGAGAATCTAAAGATAAGAAAAATGGGGATTTACGAGACCCAATTTGTGAGGAATTAGATCTGTAGACGAGATTAGACGAGTGTGTCCCATCCTGACACTAAAGTAGAATGGCCTTTGGAAAATTTATTTATGGAACCCTAGAGGTCTTTTAGGCCGTTGAGAAATCAGGTGTTTCGGATTTGGAGGGGTGCATTTTCTCCTATGTTTACGGCTTGAAGGTGAAGTTGTGCTGAATTGAGTATTCAACGAATTGAGGAGTGAGGGACAATCGGATAATCAAAAGATTTGGCTTGATGGAAAAGGAAGGTGGAGTCAAAAAGTAAAAATTAGAAGTCGAGTAGGTTTTGGCAATGGTGACAGTCAATGGCAGCAGTAGGAATAGTCATAGTCAGTAGCAAGCAGAGTTCGAACGAAAGAGTTTTCCAGGATCCGAGAACCCCGACCAGAGGTGAGACTAAGAGCGGTATTCCACAAATTGCAAGTGTGCCCGTTATTCAACAGTCTTCACTGCGTGATTGTGAGCGAAACCCAAATTTCAATATAAACAAAATGCACGAAAGATCTTATACAAAAATTGTCTACTTCAGGTACTGTCTTTTCAGTGAAGAATTTTGATTTTAAATTTATAAAAGTTTTGAGTACAAAACTCTTTTAGGCTGTCAAACAGTAACACTTGGATTATTCTTTGTTAACTGTAATACCAAATGTTAACATAATTGGAAGTATATTTATCTAAAATTTTGTGTAAATAATAAGTGTATATTAGAATTCGTACAAATAAAATTTTTACTTTTAAATTTAATATTGTGTCGCTCTTTAATATATGGGGATTTCTTCTGAATAACATTTAAAAGTTAAGTTAAACCTCTGTAAAATTATCTGTAGACTCTCAGAACCTTGGGATAAGAGATTATCAATTTTAATAAATTACATAACTCCTCAAATAATTAAATGTACTAAAATAAATATTTCAATACTAACGATCTCTGTAAACTATTATAAGAATAAAATATCTCTAGAGCACTACTTGACAACCAAGCACAACTATTCAACGATACGAATTTTGCCATCCCTAGATAAATACCGCATGGAATAAGTGCTCATCCAACTCCACGCTATATTGTTTCGCAACTGACAATACGTTTGTTTCTTAATGAAAGTTATATTTTTATCTCAAAGTTTACCCAGTAGCAAGCAGGGCATTAGAAATCGCATTAGTACTTAAAATAAAGATATACTTAATCGAAACAGAAATAGCAGGGGATATTTGACGCTTTTCGACCACCGGAAGGCACTTTTAACATGAATAGAGCATTTAAAAAACAAGTTATCGGATTTCAGTACTGTTTGAAATGGAATGGTTTATTTATTGAATGTATAAACCAAAATAAAAAAGAATAATTTTAAAGCGAGAACCAAAATTTAATTCGATTTCCAAAGAAACCGAAGAAAAAATCGTATAACTGAAACAGTAAAAAAACGCTCACTTTTAACATTAATGGATTGATTATACAAAAATCTTTGAAAAAAAGGGTAGCTCAAATTCACCACAGAACTATTATGAAGGAATTTTAAAAAAATCTTAAATGTTCAGTGCTTTTCACGTGATGCGCTAACATATACGATCCGAGTTATCATTTTGCCGTATTTACTCCTAAAAAGTATTTTTGTTTTAGAAATTTGAGGCCAAATACTTAAGGTGTACGTTACACACGGAATAATTTTTAAATTGCTTCCTGCAATCACCCGATATACGTATGCATTAAGACAGGTATTTAAGTGGGGGAAAGGGTAAAATTCTTACAATGGAAGTAATGCTGAACCAGTTTTACAGTTTTATTTTTTTCATCCAGCACTTCTTACAATGATAATTATTTAACTTCAAAGCCGAATTTTCTTCTTGAAGCATAGCTCTCATTTTCTGTTGCTGAATGATAGTCGAATTCCATTGCTGGCACGGATGTTTAAGCCTTTCGGAATCCGCTTTAAGAAGTAGGTCCCGATCTTATTATCTCACGTATATGAAAACAGTAGACTGTTGAGCTCCAAATTAAACTAATCCAAACCCATTTACTGCTGTATAGTGTACTAATTGCAATTTAAATGCCACAATATAACTAGAACTCTTATTCTCCATATCGGAATAAGTACAAATAAGATCTTAATCTTGTTTACACTTTATAACAAAACTCTTTTCTTGTAGAATGAAGAGGAATAAAGTACAATCTCTCATATACCACACCCTCCTGCCGAACGATGGCCGAATGGTAGAGTGCTGCTCTTCGGAGTTCGTGGGTTCGAATCCCGCTGCTGGCATGGATATTTGTAGCCGTTCGGAATCGGCTTTAAACTGTAGGTCCCGGTCTCATTAGCCCTCGTGTGCAAAACAGTAGACTGTAGCGCTCCCAACCAAACCACTCCCTCCTAAAAAAGGGAGTAATGTACGAGGTCTTCAATTTCATTCCCCTCAGTTCATTTCATAGTGCCAAAACCGACAGGGCTTCATTTAAAATGGAGTAACACTTTGGAATAACATTAAGAGTGTTAGAGTTTCAGCAATTGTCTAGCAATTGGCTTACAGTCTGGGATGTTGTCTGCATGTCAAATTTTAAACACGCTTTAAACACCAGATATAAAATTTGAGTTTTTCTCTTGTAAATAAGAGAATGCGTATTATATAGAAGTGTATATACGGCTTTTAGATAAATTTTTCCCGAGTAACAGAATAGTGTTGTTCTCTGGTCCCTGGTCTCTCCCGATAAAAAAATCTGTCTTCTGCCTCCGTAAAACGATAAATTGAATGAAAATCCAATTACTGCCGGATTATATAGAAATATAGTAAATTACTTAATTTTTTTTAAATCAATATTCTTGTTTTGATGACTGGTTATTTGGTAAGATTTTCATGAATATCTTAAAGAAAAGTTGTTTCTAACGATAATACTTAAGTAAATATACTTAAGTAATATACTTAAGTAAACGTTACCGCATAAACGCTGCACAGCTAGATTCCTCGTTGGGAGTACATAAAAATTGCCCAAAGAAGCGTTCCTGTACGATCCATAGTTTACGAGAAAAATACGAAAATCAAAGTATGACGCCACCGCCGGTGAAAATAAAACTTTATTGGACATATCAACAACAGTATTTGCATATCTTTCCAAACTTAATGTATAAAATGTTCGCCTCGCATATCGCGTCATGCATGATCGCGCGTGATGGAATGACGTTAAGTCGCCGTTGAACTGGTATTTAAAAGGCTGCATCTTGCAGCCACTAGTAGTATGACCATGTATTCCGTTCGGGACTACTGCGACAACTACCTGATGTACGGCCGATGTAATGGAAATGCTTTATGAACTTTTAGGGAGTATACCCGTGCATATACTGCTGTTGATATGCTCAATAAAGTGTTTATTATTGCAATGGAAGTGACGTCATACTTTGTGTTTCGTATTTTTCTCGTAAACTATGTATAACACCTCGCGCATCCCCGGCTGCACTTTCTGATGTCTGCACACCTCGTTCTATACCTGCTCGCCTATTGTTACTGGAGCAGGTATCTTGGGTTCGATTAAAGTCTATATTGCCGAAAATAAGGACTGCAGCGACTAAACTCTTGACTAAACATTTATTATCCCCTATATAATAATAGCCTAAGTTGTCTGTCCGCGAATTTATGAAGCGGTTGTACCTGGAATACATACAGGCATCCATATTGGATTTTTTATGAGTTAGGGTTAGTGAAATTTAAAGCGAGTTCGAAATGCACCTCATCCCCTACTTTTCGAGCATTTAATGCTATTATTTCAAGCCTTATTCTATACTAAATTCATTATTATAGGATGGCGAGGGCGGAGTGCAATATTTAAATTTCTGGACTGTTTTTACTTGACATTCATATATTCTAACCATTTCCTTCACCACGTGTAAGCTGGCACATGGGGTAGAGTGTCTGCCCATTTGATCGTCGAACTTCTCAGATTAATGGTTCTGCCCCCGACGTAACCGAATTTTTCTAAATGTCTAATTAATTTAATAATTTCTGCTTTCTCTTTTGAATTCTTATTCCTAAAGTTGGTTTATTATTTTTAAATTTTTACAATTTTTCAAATTTTTATGATTTTTTTTATTAAATTCACGTATTACCATTATTATATCAAGCTCCATTTTAAGAGCAGGTGATTAAATGTATCGATTTATCACATAATAAATAGGTAAAAATAAAAAAAATTTCTAGCATTGTGACATTATTCCTTTAATCATCTCATTTAATTATTTATTTTAGATTATTTAAATATCTTCTGCATTATTTCCATATGTTTTATCACTAAACTTAGATATTACGTAAATAATTTTCTTAAGGTTAGATTTTGTTGTAAAATAATTCTCAGCCAAACAACAAATTATTTTTTTTACCTGCCTTAAAGGGTACTTTACAATTCTGGAATATTGAAAATTTTATTGATCCCGTCCTATGACGGGCTATATGCTAGTTAAGAAGATTTGTTAAAACATATGTACACTCCAAATCATACCCAAACAGGGTTCAAATAAGACCGACGATAAAAACAAACTGTGCAGAGCGGGAAAACACCTCCCTCGGTCTCAACTCCTTTCACAAGAATGTCCGTTCTCCGTCGTTCCGACCGGACATCTCTCCTTTCCTCTTCGCGAGGGCCGGGGTGGAATCCCCCCTCGGCCAAGCTTTCGCCTCCACGGGAAAAATGTCCTTTTCCGCAGATGGCGCGGGCGGGAGTGGCATCCTTCGCCCCCTCCTGTTAAACCTCCCTGGAACAGGGCTTGCCAACCCTCTCTCGGGATGTCCGTCTTCGGCCGCCGAAACAAAAAAACCAACTGCCCATGTAACACCAACTCGAGTCTTGAGTCTAGTATTACACTATGGATCGTATAGGAACGCTTGTTTGGCCAGTTTTTGTGTACTCTCAACGAGAAATCAAGCTGTGCAGAATTTATGCGGTCGTTTTGGGGCACCCTGTATATATATATATATATATATATATATATATATATATATATATATATATATATATATATATATATATATATATATATATATTGTATTGTATTGTCCATTCGTCTTAACTCTGCACCATGACGTGTCAAAAGCCGAGCAGGATTAGAAACCAATTTGGATTTAATTTTCATTTATATTAAGTGAACGAAAAACGAGAAAGGACAACAGTATTCTTGATAATAATTAGTTTTATTAACTCATCGTTCTTAAGGAAAGAAGCTTGCGCCATTTTCGAGGTTCGTGGCGGAGCTATGCATGAAGGTTTTGACCGCTCCATGTCCACGCGTCAAACCAAACTTATCTTTTTGCAAGCTCATCAAATAGCTCAAAAATGCTTCCGCCTGACCGGATTATCCTGAAAGCTTACGCGAGCTTGGGTCTTTTTCATTTATTTTATTATTATAAAAGAGTTCCCTTTTTAAAATCGTTTTTAACTTACATAATTTCCAACTACCCCTTTTTTAGACCTGACATATATATATATATATATATATATATATATATATATATATATATATATATATATATATATATATATATATACACCAAAAAAAATCATCTGTGTGCACGTATGTGTGTATGTTGGATCCCTATGCTTTCAGCTGTCTGTATGAACCTTCATAAACCTTTTCATGGTGGTTCAAGTAAACCTTGAAAAGCTTTTAAGAAGGTCAAACCAATCGAAGGTCAATTGCGTAGATATTATAAGCTATTTTGCTGTCCATTGGACTTTATGACCATATAGCACTGTGCCTTTAGATATATTTTTCTTTTAATAACGTGTGAAAATTAGTCAAACAATAAACTAATTCATCTTATAGTGTCAAAAATTTGTTTTAATAAATTTTGCTACTTAATGACATTTTTTTGTAGTTATTTAATTTTATTTATATTTTATCTGGCATATTCTTTTCATTTGAATTTCATGTTCTGCATTCTGTAAGTTTGTCTGCATAAAAATCCATTTTTTTTTCTAGAAGTAACGGTGATATCGTTTGAGGAAGTAAAAGTATTAAATAATTTATTTTTGTCGCGAATTTAATATTTTCATTTTCATATATACCTTGGTTTTCATTAAATAATATCACCAAAAAAGTTGTTTTTCATTAGCAAAATGAAAATATTAAACGTCAATATAGCACTTTTATTTCCTTAGAGTATATTTTTTAAGTTTATGGAAAAAAATTTTAATTGTATTATTCGTTTTTTGAAAACGAATTATTTTTTTTCAAAATTGTTTGTATTTTTGGTATGTATTATAATCTAAAAATTAATCTAAATTTTGAATAGTCATAACCGTAATTCACCAGACCGAAGGAATTGCACCAAGCGGCTAGTTTATTTCACTACTGTAGTAAAAAATTCACCTCAAATGATAGAAAATAAGGTACATTAGAGCGATCATTAAATCCTTGTGGTGATTTACGAGGAACCTATATTGACCTCCTTAGCGTATCAGTTAAAATCGCTTAACTATTGGATATCATGAAGTGGATGGGAAAGACTATAATCACTTTAAATCACCCAGTAGTCGTGCTTCAGCTGAAAAATGGATTCTTTAATTCGTATAGAGTAGCTAGGAGCAGTCATTTGTAACTAAAGAAAAGAGAAAAAGATGAATCCGAGAATTTTTAAAGCTAAGAAATCAAACTAAACTTCTCAATTCAGGAAATTTATTTAAATAGGGTTACGCTGTACAACTGGCGCATTCATTTTTTTCGGCCAAAAAAAGAAAATTTTTTAAAAATTTTAATAATAAATTCACCAATTATGTACACTATGTCTTCATATATCTCATTGAAAAGTGTGCATATTCTTATTCGCGAGTAATGGAAACAAAACTTTATAACCAAGCCAATTTTTAGGCAAATGCTATTATATTTTAGAGCAGATGGTGCCAAAATTTAAAGGGGTATAGTACTTTTCGAGCTTAAAAGTGTTTCTTATTGTGGTTTGGAGTAGAGTGCTACGGTCTATTTTTTGCAACACGAGCGCTAATCAGACCTACTGCTTAAAGCCAATTCCGAACGGCTACGAACATCCATGCCGCAATGGGTTTCGAACAAAGGAACTTCTGTACCGACTGCCAGAACTCTAACCATTCGACCATCGTTCGACTTTCTTATTGTGGAGTTTTACACACAGATAATACGGTCATTCTATAAAAATGGGTATGACACATTGAACTACTTTTTATCTCTTTTCTATAAAGAATGTAATATTTCAAATATATACTTTTTGTAAATCAGTTATTAAACCTAAGGAAGAATTTTGAGAAATATAAAGAATTGCCGTTTCTTCTTTACATATTTAAGAAATTTTAAGTATGCTGTTACAGGATATCACACCCATAACAGGATATTTATAATTTTTATAAATATGGTAAAAAGTAGTCCAATGTGTCACACTCGTTTCTATGGATGGCCGAATAATTATTCACCAAACAGATTACTCCCTTCCCCCCCCTCACCTTTTACAATCCTTTTTTCCATCCCATTAGGGTTGCCTTTTTTGTGCTATTGGGAATATAATACAAGTTACCGCGGTCACCATTTTGCGTTTGGCTAGTAGATGATTTCCCAATAACTCTCTCGTACAATTCTGAAAAGAAATTCGCAAGTACTTGCACAGATAACCATATCGGCACATATCCACGATGATGGTTAATACTTGACTAATGACTTTTATTTCGTCTCTTGGATTATCCAGTGTACCTCACCTTTCTTTCACAGAGGAGCTGCAGCAACTAGGTTGCTGGCTAGTAGGTAGGAGAAATAAATACAAAGGTTACTAAGTAAATTCTTCATCGCAATTAAAAGCAGCTAATAGTAACAACTCTCTCATACAACTCTGAAAAGAAATTCGCAAGTACTTGCACAGATGACCATATCGTCACAGTCCACGATGGTGGTTAATACTTGAATAGTTACTTTTATCTCGTCTCTTGGATCATCCAGTGTACCTCACCTTTCTTTCACAGAGGAACTGCAGCAACTAGGTTGCTGGCTCGTAGGTAGGAGAAATAAATGCAAAGGTTACTAAGTAAATTCTTCATCGCAATTAAAAGCAGCTAATAGTAACAACTCTCTCATACAACTCTGAAAAGAAATTCGCAAGTACTTGCACAGATGACCATATCAGCACATTTCCACGATGATGGTTAATACTTGACTAATGACTTTTACCTCGTCTCTTGGATCATCCAGTTACCTCATCCCTCGTTCACAGCGGAGGTTGCTGGCTCGTAGGTAGAAGAAATAAAGGCAAAGGTTACTGCTAAGTAAATTCTTCACCGCAATTAAAATCAGCTAATGGTACCAACTCTCTCGTACAACTCAAAAGAAATTCGCAAATACTTGCACAGATGACTATATCAGCACATGTCCCCAATGGGGATTGACAACAACAGCGAAGTAACAGCAACAAAGGTTGTTGTCTTGTAGGTTCAGAAGAGCCACATATATTACAAAATATAGAGACTTCAAAAAAAGAAAATGTTTTTCTTAAGCTATTTTGGTTCTCGAAGAGAAAATTGGATCTCAGACAATATTAACAACTAGTTCTTGACCCAATACGTGAAAATGGACAGCCGCTATTATTTATAGAAGTATTTCGTAAAAATTACAGAGGGAAATGTTTCTACCTAGAATCAAAGAAGTTTTTTTCGCAATATATATATATATATATATATATATATATATATATATATATATATATATATATGACATTAACGTTGAAATTCGTTTCAAAATGGTCATAATCTAAACTTCTTTAAAATTTTACCACTTTTAGGTGGTAATTTATCTTTGGCATAAACAATTTTACTCGCCATCCCGATGCTACATCAATATTCGTCATGGAGCTGTCCATTTTTCATCTTCCGGATAAAGCTGTAGGATACTCTTCAAGTGGTGCTAACCATTGATCTTAAACTGTCAAAGAAATATTCTATCGGTTTTCCTTTCCCAACCTACGCGCGAACAATTTTTGTCTCGCTGAAGTTTTATTAATACGGCGCTTTTAGAGTGATCGAATGGCCAAATAAATATTTTTTGGAACAGAGCACTTTTCTGTCCTGACTTGTATTTCGAATACACTTTTCCTTGGTGATTTATAAAAAATTGAATTTCTTTCGATCAGAAATAATTTTAATGTAGTTTATCGAAGTAGTAATAATTATAAATAAATAAATATATATATATATATATATATATATATATATATATATATATATATATATATATATATATATATATATATATATATATACATATACACGTATGATATTTTAACCAAACTAACCAGCTTAACTGGAATTGTATTCTAAAACAATTTTCTCACTATTTTATCCCTAAAATTAAATCTATGGAGAAAAAAGTTTTTGTCCTCTATTTGGTAAACTTTGGCGATTTCATGTACGCCAAAATTAATTTATCTTTACCTAAACTATTGTTATCTAGCTCCTTCAAGTAATTTAGTTTCAATTCTAGTACCTCCCCAACGTCACAAACTCTTAACATTCTCATTGCTTGATTCACTTGCGCCCTCACAGCATTATATAAGAGAATGTAAAACGTTCTTGTTGAAAAGTACAATCTCTAAAAATATATTCTTTTATTTACATTAACTAAGTTAAAAGTTTCAATGAAAGCCATGATCAAAAATCCGTCAAAATAGTATGAACAGTATTTTGGGGAAATTCTAGGCAGTGGAAACCATTTTTGATTGTTTTAATAATTAATGAATTATTATATTAAATGTTGTTTTTGTTAAATTATATTCTTTTATTTACATTAACTAAGTTAAAAGTTTCAATGAAAGCCATGATCAAAAATCCGTCAAAATAGTATGAACAGTATTTTGGGGAAATTCTAGGCAGTGGAAACCATTTTTGATTGTTTTAATAATTAATGAATTATTATATTAAATGTTGTTTTTGTTAAATTATATTCTTTTATTTACATTAACTAAGTTAAAAGTTTCAATGAAAGCCATGATCAAAAATCTGTCAAAATAGTATGAACATTATTTTTGGGAAATTCTAGGCAGTGGAAACCGTTTTCGATTGTTTTAATAATTAATTATTATATTAAATGTTGTTTTTGTTAAATTGTATTCTTTTATATTTACATTAACTAAGTCAAAAGTTACAATGAAAGCCATGATAAAAAATCCATCAAAATAGTATAACATTATTTTTTGGAAATTCTAGGCATTTGAAACTGTTTTTGCTTGTTTTTTATTAATAATTAATCAATTATTATATTGTTTTTGTTGAATTATATTCTTTTATTTACATTAACTAAGTAAAAAGTTACAATGAAAGCCTTGATCAAAAATCCGTCAATTTGACCCTCCCCCCCCCCCCCCCAAAAAAAAAAAAAAATCTGTAAGTCACTGCCCTATACAACTCAATTTTGAAAATTATTCATCAATAGTGTCAGTTTGACTTAATACTGACAAATTTAAAAAGATAAAAACTTAAAGACAAAAAACATTAATGTAATTAAAATAGAATTTAAAATTCCGGTGTCATCCCTGTGACCCCCTTCTCTTCTGTCTACTGCCTTCAATCATTAAAGAAGACCTGTCAAAGGCGGGACCGGAACAATTTATTTTGTCCAGTGCTGTTCCTTTTATAAACTCACAGACGCCACATTTGTCCTACCAGGTCGTACCAGGTACTTTAGATTTGTCCTACCAAGTTGAGTGTATATTGTGCGCTTAAAACTGGTGGTTGCGACATTAAAATGTGCATGAATGTTGTAAAATCTTATTTAAGTCAGTAATGGGATTCAATGACTTTTTTCTTATATATTTTTACGAAAGTTTAAAAGTTCCAAAAGCTTAATAAAAACTTTATTTGATATAAGATAAAATTCTTATGTTGAATTTCCCTTAAGTAAGCAAACTTTTTAAGCTAAGTATCATTAAATTAAATGCTAAATAGGTTAGATTAGAATTTTCTTTCCTCTTTTGTTTGGATTTGAGGATATTAGCTTTAGATAACAGCCATAAAACCTTTCAAAAGAAAATTATAAACTATTTTTTGGAACTGTTATTCTGCTAAAAATATCACTTGGTAATTATACTATCTTAAAATAGTTTTAGATATTAAAAAATCATTAAAAAGTGATTTTAGTCAATTACTTAACAACAGCATTTTTGGAAGCATAATAAATATTTTTGATATTGATTTTGATTTTATAATCGTTATTTTTTTCTAGTTAAAAGAAAAGCATAATCTAGAAACAAAGCTGTTTATATTTAAAGATAATGTGCAAAATGAAACAAAAACTGTATCTTAAAAGGGATTTGATTGTTACGACAGCTGCGAGTTAAAATCTAGAATAAAAAGTTTCCCAAAAAAGAAGAAAAGATTACAGCTATGATGTAGTGATTTTGATTTTTTACTAAATAATATTTTTAGTTTTAACAAAACTTACTGAAGAATAATGTATTTCCACTTTACATGATACTGTACAACTGAGAGAAGACAAAAATTAATTATAATATTCTAATGTAACATCATGATATAAATTGCAAATATAAAATAAGTTATTGCTGTTAATCCTTAAAAGTTGTTAGCCATTATTTTGGCAAAATATTTTGCATTGAAACACTGAGAAATATCTTTACATGAAAAATTCTTCTTGACATGTCTTAACCGTCTTACGTTGTTACATTGAAGCCAAGTTTGGGTTGGAGTCTACTTTTTTGCAACACGAGAACTAATGAGACTAGAACGTACAGCTTAAAGCCGATTCCGAACGGTTATAAACATCTATGCCACAGTGGGATACGAATCCACGAACTCCGGTACCGAATGCCGAATGATGGCCGAATAGTTAGGGTGCTAGCCTTTGAAACCGTTGTTCATGGGTTCGAATCCCACTGTTGCATGGATGTTCGTAGATGTTCGGAATCATCTTTAAACAGTAGGTCCCGGTCTCATTAGCCCTCGTGTTGCAAAAAGTAAACCGTAGATCTCCAAACCAAACCAAACCGGTACCGAAGAATACCACTATAACCGTTCGGCCATCGTTCTTCTTTACAGGGTGTCATACACATGTGTAAAATGTTCGAGTCGAAAATGACCCATTGTGTATTTTTTGCTGATATTAAATTTTATTTCTATTTTATACATGTTAGTACTAGTATAACTTATTAATCTTTCATTTTATATACCCATTTCTGTACTGATATATGACTTATCATTTTCTTACAGGTTCACTATGTTAAGGTAATAGAGAATACCATATTTTATTTCTGACATTTTCTAGGTAATAATGTTATAATTTCACTAAGTTTTTAGTGAATAAATTGAGCCATTTTAGAAACTTCTCGTAGCTTTGAAGAAAAAACTTGATTCTGCAGTTAATTTCCCATAAAAAATGTCATTAGTACTGTATTTAATTGGTTATCAATTTATACACCCCCCTCTGTACTGGTATTTGATTTATCGTTTTCTTACAGGTAGAATATGTTCAGGAAATATGGAATACCAATTTTTATTTCTGTCATATTCTAAGTAATAATGTTATAATTTGACTATGGTTTTAGTGCATAAATTGAGCCATTTTAGGAACTTCTCGTAGCTTTGAAGAAAAAACTTGATTCTGCAGCTAATTTCCCATAGAAAATGTCATTAGTACTGTATTTATTTGGTTATCACCTTATACACCCTTCTCTGTACTGGTATTTGATTTATCGTTGTCTTACAGGTAGAATATGTTCAGGAAATATGGAATACCAATTTTTATTTCTGTCATATTCTAAGTAATAATGTTATAATTTGACTATGGTTTTAGTGCATAAATTGAGCCATTTTAGGAACTTCTCGTAGCTTTGAAGAAAAAACTTGATTCTGCAGCTAATTTCCCATAGAAAATGTCATTAGTACTGTATTTATTTGGTTATCACCTTATACACCCTTCTCTGTACTGGTATTTGATTTATCGTTTTCTTACAGGTAGAATATGTTCAGGAAATATGGAATACCAATTTTTATTTCTGTCATATTCTAAGTAATAATGTTATAATTTGACTATGGTTTTAGTGCATAAATTGAGCCATTTTAGGAACTTCTCGTAGCTTTGAAGAAAAAACTTGATTCTGCAGCTAATTTCCCATAGAAAATGTCATTAGTACTGTATTTATTTGGTTATCACCTTATACACCCTTCTCTGTACTGGTATTTGATTTATCGTTGTCTTACAGGTAGAATATGTTCAGGAAATATGGAATACCAATTTTTATTTCTGTCATATTCTAAGTAATAATGTTATAATTTGACTATGGTTTTAGTGCATAAATTGAGCCATTTTAGGAACTTCTCGTAGCTTTGAAGAAAAAACTTGATTCTGCAGCTAATTTCCCATAGAAAATGTCATTAGTACTGTATTTATTTGGTTATCACCTTATACACCCTTCTCTGTACTGGTATTTGATTTATCGTTTTCTTACAGGTAGAATATGTTCAGGAAATATGGAATACCAATTTTTATTTCTGTCATATTCTAAGTAATAATGTTATAATTTGACTATGGTTTTAGTGCATAAATTGAGCCATTTTAGGAACTTCTCGTAGCTTTGAAGAAAAAACTTGATTCTGCAGCTAATTTCCCATAGAAAATGTCATTAGTACTGTATTTATTTGGTTATCACCTTATACACCCTTCTCTGTACTGGTATTTGATTTATCGTTGTCTTACAGGTAGAATATGTTCAGGAAATATGGAATACCAATTTTTATTTCTGTCATATTCTAAGTAATAATGTTATAATTTGACTATGGTTTTAGTGCATAAATTGAGCCATTTTAGGAACTTCTCGTAGCTTTGAAGAAAAAACTTGATTCTGCAGCTAATTTCCCATAGAAAATGTCATTAGTACTGTATTTATTTGGTTATCACCTTATACACCCTTCTCTGTACTGGTATTTGATTTATCGTTTTCTTACAGGTAGAATATGTTCAGGAAATATGGAATACCAATTTTTATTTCTGTCATATTCTAAGTAATAATGTTATAATTTGACTATGGTTTTAGTGCATAAATTGAGCCATTTTAGGAACTTCTCGTAGCTTTGAAGAAAAAACTTGATTCTGCAGCTAATTTCCCATAGAAAATGTCATTAGTACTGTATTTATTTGGTTATCACCTTATACACCCTTCTCTGTACTGGTATTTGATTTATCGTTTTCTTACAGGTAGAATATGTTCAGGAAATATGGAATACCAATTTTTATTTCTGTCATATTCTAAGTAATAATGTTATAATTTGACTATGGTTTTAGTGCATAAATTGAGCCATTTTAGGAACTTCTCGTAGCTTTGAAGAAAAAACTTGATTCTGCAGCTAATTTCCCATAGAAAATGTCATTAGTACTGTATTTATTTGGTTATCACCTTATACACCCTTCTCTGTACTGGTATTTGATTTATCGTTGTCTTACAGGTAGAATATGTTCAGGAAATATGGAATACCAATTTTTATTTCTGTCATATTCTAAGTAATAATGTTATAATTTGACTATGGTTTTAGTGCATAAATTGAGCCATTTTAGGAACTTCTCGTAGCTTTGAAGAAAAAACTTGATTCTGCAGCTAATTTCCCATAGAAAATGTCATTAGTACTGTATTTATTTGGTTATCACCTTATACACCCTTCTCTGTACTGGTATTTGATTTATCGTTTTCTTACAGGTAGAATATGTTCAGGAAATATGGAATACCAATTTTTACTATTGTCATTTTCTAAGTAATAATGTTCTAATTTGACTATGGTTTTAGTGCTTAAATTGAGCCATTTTAGAAACTTCTCGTAGTTCGAAACTTCTAATTTATATAAAAACTTATTCATTTTCTCCTAAAACTTTTTCTTATATAATAATGCAACAAATATTAATTGGATTAATTGGATTACAATATTATGCATATAGATTACAAAATATCGGTCAGGTTTTACTTTGCCACAGATTTCTCTACTTTCGTGACGTTTGTTGAGCATTTCTGCAGGAAAAATTTAATTTTAAATGGATTATATAAAACTAAAGTTGTAACTTTTTTCTATATAAGCATTACGTGTAGCAAAGCCAAAAACTATGTTCTTTCGCGCCCGTGGCATAAAACAGACTTGCCCCCCTACTGTCTAATATACTAGAATATATATATATATATATATATATATATATATATATATATATATATATATATATATATATATATCAATTAAAAGGAATCAAAAAATAAAAATTATATAAAGAATTGGAGCGAATATGGAATTGGTGTACTTGAAACGGTGGGGGGGGGAATTGCGACCCCCACATTCCGGTTAAATGGCCATTTTAATCATATGAAACGCTCCCGGTCACCATAAGTACATCAATAAAAAGAGACTAAAGTCTGAAATCAATCTATACCAAAAGCAATACCATAAACAAAATGAAATTTAGACCTATTACAACAAACCAATGTATAAATTAAAATTATAAAATTCCCTAAATATACTAAAATGACTTATAACTATAAACCAATGTGTACATTAAAAATATAAATATAATATGATTTTCTTATTTAGTCTTTTTTAATCTTATTTAATCTTTTATTTCTTTTGTAATAAATTATATATATATATATATTATACTAGAATATATAAATATTTTATCCGTGTAACATTATTGAGAATGAACTCAACTTACAGAATAAAAATGACCAACTTTATCCCAATGTATTACATAAAGAGAAATGTATTTATAACATTATTTACTAGATTCAGTGTCGATGATTTCGTCGTAATTCAAGCTGTTTGTAGTATCTTTTCCATTATACGGAATGGTTATATTCCCTATACCAGGGGTGCCCAACCTGTTAGTGAGCCAAAAAACAATTTACTGAACTGAGGTGAACTGCATATAACTGTAAAACAACAAATTATTCAAAATATTTTATTATCGTGCAATAATCAAAATAGCACTTTTACAGTGCCAGCTGCGACTGTACATAAAAGTTTTGTTATACATATATCATAACTACAACGACAATAAGCATTAACTATATGTATTTATAATCACCCCCAACACCTTCCTCCCTAATCATGAGGATTAAAATATTATTATTATATTTATACTATAAATATATATTGTAGTTTATTCACAAGCACCACCACATGTATTATTTTTAAATTAATATGAAATTTGTTTTTGTATTTTACTAGAGATTTTGTTAATATCAACGGATAATGTAGTCGACAGGCATCGAAGCTGATTGGTCATGTTTTTATCAAGCAACTGCTGCGACACTTTGTTTTTACCAGGTTTAATTTAGAAAAAAATGATTCTCAGCGATAAGTAGTTCCAAATGCTGATATAATGCACTTTGCCAATCGTCTTAAATTTGGAAATTTATCTTCGGCGATATATTTTTGATAATACTCAATCCGATTGATAAAATATTCTAGAACACTCTAATTTCAACGTAACATGTCCAACCCTACTCAAAAACCAGGTTTACGTTGGTTACTATCAAGTCTTAACGTACATGATATGTGATATTTATTATTGTAAACATTAACAACTAAAATTCTATGTTTCAACTGTGTATAGTCAAAATGACTAAAACTATATAGACAGTTGAAAACTTCAATAAGGCCGCAAAAAGTTTTTAAATGGGCCGCATGCGATCCATGGGCCACGGATTGGGCATGCCTGCCCTACAACAATGAGTAGCGTAGATAGGATTTTATCAGTTTCAGCTTCCTAGAAGAACGTTCACATTAAGGACAGCCGAACGATGGCCGAATGGTTAGGGTGCTGGCCTTCAGAACCGGAGTTCGTGGGTTCGAATCCCACTATGGCATGGATGTTCGTAGCCGTTCGGAATCGGCGTTAAGCAGTAGGTCCCGGTCTCATTAGCCCTCGTGTTGCAAAAAGTAGACCGTAGCACTCCAAACCAAACCAAACCATTAAAGACATACAGGTATAGAAAATTTTATGAATCTGGGTATTAGGCTATTAGTTTGGAGTAATCCATTGCGAGCCACGTTTTCGGTTTTCTAAATTTTTTATTCAACGTAACAGATCAACAATGTAACAAAGGACTGACAACAGTACAATTACATGTATAATTCTTCAACTTCTAAAACGCGCACACAGCTCCATCTTTTGAGATAAAATTATTAGATTACTTGGTTGGAAGATTCAACTGAAAGTTTCTCAATGCAGTAACTAAATTTGTGTATATATGCGTTCTCTAATTCTAGTTGAAATCATAAAATTTCCAATGAACTTTATTTTCTAAGAAGTGTTTCATTATTGAAACTTTACACTTGTGAAATAGCTATGACTTTACGTGTATTTAAATTAGCAAAATTTGAAGTGGAAGGGCGACGGTAAGGAGTAACGATAGGAGTAGGAAGAGGGTATAGGTGGTAGTTCGAAAATTCGAAGTCAGAAAAAAATCCAATGTCCTCTTTTCCTCTGATCTACTGTTACTACTATTGAAAAAAATGAGCAAGAGAGTTTCAAGCTGCAATATGGTGAAGTAAATATTTTAAAATTCTTAAGTTTTTAAAAATCAAAGTCGGTAAAAAAATCAAAATCTGTTTTTCTGTTCTACTTAAAAAAATAAGTCGAAGAAAATTTCAAATTCCTACATGGAGGAATATAGTAGAGGTACACTGATAGAAAGGGGTAGTGCTAAATTGTAACCCAAATTTGGAGATTTAAATATATCAAAGTCCGAAAAATTGAAGTCAGAATATATTTCAATGTAACTTGTTTCTGTGTTTTACTCTTAATCATTATTTTGATAGTTCTAATTTGTCTTTTAGGACCGGGTTGACAAGTCTTTTAACTGCCAACCGCGATTAGCCTATGAGCCAACCAATAAGGCAATTTGTCGCAACGTCACGAACTACTATAATGCC
The DNA here is from genome assembly GCA_032207245.1 of Pardosa pseudoannulata. Classification (NCBI taxonomy): domain Eukaryota; kingdom Metazoa; phylum Arthropoda; class Arachnida; order Araneae; family Lycosidae; genus Pardosa; species Pardosa pseudoannulata. The sequence goes on along the minus strand of CM063504.1, from coordinate 27,220,998 downwards.
CTTCCCATTCATTTTCATGTTTACAACAGCCAATAGACAAACAATAAACTGCCCTTCCGTTTGAAACTAAAGCCAGAATTGTCATAATTTGAGAATTTGCCCTACTGCGTGAAATCGCCTTATGGTGGAAAGCAATTCTCCATTTAAACAGAGATTAATTGTGGTTAGCTGTTAAACGACTTTGATGAGACGATGGCTGCTACCATATTACAGTCGAAATATGTCACGGGTGACTTCTACGTCATAATGACGTCAGATATCGCCAAAGATGGGAGTTGGTATCATAAATTTTCCTCTCTAACGTCATTATGACGCAGAAGTCACCAGTGACATATGTCGACTGTAATATGGTAGCACCAAACAGCTGCTATTCACAGGGACTCTAAACGATCCGAATAGTCGATTTTTTCGACTGACTACGTCATTATGACGAAAATCCCCACCAGTACCAAAAGCTCCCATCTTTGACATACCCAACGTGCCGAAATGCATTTCTAGTGACGTCATTAGATAACCTAGTGGTGTACATGATCGCCGTGAATAGCAGCCATAATTGACTTTACAATTACCTCTAATTGGCTATAATTAAATACGTAGTTAATCTCTGATAAGTTATAAAGGTAAGTCTAGACTTTTGTTCTATTTTTTTTAAATGTAAAAATGGTTTTTAAAGTAAAACTTTATAAAACACTTTTGTAATTTTTGTTACCTCTAAATTATGTTGAAAAGGTAATTACTTGTGCAAGTTTCCAAAATAACTAATTTGTTGCCACATCTCTCGACATTTGAAATCTGTTCTCAGCCTTGCAATGAACTGAAAATGGTATAGAAAGTGTGGTATTAACATTTTTAAATGGATTTTAACTGTTTTAAGAATACTGAATTTCACGTTTTATTATCTAATTGTTAAGTGGTGGTGCAGTTTGTTAATAGTCTTTGTCATGGTTCTTTTGCTCTCTTCAGTTCGTCAAGTGTCATTCCGAGCTACGGGGTTCTCAAACTTGGAAAGACGAGGTTTCTGATGATCATCTCTCAAGCAAACATAAGGTAAATGCACATTAATTCATTTAAAAAGTTGGTGAATTCTTACACTGTTTTCCCAGGTTTCGCAAGACTGGGTCAACTTAGGAGAATGTTAGCTTTAAAAATATTGAATTGTTTAAAACTTATAAACATGGATGAGAAATTTGAAATCTGTATCTTCGATGTTTTTAAATTTATGCATATAATTTTATTTATAGAAAATTTTTAAACTAATCTGCACTATAAATATCTTTTATTTCCATGTTTGTTTTCCTCCAAATTCCATGCATTCATAAATTTAAAGTTATTCTATTTATTTTGTGTTGAAGATACAAGCGTTAATTTTTGTATCAAGCTTTTTTTTATAATACAGAGAATAACACTGTGAATAAACAAAAACTGGCTTCATTATGTTTTACTCTGACATAAAAAATAGGGAAAATGCTTGGTTTCTGACTGTATTAGTAATTTTTTTATAAAATATAAATCTACAGATATCTAAAAATTCCTTTACAGACTTGCAGGAAGCTTTAATAAATAAAAAGATAATTTTGAAGCAAAAATATTAATGCTTGAGATTTTAAAAACTTTTACTGATTAAAAAAAAGCGCTTGTTTCAATAGACTTTATTTTCTTGACCTGCTTTAAATTGAATCCTAAAATCTAAAAAGATTCCAATATTTACTGTAATGCCTCGAATAAACTTGTTTTCTTTTAAAAGTATCATGTCCCCTTAAAATTGAACAGGTGATGGGTGCATAAAATTTTATGCTCGACAGCATATCCATTATGTATTTTTAGGCTAGTTTAAGTGAACAATTCGCTACTCTGTTACAAAGGTGGCTGTAAAGGAAATATTCGTAATGTTTTCTTGCTTTACAGTCTGTCACGCTAATTTGAAAAGGCTTTATTTTAATAAGCTCAATTTACAGAAATCACAGTAGCCATTATGTAAATATGTAATGTTGTTAATGTGGCATCAGAACTCATCTATTGCATTTTATCTTTCTTTAATGCAAGTAATAATTTCTGTTCTTAAATTAAAGTGTGGAATTTTTAACGTTTTTGTTTTATGCGGAAGTGATTTCTTTAAATCCCATCAAAAGATTGGAAGCACTGTATATTTTTCATATAATTCACTTTTCCCTTGATAAAAATTTAGATTTAAAATGTTCTGTATGTCTTGGAAGCTTTTTATAAATATGTCCAGCGATGCACAAATGATTTTAGTTTCATGTTAATAGGCATTTCGTTTTTATACGAATGTGATGAATTTTAGTTTTCTTAAAAGGTTAAATATCTATATTCTGTAGGGAAAAAATATATTAATAGGTTTTCAGTTTAAATTAAGTATTTATATGAATATGAATGCTTTTAACAAGACGTTTATTTTGGGTCTATTAAATTCAAGACTTGCTAGAATTATTAAAATAATGTTAACAAACGTAATCTGAATTATTGTGTATTTTAGCCATTTTTTTTCAATGATCATTAATCTATAAAACAATAGTCATTCAAAATTTAAAGAGTGCTCCAAATTTTATTTTCAGCACGGAGCCAAAAATGAACATTTCAAATTTTTTTAAGGCAAAAGATAACTAAAACTACAATTTAATAGATTTAACAAGAAAAGTTGATAACTCTTTGATCAATTTTTCATTAATTGGATCGACATCTGCTGTTTAAGGGAACAGATGACATCTCGACAGTGTTCAGCATTGTATTTATCGTCATAGAATTTCTTAAAAAATAACGAATTGCACGTTTTCAAAAAACTTTCTTCATATACGTTACATTTTGTTTGGCAATTTATCTTTTTACCTTAACTATTTTTCTTGCTAGTATGTAAAAGCATCTGTACAAATATTAATGATCATTGAATTTCCTTAATCAACTGATTGAATCCATTGTATCGTTATTTTGAAATGACATATTTTTATTTATTAGTAGTAATATTCGTTGGTAGTGATCTATTTGTTTATTGTATGAGTTTAGAACTGTTTGGCTATCTGAAGCTTCCATATTCTTGATATGTCTTGACCAAAATTATTTTCAATAAATTTCAAGTGTATTTCACTCGTTATAAAAACCCTAAAACCCCTTTTTAATTTGATGTTATTTGTATGTCAGTTTCATGTTTAGGTGAACTAATACTAAAAACAATTTCTTTCATAATTGAGCTATTGGATGATTTATTTCGATGCTTTTGAAAGCATTTCGCAACCAGTTGTACCCAATGGAGATTTATTAGTGTATGTGTCTACTTCAGATGCGCATATCTGACAAATCTCTTTTCGGTTGGATCACTTTCAGAGCTGTTCTATATTTCAAAATGTAAGTATTAGATATTTTAATACTGATTTCTTCATTAACCATTTAACGGGCGCACTCGAGTTAACTCGAGAGCGCTAAACTGGCCAAACAGTGTACACTCGAGATAATTCGAGGGGCGTTGTACTTTATGTTGCTATAATTTTTCACACTCTAATGCAATCGAGAATTGAAAATAAAAAAAAAAAAACGTTTTATTGATATCTATCATTTACATGTTATTGTAAGCTATAACACTTACTTAGTCAAGTATAAAATATATATTTTTTCTACTTCTCACTTGCTGTGTGTTGTGCTAAAGAGATAGCAAAGAAAATAGTTTTTAATGTAATAGTTGCAATGTCCAGTTACGGGTTGCATCTTGTTTCGAAATATATCACACAAAAGAAAATTTTGATTAATTTTATAAATACTAGTATTGTTATTTATGTTTTAAAAGTATAAATATTTTTACTGATAAGGTTTATTCTGAAAAGGAAATTCGAAAAGAAATAAAAAAAAATGTCGATGGGCGTGTAATATTGCAATATTCTACTATTTACTGCATTGTTATCAAAATACAAAATTGCAATAAAAATTTCGAGTATTTTTGTAATTTTCTTAGCAAGGCAATGTTCTAAATTGTGTTTTTTACATTAAAAAAATTGAATTTTTATGGCCGGCCTTTTTAAAAAAAACTATTCATTAAGGTGTTAATATTTGATTGTTTTATATACGCCTTAATACAAATCCGATCGAGTAAGGATTGACCATTTTTGGAATAGAGTACCGGATTCCCCTGTCTATCCACTTCAGGCCTTAAGAAGTCGACTTAAACATCCTGTCGACCGCAATAAAGCATCACCCTTGAGCTAATATTTATCTATTAATGGTATCGTTTGAAAACTCTCACAGTTGCCCCAATGCAACAGAGTATGCATCTAATCCTATAAGATCCAGGAAATTCAGTGGAAGAATTTTCCCCTTGCTAGGATAGTTATATTATACTGTCAACCGCCCAGATTGTGTAGTGGTTAGCATTGTTCTCGGGTCTGAGTCTCTAGTAAAGTAGGATGTATTTTGCTGTCCCCTCATAGGGAACCATTATGGTCGTTCCCATAATAAAACGGTCAACAAAATCTACAGATCTGTAGAGAACAATGTTAAAGGCTGTAAGTTGCAAATAAAGTTTCATACTTTTCTAGTAGCTACTATTTTATCACTTTTTTTCACTGCAGCTGGCAATGCAGACGGATACATTATTACCAATTACAGCTGGAAAGCTGTTACAAGTGTAGCTTAAGGAATGACCCCCAACTGCAGAGGACATTGGGACTACGAACCTATTTTACTTGCCATTAATGAACATGATGGATCTTTGGCTTGAACTCTCAACTCTCTGGTTCTGAGATCAGCACCTTTGCAGACTGAGCTTCGCTATCAATTTAACTAATAGAAAAACTAACAGACACATTACTATAGGGAGTTTCACTGTCGATCGCTAAGGGAAAGAAACTATAAAATTGAGCTGTGATGGAGGGTTGGGAGCTTGCCACGTCGTACAAAACGTCGTCTTAAAGTACCTCCAGGTTCTTATTTGATAAAGTACAATCTGCTCTAGTGTGAAAAAAACAGCACTACTTAGTTACCCCACTCTTTAAATGCAATCGTTCCTACAAATTGTTTAACATACGATCGATAGATGGCGTTGTCATCCAATTTGTTGTCGTCCGCTAGGTGGCTTTAACACTGAAAAACTATAAAAGGAACTACACCTAGAAAGGAGGGTTGGGTGGGAACTCTTTTTCTATCATCTAGAAGTCCTGTTACAAGACACTTCAACCATAATGCATTTATCGTACCACCACTAAGTGGCGCTGTTGGTTGCCGCTAGAGGGCTTTTCATAAAGAAAATGTATAAAAATGACTACACCTAGAAGGGAGGGCCGGTTGGGAACTCTTTTCATTCCATTCTATTATCTAGAAGTTCTTAAATGTAATTGTTTCTACAAATTGAACGATTATTGACTGATTAACATAAGACCGATAGATGGCGTTAGTGAACTTTCTTTTCTATTCTCTAGAAGGTATCACCACTAGATGGCGCTTGTGGTGGCTGCAAGAGGGATTTTGACATAAGAAATCTATAAAAATGACTGCACCTAGAAGGGATGCCTAGGTGGGATTATTTTTTTATTCCTATTATCAAGAAGTCAGATGGAAAGACACTTCAACCAAATGGATTTTAGTAACACCTCTAGAGGGCGCTGTTGGTGACCACTAGACGGCTTTTGACATAGAAAATGTATAAAAGTGATTACACCTAGAAGGAAGGCTAGGTTGGGGACTCACTTGGTGCCCAGTTGCTTCAGCTTTACTACTTACATTCTAGCTTACTATTTAGCACGGTCTCTTTCTCGCGATCCTATGTTTCAACAATACCTTCCCCCATTTAAACATTTCCTACAGAGGACATTAGAACTAGATTAATAATTGGAATACTGACCATTAGGAGCAAAGAAAGGGGCATACTAAGAGAGGCATCATTTCCTTCCTCTCAATATGATGAACCATTTACCGGCTGTCAATGATATTTTTAATTCTTATTGCGACTTAAGATGGCATTCTATGTAAACGATAGAATGTTCTTCATATTTTCTCAAAAGAAACCCAATATGGCCGTCGTTTCAGAAATCAGGAAAGCCCACATGTGCAACGAAATACGTATTAAAATCTAAACGTTTCTTAGAAATTGAGAATTTATTTCGAGAGTACTACTGTGTTACTTCCTAAAACAGCTATGGATTTACCACAGCTCCGGAAATTGAATACAATCCTTGTTTAATAGGTGTACGATCATAATCTAAGAACTAAACAACAAAGGTTATTAACACGGTACACAAACTTCATTTTACACATGGCCATTAGCGTGTTCTAATCCTGTGGCTGGCGGGGAAACCTTTCGGAATTTTATTACCCCAAAGGTAAGCTGTAGAGCTCAAAAAGGGCCCAGCTATTCGCTGCGGAGTTCTTCTAATTGGAGAAAATAACCCTGATTAATATTAAGAAAAAAATGAACTAAATTTTAAATAGCAGAAAGGTTTGGAGAGTTACAGTCCAAACAGTTTTTCTACATAAGACCTACTGCCCTTAGAGAGGGGGGAGAACAAGAAATGTGATATCACATACATTTTAAAAAGTTTTTAAATTACCAAAATTTGAGGCATTTTCTTAACTGCGGCGAATTTCTTAATCGTAGACTTTTTTGGTAAGTTATTAGAAAGTAAAAATGAAGAACATTTCCTTTTGATATACAAACTTTTCCACAAATCAGTTTTGGATATACCCAAGCTATCAAAATGTTTTCAAATATTCCGAAGTATATCTTAAAACTTCAGAAAATTGATTTGTAATAATAATTGGGTTTAAAAATAATCAAGAATTTAGTGAAGACATCAAGTTTAAAATGTTTCTTATTTACCTTTAGAAATATAAGATAGTGATCCAACCTAAAAGAGATTTGTTAGATATGTGCGTTTGGAGCAGACACATATACTAATAAACCTCCATTGGGTATAATTGGGAAATAAATATTAGCTCAATTACAACAAATTCATTAACAATTATGACTACGAAATTTCTAACGATTAATACAGTCGATAAAAAAAAGTTCAACATACAATTTTAAATAATAGTTTCTAAAAATGTTCTCAATGAAAAAAAAGATAACTTCATAGATTTATATAGAGGGAAAAAAATTTTTAGCCTTAGTTCATGAAATTGACAGATAACCTGAAATTTTTAAATGTATTAAGACTTTTACGGTTGTCCCAACGAGTGAGATACACTCGAAAGTTAATAAAATTTGTATATAAAAAATGACAACCATTTGTTAAGAATGTGGAAGGTCCAACCAGATTTAAAAATCATATAGTAAGCAAATAGACGATTATCAACAGATATTACTAATAAATAAAAGTATATTTCAAAATTACGATATAATGGATACAATCAGTTGAATAAATTTAATGACCATTAATATTTCTAGAGATACCTATTTAGAAACGCACAATAAATTAGCATAGTAAAAAGATAAATCACCAAATAAAACGTATTGTATATGAAGAAAATTATTTTAATGTGGAGTTCGTTATTTATAACCAAATTCTATGAGGATGAATAGGATGTGAAGCTTTTATCAAGTTTTGGTTTTATAATTAACCGAAAATGATAGCACTCATTAACAGGATCAAATTTAATTTAAAAAACGCAATTAAAATATTAGGAGGTTAAATACATAAAACACCGATAAAAACAATGTGAATATGGTCGAATCTGTAAACAAGCTTTAAAAATGGCTAAACAGAACTGTAGGTATGCCTGTTAACTTTGGATTATTGGCAACTAACACAAGAATGTGTCCAAGAGGTGATATCTTTATAGATAGATGGCAAGAAGTAACAGTCGATCACCAGTTTTTTTTCATTTTCTATGTTACACCAAAGTTTTAAATTTAATGACAATGGTACTGAGTGAAATTAAGTGTGAAGTCATCCCTGTTTAAAAGATTTTGAAGCTAAAGATCCGTTTCTTGTGCCTTTGTTAAGGCTTCGAAATTAAATGCACTTTAACTAATTTCCTGGATTCGAGAAGATGTATCAGCAAGTACTACATTATTTGCTCCAGAAACATGTCTAATGTTCGAGTAAAATTTTGAGATATATGATAAATACTAATTTTGCCTTATACAGAGGCAGAGTCACTAGGTTTGTTAATGGCAAAAGTAAGTGGGCAGTGATCAGTAAAGATAATAAAATTGTGACCTCAAGACAGCCTAAAATGTTTGACAGAAGAATGAATTGCTAATAACTCCTTGTGAAATGTGTTATACTTTTGCTCAGCGGAAGTGAGATTCCGAAAGAAAAACCCAAGGGGCTGGGGGGGCATAGTCGTAATGGGTTTGTAAAATAGAACAAATGGCGATGTCCGAAGTATCAACCATTAGAGATAACCTTTGGCCAGGAGAGTAAAAAACTTAAAAGTTACAGCATGTTTCAGATCAGTTTTCCATTTTTCAAAGCCCGAAGTTGTCTTTTCTGTATAAAGAATGAGATGTTTATCATTTATTTCGAGTCTTTAAGAAACTCGTTAAGTTTGGATTGAGTTGAGGCAGCATTTGGAAGAAAAAGTCTATAAAAATGTAGTATTGCCAAGAAACGTCTGACCTCAGCAACTCTGAGCTTTGGAAAATGCAGCAATGGCATCTGTTTTGCAAGGCAATAGCAGCATTCCAGAAGGAGGTAATAAGACACCCAAGAAAAGATACTGAAGACTTCCCTAGACAGCATTTTACAGAATTTAGTTTTAACCCATTCTTTTTTAGGCGGTCAAAGACTTGGTGTAAGTGATTAATGTGTTCTTCGCTTGATGCTGCTATAAAACAAATCACTGTAAGGTATGCAAAAATCTAAGCTGAATAGTACTTGATGGATATGTTGTTGAATGACCTGGTCCACATTTCTTAACCCAAAAGGCACAAAAAGGAATTGAAAAAGACCGAATAGAGTGGTCACTGCAGTTTTAGTTATATCATCAGAGTCGACAGGAATTTGATGACATGCGTGGGCCAGGTCTAAAGTTGAAAAAACAGTTTTCCATGAACGCATGTGTACAGTCGTGAATGTAAGGGACTGGATATTTATCAAGGACCATTGCCGAGTGTAATCTCCTAGTCACCATTGGGTTTTTGCATCATGTAGAGAGAGCTAGCCCAAGTTCTTTTGGACGGGCGAATGATTCCCCGAAACATCAAAAATTCATATTATCGGAGTGCCATTCTGCGTAGCTTAGGAGATAAGCGCGCGGCTTGGAAAATCTGGCGCTCCTGTAGTTTCAATAAAATGATAAACCGCGGGAGTTATGTACAATTTGGGATGTATTAATAAGCTCTGGAAATGAGCCAAGGAGTTTGTCAACAGAATTAAAATAACTGAACTATTAAATAGAAAGCCTAACAGAATTAAAATATTGGTGTTAAAGAGGCAGATGCTTGGAAGCTGCCCAAGCGAGGAAAGTTTTGTCTGAGCATCAATTAAACAATTATCTCCCACATCAACAAGTAGGTTAAAATGTTTTAAAAAATCAATGCCTATAATAGGTTGATTAGCATCTGCAAGCAAAGAAGCAAACATACGACCCAGGTTCAGGTCGAGCTTAATAAGTTTAGTGCAGAAAGTTTGAATCTTGGTACCATTACAGGCATACAACATTAGATCGTTTAGCACTTGAGGTGATGCTAGTTTGGTTTTTTTAATAACTCAGATATCTGCTCCAGTATCGGTAAGGAATTACAATTTGGATGATCTATCAGCCAATACAATACGATTCAGTTGGCGGTTGCTATCGGGATCTACGGGCGATCGTTACGCAAGTTTTCCAAAGAAAACGAACAAGGGGCTGTACACTTTCTGAACTTTGACCCAGAATTTGTGTAATAAAAGGACATGTTATGGGAGGGTTCCTTACACCGACTCCTTGCTGATTGACTACGCTTTCAGTCACGAGAATCTCTCCCCCCATCACCCGAACGACTTCTTCGTGGAACAATTGCTTTCAATTTACAGACTTGTTTAATCAATCGGGAAACTTGTAATTCTGAAGTATTGAGTACGGGGTTGCGGAGTTGAGACTGACTTCAGTGATATGACTGCTATTTCATTTATTTTATCAGCATTTGCAGCTAATTGAAACAGCTCATTCCTCAGTATGACAAGAATGCTTTACATTTGATTTGAGAGCCTGGCTAACCAAAGTAATTTTAATAAGGATTCACCTACCGTACCACCAGCAAGTGATCTCATGTGGCTTAATAATTGCGAGGGGTTCTGGTCTCCCAACTCAATGTCTGTAAGAGTTTACGAATTTTAGACTCCTAACTTTCTGAATGAATCTCAATGAGTCGTTTTTAAGGCCTTATATTTTTCCGTTGATGGAAGTTGAGAAACAATATCACTGACGGAGCCGAGAATTTCAGGTTCAATTGCCGAAATAGTATAAAATTTTTGTTTCATTCCGGGTGATACCAATTATTGTAAATTGGGCCTCGAGCTGAATAAACCATACAGATGGATTTACTTTCCAAAACGGAGGAGGTTTTAAGAACGATTTAGAAACATTAACAGCAGGCTCAGAGACTAATCACGTGTGGCCATTTTCGAAATATGTCAGGGAATGCAAATAAAATAAACACCAATGTATATAAAATTTCAAAATTAAAAAAGAGGCATAGCCCATAGTTATTCAGGCACAAGTCTATAAATTAATATTTACACATATGCATTATAAATAGCAAAATGAATTATACTGATCACCGAACGCGAAATTATAAATTAACTAGTTGTGGGAATAATGTACATTCAACCCGGGCTTACCTTGATAAACATGTCACTGATGATTTGAGGGTCCCACAGCCACGTTAAAATTAAAAATGCTCCTTTCTCATAACAATTAACTATAGCACATTAAATTCATTATTTATCCAGTACGAAATAAACATTTACTATAATCGGTTAATGCGATAGGCGTTGACTGACTTCATTGCATCCACGATAAGGTTAACACTTTGAAGTGTTTATAAAGTCTCGTTTTCCCAATTAACCAAAAATGATAACACTTATTAACAAAAACAAATTTAACAAAACAAAACACGTAATTAATATATAAAGTTAAATACATAAAACACGTAAAGAAACAGTGAAAGACATAGCAGCAACACGGCATCAAGTACAAACCACATGGCACTGCCTGCTAACACCTGCCGTTAACCTCGCAGTTATCATCATTTTCATTTCACTACAGTTCCTTTATGCTTGCTTAACCGTGGGGTTAGCTATGACAGTTCTTCAGGGACCACAACAGATGCTTCATCCACACTGTTATCTGATTTGTAAAAAAATTATCAAAGCGTTAACAACTAAGGGCAGGTCTCATCAAGTAAAGCTAACTGCGATTATCTCTGTTTAAAAGGAGAATTGCATCCCACCATTGGTTAGCACCATGGGTTTACCGTGGTTAACCGACTGTGGTAGGACTGGCCTTAAGTCTGTGAGATCGTAATTTTAACGTGCTCTCTTAACTTAAAACGTTTCTTAAAAATTTGAAAAGGTAATATGATGAGAAAATTTTGATTGTTCCTACATTTACGAATGGCTATTGGTTTATAGATTAATAATCAGTGTAAAAATGCTAAAATGTAACGAGACTCATTTAGATCACGTTTGTTAATATAAATATAAAACAATCTGTCTTTAATCTATTAAGGGCCGGTCTCACCAAAGTTGTTTAATGACTAACCGTGATTAATCTCTGTTTAATCGGGGAACTGAGTCCCACCTTTTGTTGGAGCCATGGGTTAAATCGCCGTTAGTCGTTAAACTACTTTGGTGAGACTGGCCCTAATGGACATAAAATTAAAAAAAAAATCTCTTGTTAAAAGCATTTAGGGCTGGTGTCACCACAGTCGTTTAACTGCTAACCGTGATTAACCCATGGAGTCACCTAAAGGTGGGATACATTTCTCCGTTTAAACAGAGATTAATTTCGGTTAGCTATTAAATGACTTGGTGAGACTGGGCCTAATACTCGTATAAATACTTTAAAAATTCAGACTGTAAATGTATAATATAAATTTTACTATAGAATACAAACATTTAACCTTGTAATTCTGCTACTTGCATACTAAGGGCCGATCCCACCAAAATCGTTTAACGGCTAACTGCGATTAGCCACGATTAACCCTGGCGCCAACCAATGGGGGAACGCAATTCTCCGTTTAAACCGAGATTAATCGAGGATAACGTTAAACGACTTTGGTGGGATCGGCCCTAAGTAATTTAATATATAATTGTTCAAGTAAACTCGTTTGAGAAACAGCAAAATGGGCCTAAACACCTTTCAGTTTTAAAGTGACATGCCACTTGTTTAAAACAAAACTACTATCACAGTAAGTATTGGAATTGTTTTGTAATTTAGAATTCAATTTAAGGCAGTTTAGTAGAATAAAATCTAATCAAGTCATTTAATTTTTTAATCTGTAAAATATTTTTATAATCTTTGCATCTCAAATGTACTCCAAATATATTTTATAGATGCTTTTTATGTAAATCTGTGCAGGAATTTTTAGATACCTCTAAAATTATATTTTATTAAAAAAAGAAAACACTGGCACATTTAAATACAATGCATTTTGACAGCTTTTTTTATATTTGTGTATAACAAAATAATTAGTCAACGTTTTACTTATGCCATTCTCAGTTTTATCCTATACATTACAAAAAATTCGTATACCCAATTAAACACTTGTATGTTTAACAGAAAATAAGACTTGGAGTTTGTAACGCATAGAATTGGGGAGGAAATCAAAACACGAGGAAAAGACATTTACAGCTTTTATTCTCTAAGAAATACTATATGTTATATCATGCGCACGAGTAACTTTCAAATTTGTTAAAACACAGATATACATTTTTGCATCATGTTTGCGAGAACGGTATTACCTAACAGAAACAATTCGATATTTTTAAGGTTAAAGCCACCTTCGATTGACTTCACTGTGTTGAATTGTAAAACAGTATAAGAATTCACAAACTTTATAAAATGAACTATTTACCTTAAGTGTTCATCTGTTAGTTGGCCACTGAAATCGTCATGTTTTAAAGTACTCCATAGCTATGACTCTGAACGAGCTATCGACGATCTAATAAGTGATTGCGGCAGAAAAATCATGACGCCATAGAAAGACATCTATCAAGAAAGACTCCCTCATTCAACCATTAAAGAATTAAACATCAAATTTAATCATTTTTCAAATTTTAATGTCACCAAATTTATATTTTTCTGTACCATTTTCAGTTTAGTGCTAAGGCGAGAACAAGTCGAGAGGTGTGTCAACAAATGAGTTGTTTAAAGTTTGCTCACAAGTTTATTCTCCTTTCTAACCAAATTTAGAGATATCCAATATCAACAAAAGTGCAAAGAACTTTATAAACACTATTTTCATCGTATAAAAAAAACTAAAGCCTGATCTTACCGCTATTAACTACTCATTTAATTATAGCGAATTAGAGGTAATCGTAAAATCGCTATGCAACTGAAATTCGTGAGACCGATCACACCAAAGTCGTTTAACAGCTAGCAGGGATTAATCCATGGCGCCAGCTAATGGTGGGACACAATTCCCCGTTTAAAAAGAGATTAATCGTGGTTAGCCGTTAAACTACTTTAGTGAGACCGGCCCTTAACCCATTCGCGACCAACGTCTCGTATACGCGACGCAGCGATTCCACTGTTATCAGTCCAAGTGTCTCTCACGCGATGATCTCCGGTTGATATCGAGAGACCAGCGTCGCGTATGCGTAATCGGAGATCGAAACGTTTTATCTGAGTTTTTAAAATGCTAGATTTAATTACTAGATGACGTTAAACGGTAACGGTTTTCATAACGGTCCGCTCGTGAGAAGCAAAAAATGTGACAATTACATGAAATATTCACCAAAAATTACAAATAAAGTCTAGTTTTCCCGCTCTTATTGAAAACTGTGTCATGTATAACTTGCAGAAATTTTCACTGTATGGAAAATATTAAAATAACTATTTTAATACAAATCTCCCAGATGTACAACGATTTCTCCCATAGATTAACACGATTGTTTGGTTTGGGGCGATACGGTCTACTGTTTTGCTACGCGAGACCGGGACTTACTGCTTAAAATCGATTCTTGACATACATGCCAACCGCGCGATTCGAACCCGCGAACTTCGGTATTGAATAGCAGCACCCTACCATTCGGTTATCGTTTGGCCTAGATTAACACGAAATCAGATAATCCAACATAGTCGGTACTCATACACTTTAACATAAACACATATTAAATGAAGTACGAGGGGGTTTTATGTTTCTATGTGATAATTTTTAAATACACGGAAGAACCCAAAGATTATGTTACTAAAAATGATTTGTTCAGTAACTTTGACGATTGAAATTTCAGGTATTGAGGATACTAAACCTGTTATATCTGACAGAAAATTTATTAAAATTATTTATAGCCGATACATTTTTTTATAAGTTAGTATTTTAATAAAATATAAGTATTGATTATAGTAAAGTATGTGGTACTAGTCCTATAACAAAGTGTAGCGCTCTTAATGGAACAAGAATCAAACCTTTTTATACATGTAAAGTATAGCCATTAATAATAAAATTTTTACTTGCGTGCTTAACAGGACTAATCAATAACATCTCTGTATAGAGATAAAAATTTAAAGGTGATGTTATATACATTTTTGAAAATATATATAACATATAGTGATATCTGTATCTAGTACCAAGTATTTTGCAACGAAAGTATTTGGATTACAACAAGAAACATTTTATTTTAGACTTAATATTTTCATTAAACAAAATTCATAAATATTTATACGATAAATGTTTAGATGATAAAAATAAGACAATGATTCTCACTCAACGTGCCACAAACAAAGTGAGACTACTTGCAGGAGGACTCTGGAAGTTACTTCTAATATGTTTCCAGTAGAAACTGTTAGATCAGTACTTCCCAGCCCCTGAGCCGTGGACCTGTATCGGTCCATGGATTAAATAATACCTATCCGCCAAAAGAACGTTAAATTATTCCCATTTTATGTACTGTGGTGTATTTCTTTCGCGTTTGAGCAACTTTGTCAGAGCTGTGGAAATTAATACATTTGTAACAGTAAGAAACCTTGTAACTATTTAAAATTAACTTATTGTTTATGAAGCATTTTAAGTCATTTCTTACAACCTATCTGTGTGTAGGCTTGCGATTGTCGCCTCTCAAAATTTCTTGTTCTCTTTTTCGGCTCCTTCGGTCTCCCGTCTATTTTGGTGCAACGAGCTAAATTCCTTCTCTCTTCTCTTTTCAGTTCTGGCTCGCGTGGTTCGTGTCACTCTCACTAATTAAAGCGTCAAGAGGTTCGCTAAATATCCAGTTTTCCAAATTATCTGCCTCACTCAGTGCTCGTCTTCTGCGTTCGCTCGTGGATTGCGCCTGTGGCGCGACGTGTGCGCTCCGGGTTCTTTGAAGGGTGCAGTGCAAATTCGGGTGGTCCAATAATCGCGATTTGCCCACCGCCGCCAGGATAAGCCTAGAGGGCCTCATGGCAATATGGACCCGGTTTGGCTCTTGATTGATTATTGGTGTAACTGTATTTTATTTTGAAGGCAAGCTTAAATACAATTAAATTAAAATTATTAAATCAAAACAATCTAAAATATTAATAATCAACGCCCCCCCTCTCAGCAGACTGCGCTAAAATTATCAGACGTTGACTGTTCCGCGGTGGTAAAAAGGTAGGGGAGCACTGCGCTAGATAGCATCACCAAACAAAACAATAACTTGTATTCCATATCACCTGAACCTACTATAAAATGTTGCTACCATAATGGATTATGAATTTAGTGAACTACTCAGTACGTGAAAAATAAAAATACTGTAATTCAATCACTCATCCCTGAAATTCTCTATAAATCTTCAAATATACACTGGTGTGCAAAACTTGAGCAACAGTTGGGGTTTATGCCATAACTCCACGAGAAATCATCTGAGAGACATGAAATTCAGAAATGAGGGAGAGTATTACGTAAAGGATGACGAAAGCATCGGCGCTGAAAAATGAATACAATGCATACGGTAATGAATGAAACAAAAACAAGCTTTATTGAACGCATAGTATCGTGACTCAAGATTGTCTATACAAGAGGAAGAACAAGCATATGTTCCTAACTGCAATGGTTGTTTCGGACGTCTCCGCATACTCAGAACCAGCTGGTCCAACATTTCTTGTGGTATGAGTGCCCATTCCGCAATCAGCATCTGTTTGAGTAGTTAGGTGTTCTCCGGAGGATGTAAGCGTGCTGCAATACGTCTCCCCAAAGCATCCCATACATGTTCAATGGGATTTACATCAGGGGAGTACGCTGGCCAATCCAATCGAGTGATATCTTCACTTTCCAGTAGCTCCACAAAATAATTAAGTCCTTAGATCATGGACAAAAAAGAAATCTCTTGTTTAAATGTTTCGAATCCCTTGTAATATGTTTTACTGTGATAGTTGGTTACTTCAGCGTTCTGTTGGTTAGAGTTTCATATTCCCCTTACACAGTTTTCATTTGGACGTTGATTAAACAAGCTTCAAATCGATTTAATAAGAGTTTTCTGCCAGGTCCTTCTTCGGCCGAGTGGTAAGATCGCGAGGTTGGCTCAAAATTGTGAATCTGCGGGTTCGATTACAGCACGTTAGCAGAGTTGTTGGAGCAAGCCTCATGTTAGGTTCCCTGTTTCGCATCTCTTTATTAATCACGGTTCGATGATGCCGCCTAAACCCTTGAGCGAAGACAATGATGGACATCCGAGGTTGTCCACTCCCGAGTGCCCGCCTTTCTGGACTTGCGGATAGAACTGTACGGTTTTTTCACAGCTCTCCGCCGGACCATTAAGAGAGATTTTTATCACTAAGAGAGGGAGGGTTTATTAGAAAGCCAAGAGGGGCAAAGGTTAAGACCATCCCTCTCATAGGAAGGTAACATTTGATTACCTCTCTAGAAGTGTTAATTTTTTAACTCTGAGAGAATGTCTCTTAGAAAGGTAAAATTTGCTTTTGAGCTAAAAGAGGTTAAGACCACCCCATTCTTAGGGAGGTAGCATTTGATTACTTCTTACCTGTAAGAGAAACTTTACCTCTACAGGAGTGTTTTAACTTCATAAGAGACACTCCGTTTCTGAAAGACAATAAACTTCATCTTTGAACTAAGAGAAGCAAAGGTTAAGACCATTCCTCTCTTAGGAGGGTAACGTTTGATTACCGCCCTTAAAGAGCCGAAAAATCTCTTAACTGTAAGGGAAACTTTACCTCTCTTAATTTTTACTTCTAACAGAGGGTGGTGGGGTTACTTAGAGAGCAAAGAGAGGTAAAAATTAATTTTTGAAGTAAAGAGAAGTAAAATTCAAACTTCTTCCTCCTCTAGGTAATGCTCGATACCTTCCTAGGAGACTCCTTGGGGTTACTTTGATCCTTACATATAAAATTTTGCAAAATCCGTCCATGTTGTCCAGCGGAGAAGGGTGAAAAAACCTCAGGGTTGTACCCCGCAGGTCCAGAGAAGCGGGGAATACGCAGGGGTTTAAGGGGTACCATCGACACAGTGATTGATGGGTGCTGAAACAAAAGCATCTAACATTATCATGCTTACGCCAACAACTCTCTGTTATCGTGGGTAATCGAACCGTAGACTCACAATTCTGAGCCGACCTCGCGTTCTTACCACTCGGCAAAAGGAAGCCGTTGCAGCAAACTCTTATTAGAACTACTGGAGTACCTAACAATCACTGTAAAATGTATTACAATGCATTCAAAGAATCTAAACAAGACCTTTTTATTTCCATTGATCGAAGGATTTATTTATTTTCTGAAAATGAAGAAAATTGAACTTAAAGACTTACTATCTAAATTCTCAGCTAAAGGAAGTCGCATTAGATCTATTTTGAGCTTGCTCAATCAACAATGAAATGAAAACTTAGCATTTTAAAGCGGAATATGAAACTAACAGGGTGCTGAAGTACCCAACTACCCTGGAAAAATAATATACAATGCATTAAAGAATCTAAACCAGACTTTTTTATTTCCTAAGACTGTTTTTTTTTTCTGAAAATGTCGAACTTAGAGACTACTCTAACTCAGCAAAGGAGTCGCATTGACTATTTTGAGCTTGCTCTCAACAATGAAATACTTCTTTTGCTTGAAACTAACGTTCAGAGAAAACTCTTTTAATTCATTAGATTTGAAACATAAGAAATTTCCGATCTAAGCTTATTTTTTTTACCTCTTGCATATATATTATTGGTCTAACACGAAAGTAATCCTTAGTAGCTATATTCATACATTGAGAATAAGATCATACAAATGATCAGATTGCTACTAAATTGCATAAATATATGTTATTGGCTACGAAACACGAAAGTAATCCCCCTATAGCTACATACATGTACAGAAACAATCTCAAATGAGACAGTTAACCACCATCTTTAGTGTTAACATTGCTTACCAAGAGATTGCAGGAATAATTCAAAATTAATGTCTGGATGGAAATGCCATGGATTCAAATTCTTGTATTCATAGTAAACTGTACTCAGAGTTTTAAGGAAAAATGCAGCTTCTTCCTAAAGTAACTATGTCAGCTTGTGGCTCCCCAAATCACACCTTTCTGAGTTACTTCAGTAATAAACTGCATTTTTTTCTCTAAAATCGGAGAAAAGTAGAATGTAGCTGTACAGTTAACTGTGAACAAGAAATTATAATTGACATTATGATGGCTTATCCAAACAGTATGTCGGCATTCAGTTGGTGCATGTTACAAGGTATGTTCAAGATAAAAGGGCTGTAAGTTAATTTCAGCTGCAGTTTGATGTTTTGCTCACAAAAAAATAAATAAATAAATAAAAAATAAAATAAAATAAATAACTAAACAGATTTCTTCACAAGATCAGCTTTCCAAAGAATCATCACTTGTGCTAACCTTACAACAAATGCTAAGTGGCAAGTAGCTGAAGCTCGATACAGTTGCTGACCATGTGTATTAGAATTACCACATACTACTAATTTTTCTATAACAGACAAAACTCCAGGAATATCAAGCTTTTAACCTTACTTTTAGATAACCCCTTATATCTGTTACACTGCTAGTTCAATAAAATGAGAAAATAGTCAAATTTAAAAATTTGTAAAAAAATTTATTATAACAACTATACACATTAACAAGAATACACAACTGGAATGAACAAAATGTGTAATACAGTATATAATGATCCATGTACATCCCTGAAATAAACAGACAAAAAAACCTCCAAGAGAGCTTGTGTATGAAAACAATACCAATTACATATTAAAATTAAACTGTTAGATCTAGTAGATAATCCAATAAAAAGTATAAATTGAAAAACAATTTCATTAACATAATGACAGTAACAGTCCATCCATAAAATACTTTCATAGTATATATATTAAGTATATATCAATATATAATAAATTTCTTTGATTCATTTTTAAGTGTATTTATAAATTTCACCAATTCATTTAAGTATGATTATAGCATGTTCCACACACTACAGCTTGGATGCCAGTTTGAATGAATTCAACAGTTTAGACACCATATTAGCATCACCTTGAATCTTTGTCTTGGGAGATGAAAGGACCTGAAAATACAATGGAAGAGTCTATTTTAACACACTGTTGCTTAGTATAGATATTTAAACAAGTGCTACACTTTTGAATAGCAATCACTTTAGCTAGGAACAATTCTGTGACAATCAAACTGACTATTTTATACACAAAGGTATACAGAGAATATTTTTTTTCCAATGCCTAATTGTATTTTATTATTTTTAGAAATCTTACTTAACTTTAAGTATAAGTAAAAGTTAAAGTATAAACAAAATCCAGTACCATTAACACTTGGCATGTGGGTATACTTCACTGAATATTTATGCGTGCAGTGGGCATTTTTTCGTGAATCGCACAAAAGTTTAGTTATTCAGAAAAATCATAATAAATCAAAAACTACTTTGTTTTTATGAACGAAACTTTTTTTATTTTACACTTTAATATATACTGTATGATTTTTTAAAAAATTACAAAAATAAACGATTTTCAAAATTAAAGTCCGATAATCTGTCAGCACATATTTCTTCATCACTATCTTTGTCACAACGGCTCATTTTACCAATTTTGTATTCAACAATAAAAAAAAACCAAGCTTCAAATTGACAAAACACGATTGCACATTCTGGAGCTAGGAATTCAATTGAAGACAAAATAACGCCACAAAAGACCGAGTAACTCGACAATCATAACTTGTGGAAAGAAAAAATGCAATGCATTGCATAGCAACGTAAAAACCACGCATATGTCACACATACATGTAATTATACATATTTAGTAGATTTGTGGTGACTGGTCCTCTTGGTGTCCCCCACAACTCTACTAAATACGTATTTTTACGTGACCCATGCTCCAGTGACATATTGAAAAAACGTAAAAATATGTTGCAAATATGCAGAGTGTTAATGTGACCACTTCCAACTTTTGACTTTTCAAGTTTCTAAAGAACTACTTGATGAAGTGTTTGCAAAATTTAACTAGAAGTAGTGAATGCATTTCTTCATACATTCTTATAAAAACATTAAGTCACTAATTGATCTAGGGCCATAAAGAATTAAAAAATAAAAAACAGAAAATTGTTTACTCTAACAAAAAAAAAAAGTCAAATGATTTGTAAATCCCTTTAAACAAAAGCATACAGTGTATACAATTAAAATGTTAATTTCCATGAGAAAAGGAAAATTTAATCACTATAATAAACATCCATTTAAAAAAATGTCTATTTTTTTTCATGATTTTTGCACAATACAAGCACAATTCTTAAAAAAAAAAATTTTTAATTTAGATTATTTGCAAAGAATATCTGCAATACTGTACTGAAATTTGAAATAAATACATAAATTATGCAGTGAAATATGGGCTGTTAAAAGAAATAATTTTTATCTCCACATGCCTGATAAATGTTTGTACAACTAAAATTTCATAGTCTACATGGTAACTTATATTAAATACCTTTTAAATTTACAAAACTGTTGGGGATTTATTGAGCTGCTATTTTAGCAATTCATACAAGATGAAAACTGATCTGGAACATTTCACAAACTTATTTTGCATTTTGTACAACATCCATTATCAGACCTAATAATCAATGTTTTCTACAGCACTGTTTCCAGTATCGCATTTTTTCAAAACATCTCATAGCCATTTGATGGTGCTAATTTGCATAATGCAATAATGGTTATCTTGTCACAAATGAATAGTCTTTAATAAAAACTTCCCATACATTGTTATTCACAGACTGATCTATATTATATTAAGTCATTAAAAAGAGAATTCTTATTTAAAAATATTTCAGAAATGCCACCAAAAAAATTTAAACACATTTTTAATAAGAGGTAAATTGCAAGTTATAATGTATAATTTTGATACAAAATTATACTATCTCCATATCATTTTAGAAAGTCTTTTTAGTAAATGAAAAGAAATTACGTAATAATTAGAACTGTCAAATATTATTAATGAAATGACAAATAAGAAAGCACAAAGAATGCAATTTATGGCTTTATTTTGTCACTTTTGTTTGATAGAATATCCATTTTAATAAATTTAAAATACAGGATGCATACTTTTTTTTTTTTTTACCTTTTTGGATCCCCATTCTTTTTATACAGAACAACGCAGAGTTTATGCATTGGGCTAAGTTATGCTTCTACTGTAAATCCATATTGGTAGGGGAGTCAAATAATATCTGGTATATAGATGACTAACAGATGAGAACTCTCCATATATACATATACATGTAATGGACAATTTGGCCCATCACAACAGTAAGAGAATCCACATTGGCTTGGGTGTAGTCGTAAGTCAAAATGCAGCCAAAACAGAAAGAAATTTTAGAAAAAAGAAATGCAGTTTATTATGGCATCATCTCCCAGTAGCATCTGGGGTGAAAAACCCATAGATCACAATTTATAGGTGTGACAGTCAGCCTATCTGTGTTTTCAATAATTAATCATGTTAAAGACGTGGATGATGTGAAATTAATTATATAAAAAGCTAATGAAAAGAAAAAATCCTACAATTAATAAAATGTGGAAATAGTAAAAAACTAAAACAGTTCAGCTTACATTTTCAGCAGTGATTTTGTACAAGATCCAATCAGCAAAGACATCATCATCAACAGTAATAAACACAGTAGGCACTATTCCATCTTTAGCTGGTCCTCTTGACAACATACAATTATCCACCTTCAAGTCTAAAACTAATTTGAAATAAAAAAAATTACTAGGACACATTACAAAAATTATGATTAAGAATTAATTCAAAAATGCTAGTTAACAACAGAATTTCTCTTCTAATTACAATAATACACCTTTTAAACATTTACAAACAATGCTACAAAGTTTAATTTTCTTTCTTTTAAATTTAATAGTCATCAGAACAACTCTCATTTAATCAAATTTGTTATGCAACATCTTCATTCATTTGCAAATGATGGTTAATGATGATTAACTTTACCTAATGCCTGCTAATTAAGGGTTACACCTCTAGTTAAGAAAAGAAAATATAAACTTTTGGAACAAGGTAAAATTAGAAGAAAAAATTTAAACAACTGTATTCAAAATACCTTTGGATGAAAGTATGCAAAAAGGAAATTTATTTTCAAAAATCTCTTCAAGAAAACTATACAGCATTACCACAATCACATACCCCAATAATTTCACAAATGGTTGAAGATTCTTTTATAATTACTTCCTTTAAACTTTTCATTACCTCATGAAAAAACTGTTATACAAAATTGAGTACAAAATGATAAGCCATAATGAATATTTATACAGGGAATACTTCCGTCACTAAAATTTGCATTTCTACACAAACCAAAAGAACATGTTTTCAAATGCTTGAATTGCTGAGTTACAATTAATGATTTAAGTATCGCAAGTAAACTCTTTGTTAATTTTATATCAAAAATCAATATGCTATCCAAATATACATACATACATACATACATACATACATATATATATATATATATATATATATATATATATGCAAAATATATGAAAACTCAAAGAAATATAAAAACTTACTCCATTGGGTGCGTTTTTCTCCATTCTTGGTAACATTCCATTCAAACACAGTATTGAATTTTTGGACTAATTCAGGAAGTCTAGAGACGCGTTTCCCTAACTCCACAAAACAAGGTTCACTTCGTAAAGTAATATCAAAAGGCTAAATGAAAATAGAGCAAAATAAACTTACTAAAATTTTTTGAAAGAATAAATTTGTTAAAAAACTTAAGATATTTTTATTATTTTATTAATTACTACCCTTATTATTTAACCAATCTTATTAACTAAGAAACTATAATTTGTTCATGAATGTATTATTATCTAAATACATTCATGAAAATAATTTTTCAAAAAAAATTAATCTTATAAATCAAGTTTATTATTTAAAAATAATGTAATGATATGATTGAACTAATTTTATCTAATTATACATCAAGATTAATATAAATTCATAATCAGCATACTTTTCAATCTAACTAGACAAAAAGACAAGAATAAAATATTCATAAAGAATGAATTTAGAATAAAATTTGATAGAAAATGTTAAAATATTTTGTTAAAGAGAAAAAAAAAATTTAATATGACAAATATAGGCAATAGCACTGATTCCACAGATTTTTTTTTCAACTATAAAATTAAATTTTTTTAGAAAATTAAGGAGATATTCTAGGCTGAGATAAACCAGTAAAATTTTCTTTTTTCTTACCTTATTTTTTCTCTGTCGATTTATATATCTTTTAGTGTTTAAAAAAGCTACAAAATTATTATGCTCTTTTCCAATTTTTCTACAAGACACTCAATATCATTATAATAAAAATCCTAAATATCTATAGTGATTCTTGTTAAGTATATCATGGAAAAATTCAAAAAGTTCATCAGTTAAAAGCTCCTTCAAAAAATGTTTTTTTAATCCAAAATATTCACTCTAATGAACAAATAACTAAGGCACAGATTCAAAACCACAGTTCAAATCTTATAACTAGCATACATGTTTGCAACCTTATGGGATTAGCTTTAAAAGTAGATTCTACACCAATTGCTTCTTAAATAGTAAAACCAAAGGTGGCTACCATTCTATCAAAACACACATGACAAAATACAATAAAATATTTTACCTTGTCAGCCAAGATCGCAGACAAAATTGGCAGTTCTACAGCTCTTCCAGATTTCAGAATTTCTTGCCACAACTGATTCAACTTCTGGGTCAACATAATATTACCTTTAATTTTCAATCTTCCAGTCATAAATGCCTAAAATAATACAAACATTAATGTAAATGCCTCAGACACATGAAATACTTTTTATGTGCTTAAACAATTTATTAAATTATTAGTAAACCGTATCTGACATTTTAATATATTTAAACAAAAAATTGTACTATGTTCATAAGATTTTATATCAGCATAAAAATAAGTGCAATATGAAATGAATATACTAATTTAGCCTCAAAACTATATTTTTTTAGCTTTCCAAAGTCTACAATCTAAATCTATAAAATACAACAGATTGGTGAAAAAACTTGATCTCAGCTGTCTAACCCTGTAAATAACCCAAAAATACCATATATAACAAATAATGAGTTGCTCTGTAATCATCATTACAAGCCAAAAAAATTCTTTTAACTAGTATATACTTTAAATGACTTCTACATCATTTCAATTATGCACAATTTTGTTATTTTGATAGAATAATGCATCATTATAATTATAATTTGCCCATTCCCTTCAATGCTAGTTTCATTTAGCTTCAAGCTAATGGTGCTGGTCGAGTTGAGATTTTCATTAGATAGACTTCATTATAAAACAAAATTTGTAGTGACAGCATTATTACTTACTCCATACCATGAATGAAACTTAAAAGCACTATTTTAACTGCTTAAAAAAGCATTATTACAACTGCATATGAATACACATATATCTATTTGTTATACTGTTATAGGCAGAGATTGTCATCATTAATATCCATTATATTAAAGTTTTTAGTTGTATAAAATGCAGACTAGATGCTAGTTGTATAAAATGCACAACTAGATATTATAACAGTCCTACATGGGCTTGAGATGGTCTAGTACTAAGCTAGACTCTTGGGTACTGAATTCAAGCCTAGCTAGCATACTATACTACATCTTCCTGAATATTCAAAGAACATGAAAGATAAATCTGTGGATCTGGAAGTTCTCTTGCTTTAAGGTTAGAAGGGGGAAAAGAACTATAGAATCAGGAGCAAAAATCCCTCAACCTGAGGATGATCAAAATTAAAGGGATTCTCCAGCATGGCATCTTAAACACCTTACAGGATAAGTGGCTCAATGTGAAGTATCCAACAGTCCACCTTGTAAAATTTCAACATCCTATGGCAAATTGCTTTTCGGTTATGTAAGATATATACATATTGACATCATGGTTAAACTATTCAAAATGCATTTAGGGATTGCATCTAAAAAATGGATAGTTAAAATTTCAAATTTTCCAAGTACAGAGAGAGATGCAAACATAATGTTTGAACTAGTCAAAATGGATTCAGGCATGGTGAAAATCGGCATTTCAGTTGAAATCTAAAGATTAAAAGTTTTCTTGATTACAATACTTAAATCATGCACCAAACTGAATGTATTCGGCAGCAAAGCCCTGCAGGCATATCCTTGCAATGGTTGGAAGATCGCAAGAAGAGGGAAGCCCCATACAATAGTCTACCTTTAAAGTACTGATGTATGTCAGTCCCACTGCAAGGGTTAAGAACAAGCTACCAAATAGCAAAGCCCTGCAGGCATATCCTTGCAATGGTTGGAAGATCGCAAGAAGAGGGAAGCCCCATACAATAGTCTACCTTTAAAGTACTGATGTATGTCAGTCCCACTGCAAGGGTTAAGAACAAGCTACAAAATCAGAAATGCCTCTAGTGAGGAATCTTCCAGATTTCAGAATTTCTTGCCACAACTGATTCAACTTCTGGGTCAACATAATATTACCTTTAATTTTCAATCTTCCAGTCATAAATGCCTAAAATAATACAAACATTAATGTAAATGCCTCAGACACATGAAATACTTTTTATGTGCTTAAACAATTTATTAAATTATTAGTAAACCGTATCTGACATTTTAATATATTTAAACAAAAAATTGTACTATGTTCATAAGATTTTATATCAGCATAAAAATAAGTGCAATATGAAATGAATATACTAATTTAGCCTCAAAACTATATTTTTTTAGCTTTCCAAAGTCTACAATCTAAATCTATAAAATACAACAGATTGGTGAAAAAACTTGATCTCAGCTGTCTAACCCTGTAAATAACCCAAAAATACCATATATAACAAATAATGAGTTGCTCTGTAATCATCATTACAAGCCAAAAAAATTCTTTTAACTAGTATATACTTTAAATGACTTCTACATCATTTCAATTATGCACAATTTTGTTATTTTGATAGAATAATGCATCATTATAATTATAATTTGCCCATTCCCTTCAATGCTAGTTTCATTTAGCTTCAAGCTAATGGTGCTGGTCGAGTTGAGATTTTCATTAGATAGACTTCATTATAAAACAAAATTTGTAGTGACAGCATTATTACTTACTCCATACCATGAATGAAACTTAAAAGCACTATTTTAACTGCTTAAAAAAGCATTATTACAACTGCATATGAATACACATATATCTATTTGTTATACTGTTATAGGCAGAGATTGTCATCATTAATATCCATTATATTAAAGTTTTTAGTTGTATAAAATGCAGACTAGATGCTAGTTGTATAAAATGCACAACTAGATATTATAACAGTCCTACATGGGCTTGAGATGGTCTAGTACTAAGCTAGACTCTTGGGTACTGAATTCAAGCCTAGCTAGCATACTATACTACATCTTCCTGAATATTCAAAGAACATGAAAGATAAATCTGTGGATCTGGAAGTTCTCTTGCTTTAAGGTTAGAAGGGGGAAAAGAACTATAGAATCAGGAGCAAAAATCCCTCAACCTGAGGATGATCAAAATTAAAGGGATTCTCCAGCATGGCATCTTAAACACCTTACAGGATAAGTGGCTCAATGTGAAGTATCCAACAGTCCACCTTGTAAAATTTCAACATCCTATGGCAAATTGCTTTTCGGTTATGTAAGATATATACATATTGACATCATGATTAAACTATTCAAAATGCATTTAGGGATTGCATCTAAAAAATGGATAGTTAAAATTTCAAATTTTCCAAGTACAGAGAGAGATGCAAACATAATGTTTGAACTAGTCAAAATGGATTCAGGCATGGTGAAAATCGGCATTTCAGTTGAAATCTAAAGATTAAAAGTTTTCTTGATTACAATACTTAAATCATGCACCAAACTGAATGTATTTGGCAGCAAAGCCCTGCAGGCATATCCTTGCAATGGTTGGAAGATCGCAAGAAGAGGGAAGCCCCATACAATAGTCTACCTTTAAAGTACTGATGTATGTCAGTCCCACTGCAAGGGTTAAGAACAAGCTACCAAATCAGAAATGCCTCTAGTGAGGAATTTAGAATAAAACTGGATGCTCATGCTGGTCTTGTACCCATAACAACAAAATCAGCAAGGATGGCCACTAACCCCTGCAGGATGAAAAATCTTTGATAAAAATTGAAAAAAAAAAGAATTTAAGATCATTGTACCTTCTAAACAGTGAACCAATTAGCCAAAAGAGGAAGCACAAAACTCAGAGAGGTGACAGGCACAACTCTGGGCCATGGTTCTATTGCTGAGTCATTGCAAATGGTCACCAGCTCATTCTGTCGAACCCCTGTGACTCACTTGCCTTCTAGAACCTTGAATAAATTCTGAGGAGTGGGAAAAGAATCTGAGCACTTGCAGTAAATAATAAACATATTAATCATAAAAAAGGGGATGAAGGCTGCATAAAATAGCTTTGACTCTCACAGGATTTTTAGGCCCTTTATCAAGGTTGAAGAGGTCAGACCAGAGAGGTTTAGGATCCTGAATTAAATAGACCACAATGCTAAGTCACTCATAGCAGACAATTACAATACTTACTTTACTTCATACTGGGAAGTAAAAATGTTTTAGTTCTGATCCCTAACTATAGTTAATGCTTAAAGTTGATTGAAGCAGTGTAAAGCACTTAACAAGACTATAAAGAGCTGGGATATATACTCTGGTTCCATAACTTCTCATCTGAAAATTTGACTGTCCTTTGAATTTTACATTTGCCACATAAATCATTCATTTTTTGGTTATAATATTAGTTGTAAAGTTTATTGGAATTTGGAGTAGCACTCAGAATTTTGTAAGAGCCATGTTGCCCTTTCCTGTGAATTCCAACTTTTAACCCTCGTAAAACCTTTAAAAAATCAAAATATCTTAAAATGAAATAGATACTTACTCTTTGAGGATTGAGTTTTCCTAACATCATTAGAATGACATCTTCATCATCCATCGTCAAAGTGACATCAGCTTTTCCTGATTTTGGTGGTCCTCTATAAATTGATCCTGCACCAGTTTTTAAATCAACAGCTGTTAAAAAGAAAAGAATAAATTAGTCTTTTAAATAACATGAACAAAGACTAACAGTGGTTTCATAGTCTATGCAAGAAAAATTGGCAATAGATAGCTGAAAACAGATTTTTGATTTTACTGGGTTTAGAATAAAGTTTTGTGAAGATTTATCAAACCCTGATTAAAAGAGAAAAAGATAACAGTTTTGGTATATGAAATGATGACTATGGCAGTTTCAGCATTTCTGTTAAAGAATCTTAAACATATTTATAATTAAACAAAAGAGTAAACATACTCCATTCAGATATTTTCTTGCCAGACTGCATAATATTCCAGTTGTACACAACTTTCATCTTTTTAGCAAGTTCAGGTTCTTCTCCAAGTCTTTCAGCAAAGATTTGGAAAACAAAATCTGATTTCAATGTGGCTGGCATCTGTTAAGAGAAATCTATATGTTAATTCTCATCAAAAATAAAACTTTAACAATTTTGAACTTATAAGTTATATGTGTATTGATAAAATATAAAAATTTTATGAAATATTTTTAATACATTATTTTACACATGTGTCACTACTCAGTTTATCAATACCTTCCACGCTTAAAGCTAATTCTCCAATAATTTTGGGCCATAAACAAGCTGCCACCTTACCTCAGTTGTTGGATTAGATATTAGACTAATTCTGACCATCAGCACTAAAGCTGAGTGCATTTTCTTCTAGGAAACTGACATTTGATGGGTAGATTTAAATAAATAAGTCTTATTTTGGACTTAAACACATTTATTGAATAATTTAAATCACCACATCTCTTTACACATCCTCAGTCAGTTAATGCCAGAATTGTCAGATACAAAGAAATAAAACTTAAACAATTCATTATGGGTGTTGCCAACAATAATATTCTAACATTTTCTACTACTAGGTTGTTCATAATGAAACTAAGAACAGGGAAAGTGATAAAAGTACATACTGCTTATGCTTTCATAAATCATACTTTAAAAATTCATCATTAATATATTTTATTTGTATTCTGTTGCTTAATATATAAACTAGTATAAATTTTGACATGTTTTAATATCCTTATGCATAATTATTATTGATATCGATTGAAAAAAAAAATTTTTAATTTTGATGTATTCCTGTGAATCTCATGAATGGCTTGTATTAAGAGATATTTCCTATAAAGAGCAGGAAACCAAAATCTGTACATGGTTAATGCCCATAATTTGAAATTCTATAAACACACGACCTCGTGAAGCAGGGCTATAGTATAAAAGGGCAGGAACCAATTTACAAGAAAAGAGTTCCATACACAAATGGAAATTGGTATCACCATCATTCTTACAAAGACATTTGTAGGCACTGATAGCTCAATATCAGAAACAAAAGTAGTCAAAAAATTACTAGCATATAAATTATCCAGAGCAGACTGTATTTTGTTCAAGTTTATTGCTAGACATGCTAAAGCTAATGACTTCAACTATAAGAAGTATATAGTAAATTCCAAGAATAAAGTTTGAAAATAATGGTAAGTTCGGATCCCCAAAGAACTGAATGTCTGATCTGGACATCAACCAACTAACTACCAAGTTAATATAAAAAATGCCAGACGGCATTAATTGCATAGCTGTTACAGCATTGTAGTATTACTTTTTGAAGAATAATATAAATTTATAATCTTTGACGTCAAGTGTTAGCTGTCTACATTCAAGAATATTTAATGAGATATTTCTTATAATCAAGTCATCAGATACAACAAGTTTAAGAAAAATGGCAATATATTTTCATGCACACATTTCAATTACATAATAAACGAAGATAAAAGAAAAAAAACTCCTCATAAAGAAAGAAAGACTGTATAAGCATGATACATTAATCATCCTCATACATTAATGCATATTCATTTTCTTACTATTTTTCAATTATTTCAAAATCACCTAAAACACTACTACAACACTACTTTATATTATATAAAATTCTGGTGCTATTAAAACAAGTGACTTTGATAATTTAAAGAAGGAAATAGTTTAATCAACCAAAAGTTATTTCTTTCGTTAATTTATAAAAGTCACTTGTTTTAATAATCAATGTTCTTTAGGGAGATTCAAATCATCTTAATAAAAAGAACGGGGTTTTTTTTTCTTCAAAGTCAGATATTGGAAGCATTAAAAGTAGTTTTAATACTGTTTCAACAAATGTTGCACTTTTTACATTCTATTTAACTCCTAATAATGTTATATCAGAATACGATACTTGGTAAATACATTAAAAATTACACCCCTATAACATGCAGACCTGGGTCCATCTACCAAATTTGCTACAGTAAATCAGGTCTTGTCAAAGGGTATAGTTTCTCTTTAGCGAAATGACCCAAGGCATAAGGGTAAAAGCACAAAATGCAACACATTCACTTAATTATGATCATCCTCAATTGTGGAGATTTGTCTACTCTCCATAAACTTAACAATTGTAGTAAAACATATATTATTTAACCTTGAAATAATAATAAACTAAAATTACAAAATCAAAATGTCAATAACTTACATCACCGAGTTGATGTGGATCAGACACATCAGGCCTTGATGTATTATCTGAAGGTCCAGCAAAAGATGCTTTTTCAGTATCTTCCTCATCTTCAGGATTTTCCCAGATTGCATGCAATTTTTGTGATGCAAGCACATTTCCAGTGATTTTCAGCTTTCCTGACATAAAAGCCTATTAAAAGAAATTTATTAAATATTTAAATTAAAATTAGACCAAAAAACATGACAAAAAAAGATAAATATTAATTTTATCAACTGGTAAATTAACCCAGGTTTTCACATGGTTAATTTACTAGTTTACCATGGTAAACTAGTAAACTAGTTTACTAGTTTTATCAGGTTGCTTTTAGTCTGCACTAATTTAAAATTATTGCTCATGTTTACATTTTTCCCATCTAACATTTTGAATGCAATTTAAAATTTACATATATTTTAATACAATTATATACAATATAATATACAATATAATTACATATATACAATTTAGACAATTATTTCCCAAATTTTTGTACATTTTCTGGAGTAAAATTAGTTCATCTTTAAACCCCATAAGGCTAAAAAACAATATTTAATTTAAAAACACTTGGATAAAACACACTACAGCTTCTTCAAGAAATTAATTTTTAAAATCGTTTTAAGACTAGAGAACATTCAAACTACAGAATTATACAATAACAGATCACAATTAATTATAGTATTGCTTACTTAGCAAAACTTTTCTACTTATGATAATCAATATATTGGGTAAAATTGAATACATGGATTACAAAGCAGTAACAAGTATTAAATTCGCATGAAGCAATGTTTATACCAGATAAAATGACATACACTGATAATATTTGTCTGAACAAGTAGGATTAGTTAAGTTGTATTTCTTAAACAATTTTTCTATTGCATTACAGAAAACATTTTTTTTTTTTGGGGGGGGGGAGATATATGACTATAATTTACTTTCATCCAAAACCTACAAACTAGGCTTACACCCTATTAAAAACTTAAGAAAGCAACCTTTTGGGGATCTGCAGTGCCATCCATAATCTTTGTAAAAAGATCATCCTCCAAAATGAAAGTGCAATCTGGTTTGTCATGCCTTGGTAAACCTTTGTAAACTGCACCAGAATCATTTTTCAGATCAAGGGCTATAAACATAAAAAAAAAATTAATTTTTTATAACCAAAATTATTAAAAACACAAAGTACAGATAAAATTGCAATTTACAAACAAACATCAAGTTTTTATCTTAAATCTCAGATTTGGGCCAACTTTTAACTATGAAGTTCTACTTTGTATGAGGCACATGAACCCTGAGCCATACTCATTTTATACCCACATTTATGGGAAAAATGTAAAAAATTATAATTTTGATTCCATATAAAATTATATCTGCAACATTAAAAAATTGACAATATATTGCCATAAATCATCCTACTTTAGACATTTTTCATATAATTTAGAAAATTTCTTAACGAATTATCTTAAAACTTTGGCGGTGTAAAGAGCATGTTAGACATCATATATTTCATGAAAGATTTTGTCCTAGAAGCAAATATTAGTTCTGGAAACAAAGTTTAAACAAAATAACAATATTTGACATCAACCTATAAAACATAATGCTTGAAACACTTTTTAGCTGTAGCTTATAATCATGAAGCTTCTTTTAATTGCCTGAGTTAATTTCTGTATCAGTTTTTCATTTTTTTTTAAATTAAATTTTTTCTGCATGTTGTTGTTTATAATACAGGTTATTAACCCAATGCAATGTCGTTTTCAGAAAAATTGACAAATTACAGTAAAGATAACATCTAGCAATCAGAAGATCAAAAAATTAAATATTGGTGATGAATGACTATTTTTACTAAATAATTTTTTATTGGTCATGCGTGAATGATGCAATATTTAATATTATATTATTAGATAACCTAATATGTAGAGCATATTATAAAAATTTCAGATGTATCTTTAATGACTTGGAATATATGTTTGATTTTCACTTTTTCCTGTAGTCATGCGATATATAAAGACAAATGACAAATACATAAAGACAGGTATTCAAGGAAAAAAATTAAAAGTCAAAAATCTTAAGAGAAGTATTATAGCTTCTATATTTCATTACTATTGCACTTCCTTCATACAACATTGCTAGCAACTTTAATCATTAACTTTGAACATCACCAAGTTTGCTACTTGAAACATTATGGTTCCAACTTTCAGTTGCATATTGCGATATTTGCAAATTAAGTGTTACAGTATAACTATCTCTATAAGAACCTCTTTTTTATAATGAGCATGCGTTACCACAAAATACTTCTCCTACAGAATTTAAAGTGATAAAATACAATCCTTAGTATAACACCTATTTTCAATTTCAGCCCCAACGTTCATCCCATACAAGTCAATCCGTCGCCCTCTCCTAATCATTTAAGTCGATTGATAACAAGATCAGTTTGGTTTGGAGCGCTACAGTCTACTGTTTTGTTACACGCGGACGAATGAGACCGGAAACTACTGATTATTTAAGCCGATTCCGAATGACTACGAACATCATGCCAGCAGTGGGATTCAAAACCACAAACACCGGTACCGAAGAACAGCCATGCTCATTCGGTCATCGTTTGGCAACAAGCGTTAGAGCTTCGTAAAGAATGGAGCATCTTTACTCATTCTTTTTGCTCTTTTGGTCATTATAAACGAGAGTTGAAGCTGGATTCATTGGGTCCGCTGAGCAACTGGTTTATAATCTGGAAAGATACTTGCTTGTCAAAGCGCTTTATACACGAGAAAGAATTTCTAGTCATTTTTTATTATGAAATACAGAGCGCTCACTATACACTAGTAAATATGGCATTCACATTTTCGCAAGCAAGCGGCAACTCCATACAAAATTCCTTCGCCGACCTAGTACGTAGTAATGAGTCTAAAATTTCATAAATCAATTTTAAAAACCATCGCTTAAGAAAGTACAAATATATTGCAATGTAAATAATGAATATGTATGAAGTTAACCACCTATTATTTAATTAAGAATGTATTTAAACGATTACTATTTTTAAAACCGCTGAGACAAATTGGTAGAAAATATGATATACTTAACAAATTTTTTACTTATTTACTTACTCTCGTACGAAATGAACATCTAACACGAGGAATGAATAAAAATATTACGGCTGAAAATAATGAAAAAAAAAGAGGATTAGATAGCAATCTTTCATTTCTGCAAAATAAATAAATGATAACTTTGTGTCAGTGGAGAAGTAAGACGTTGCTACAGAGCCATGAAAGAATTGCCCGTTTATATAATACAATACAGAGATATCTTACCACGCCTATGTTTATAAAAACAAACATGTTATTAAATATAGTTTCATTAATTTTCATCTTCAACGTCTTCCTCCCGATGTTTGGTTACACATCTATACTGATGGTTCAAAACTTAATATAAATGTGTGGAGACAGGTATTTTCTGCGAGTATTTCTCACGCTGTCTTCCTCTAGGAAAAGACATAGTTCTTGCATTCAATAATGCGGTTGTGACGATTAAAATTGCTTTGACACATCTAAATGTTTGTTCCTACCTTTCTGAACAACTTGTTATATTCTCACACTCTCAAGCGGCAATATTAGCAATTATCAATGGTTGCCAGGCTTCAACTTCATTATCTATACTGCAATTCAAGTATTTACTACAAAAGTTGCATGAAAATCATAAAATGGTCATCTTGCAGTGAATTCCTTCTCAATATAACATCCCCGGAAACTAAAAGGCAGATGAGTTAGCTAAAAAGGGATGATATATTGTAAAGTTTTAAAAGGCCGGGCTGATTATAAGTCTGTATCGTCAAAAATCAATTTGCCCTTTAAAGCCAAGCAAACTGTCAGAACTAAAAGATTTTAAGATAAATTCTGCAAAAGTAACATCTATAATCTCCCAGTCTACCTCGGAAGCAGGTCTGTAGCTGCTTTTCATCTAGCTACAAAGCATGACTGCTTATACGCACATCTACCCAGATTCTAAATCTTCGATAGTCTGCCTGTCCCCTATGCGGCAATGGTACGGTAATGAATACTGAACATGTCCTCGTTTGCTCAGTGCTCTTTCAGACTAGTATTTTTTTCCGATACGGGGAGACTATAGACCTTTTAAACAATCCGCAGACTTGAACTTTTTCTAACATTTTAATGGTCTAATTTTCTTTTTCAATCTAGATTTTTCTTGTGTAATGTTTCCTCATGCAAATTTATTGTAATTCTATTGCATTATTATTATATTTCTATTTTTTTATTGTTTGTTTTTATCTTCGAATGGCATAAAGATGTACGTAATGCCAGCTGCGTAGGAAATAAATAAATAATAAAAAAAAGCCTTTACCTTTCCACAACTATAGCCGATCAAAAACGATCAAAACGTTAAATCAAAACGCCGATTAACAATCGCTCTCATTAAAGAAAAAAAAATTCTTCATACAATTCAACAAAGTTTTACTCTAAATCATATGGCGGCCATTCCATTTTTGTTCTGAAACGCTTTGTTGCTACTAACTGGTTTCATTCCAGCCTAGAAGGAAAATATTTGTTTACACATATTGGAAGAGCGAATGACCGCTGGTATCCATGTGAAGAATCACAATGAGTCTTTTTATTTATTTATATATTTAATTTTCTCGGATTTAATTAAGTTCAATTGAGCCAGTCATATACTTATGTAGAGTCCAGCGCAGAACAAAAGGGAGACTTTTCCATACTTAGTAAAGGTATTTGCCAGAGCTTTCTTGTAGGATTTATTTTTTTAATACATTCTCTAATTTTTAATATAAACTAATTTTTATTTTTTTTAATACTTTTAATTTGATGTAATTTCTTATGTGTCTGTACCAACATATTCTGTTCTTTGTGAGTGTAGTGGTTCAAAGTCGTGGACTGAAAGAAGCTCTAGTCCCCCTTCCAAAATTTTCGTGTTTACTGAATTGTATTTTAACATTGCAATAAAAATACACTTTTAAATATTTTTTTTAAACTGCCTACTTAATCAAAATTTAATTTTTAAATAAAACTTCAATTTTTTAAAATTTTTATTTAAATTTTAATGTTCAATATATTTGCTCGATATTGTTTTCTAAATTTACTGAAAAATGAATAAACTAGATTGTACATAGACTTGTATAAGTATATAATATTAAACTTTATATAATTTTAATTGTTATTATTAGTAATAAATACTAACATTAAATTTTATAATTGTTTACTAAATTTTATGCCTTTCAATTTAAAAATGATTAAATACATAATTGGCTCAGCCCAGTTTGAACCCCCGCCTTTCCTTAAAACTTATCTTGGCTATGATCCTTTATTGATTTAATTTAACAAAGCACCACATGCTTTTTAAACTAAATTATATGTTACTCGTACATAAAAAAGTGAAAAAGTTAGAAATGGCAAATAATCGTTACACTAAAAAATCCTACTTTTGCTATTATTTATGAATTCAGTACATCTGTTTCCAAAAGATATACCCTTCATATATTTTGGCTAAGTTACATAAACTTTTACCCACATTGAAAAAGAAAAAAATAAGTTAAAAAAAGAGTTTTTAAACACTTCCAAATGTTATACTAACTCTGATGTGTATTATATATATATATATATATATATATATATATATATATATATATACAAGCATACGTATATACACACACTTATATATATATATATATATGTGTGTGTGTGTGTGTGTGTGTGTGTAATGATCCAGTGTCAATCCAGTGTTAAGGCAAATGTAAAACAGTCTTTCTTGATAATAATAAGTTTATCAAATCGTTTCATTTCAGCAAAACTTGAGCCATTTTCATTTATTCGTCGAAGACACGCGTAGTTCACAGTTCCATGTCCACGCACTAATTGACTCTTATCTGTTTGCAAACTCATCAAAATCCTTCCAAAATGTTTCCGCCTGACCGGATTATCCTAAGAGCTTACGCGAACGTGGGTCTTTTTCATTTATATTATTATTATAAAAGAGTTCCCTTTTTAAAATCGCTTACAACTCACGTAATTTCTAACTACCCCTTTTTTAGACCTGACATATATATATAATACATATATACACACATTTATACATATATATATATATAATACATATATATACACACATTTATACATATAAATATAATACATGTATATATATATACACATATATTTATACATATATATATATACATACGTATACACACATTATATATATATATATATATATATATATATATATAAATTCGGCCAGCCACAAAACTTTTCTAGTGATCCATAATTTGAATACTACTGATATGATTAAAAGGGAATAAATTCTAATATAATCATGGCTGACATAACTTAACCCTAAGATAATCTTCTAGGATGATCTACTCAAAAGCTTTGAAGAACTTTCTTTAAAATTAAAAATTTGTATATCGAAGAAAATCTAACATTTTCTTCCGCAACTTTATAAAAAGAGACCTTCTAATCACGACTTCATGCATCAGAGGTGTTGTTCTACTTAGGAACAACCCGACTGGTTAAAGTAGGAAACAAAAAATACTTCCGCGCAGATTGTCACTCACGGAAGAACTAATCGGGTAGAGTAACAATGCGTGCAATGACGAGCGATAAAAAGTAACAATTCTCGAGATTTATTTACTTACATAACTTGCGATCACTTTCATGTACTTGAAACCATGCATTTATTTTGAATCTGAAAATTCAAGTCAACTCGAGATCTCAGCTATGAACAAATAAAAATAAATGGGTTACCAGAAAAATATTCTGTATAACCACATACTTCGTTATCTACAAGAGTTCTCTGGTAATTTAACTTATAAAACGTTGCACAGGGACTTAAATATCGATCAATACTTAAAAAAACTCTGTATTATTCTCGGTATTTTTATTTCTTTCTTTATTTATTTTAAGATCTTTAGAAGACGAAGGTGTTGCCGATTTCCCAGACTATAATTTTAAGCGGCTTCTATTTTCATCCCTTCCTGTATCAGACAAAAAAAAATTTTAAGTTGCTTCATCTCCATAAGAGCACCATTTTTACTTTTTCTGATAACTAGTTTAAGAAAAGCATTGCAATCGTCCAAAAAATTCCACCTCGAGATTTTGATTTCCACGTTTTGGCAATCCGTGAGTCGAAAATACAACTTGAAATTATGTCTGTGTGTGTGCGTAAAAGAGGGAGAGACTATATGAGAACACGATAACTGGAATACCTTTTAAGATATCCCAAATACTGAATACGCTCTTTATAGCAAAATTGTAGCTTTAAATCAAATTTAATGTAGCCTCCACATTATGGCCAATTGTTCGCCATTCCAGTACTTGTCCTGATGGCGAACTTGAAAGATGCATCCACACACTGGAACATTAAATGAGCAGAGCGCGTGTATGCATCCATAGAATCTACTGAGCACTTTGGTAGCGCATGCTGACTGTCTTTGATTTTTGGATAAAAATCGCTTCTGAAGCCAACTTCCGCCAAGGCCATTTTATTATCTCTCATCGTCGACCTCGATAAGCCATACCCACTCCAGACGGTGGCAATGGCTTGCAGTGGACCATAATGGGGAGGGCCTTTAGGGTTACTTTCAGCAACCAGAAGTAGCTGTTTACCCACTATTCCGGTTACTGAATGGCATCCTCCCGTTACTAATGTGCCTCCGTAGCTGTTGTTTAAGTTCATAAAATGACGTGTTAGTATATCTAATAGATATTATTTAAGTAATACTGATCATACGTTTAGTAATCGTAAGAACAAAAACCTGACTAACGAAAACAGTTACTTTTCTATGGATATACTTGAAAGTCAAGAAGTAATTATTGATTTTTTTTTCCACCTTGCGTCAGGTCCTACTTATACAATCTGTTTAAAAAGAAAAAATTAAAAACTTAATTCTCGTAATGTAGCAATATATATATATATATATATATATATATATATATATATATATATATATATATATATATATATATATATATATATATATCCACCCCCATTAGAATTACAGAACCAAATCTTTTCAGAAAAATTTATATTGAAGATATAGAGCTTCTCTCTATAGTACCCAATACCGTCTATTTATAACAACTCTAGTACCAGTAACAAAATCATAGTATATAACATTCAATACTTGATTAAAAAAAAATAATTGACTCATTTAATCTTCATCAGACAACTTAAACACAGAAACAGGCAATGACATTAATTTTCAACTTTATTTTTAAATAATTGGATTTTCTCACAAAGAGAAAACATAATATACACACAAAAGGAAATATATAAACAAATCAGGAAGTCAATTCTGAAGATTTCAACAGAAAAAGGAGGGAAGAGAGGGGAAAGATTAAAAGTAAAGTTTTGAAGGCTCCATTGTAAAATAGTTTCATTTTAATTCCGTTTTAAAAGCATTTCTAACACTAATGCATGCATAAATAAATAAATATAAGTATGCATTTATATGCAGATTTCTTGCAAGGGTTAAAATGAATTTTAATATAACAAACTTTAGAGTTAAATTAAAAGCATTTCCTGCTTATGCATGTGAATTTTATGCCCGAGATAATATTTTACTTATAATTCAAAGTTCAAACACTATGCCCAAGACATAACAAATAATAGAAAGGGGAATATATATTTGGCATTTTTATGTCAAACTCGATTTTTTTCAAGCTTTCAAAACTGATAAGATTCTAAAACCTGTACTATTTTTTTCCTATCTTAAACAAAAAAAAACTAGGTGAATAAAATTAAGTTTATGGGTCACTTGTAGCTTTAGAAACAAATAATCATGAGATTATATAAAAATTCATCAACTAGTATCAATAACAATAATTATAAAGATAACGGGTAATAATTCCAAACTTAGAGATCTTAAAGTGTCTACATATGTATTCTCGATTTATCGTTGAGTAAAAGCATCAATTCAATTCAAATTGACATCTTGATTATTGGTTGCACATACAAATATAAACACAAACTTTTTCCCTCTGGTATGTCAGATATTTGTTTTTAAGATTCGCAAATTTTCAAGCAGCTGATACTAAACGCTGGTCATTTTATTGTTTGATTTGGTCTACTTTATTAGCGGCCTAATGAGACCGGAACCCACCGCTTAAAGCCGATTCTGAACATCCATGCCAGCAGTGGGATTCAACTCCCACGAACTCTAGTACAGAAAAAGAGTGCCCTAACCATTCAGCCATCACTTTATTATGGCGACACCTCCCTCTATGCGATTGATTAACATTACTACCTGAGAATTGAGAACAAACATCGGTAAGCCTTAATCGGGAATTTAATCCTAACTCACTTCATGGAAGTCATGAAACGAATCATTATACGTGGAGGTATATTTACAGAAGCGTTCTATATCCTCTTGTAGAAGCTAATACATTGTAAATTGCTTTATTTGTTTAGATAAAATTACATAATTTGAGCAGAATCTATGAAGTTCCTAAATTTTATCTTTAATTTAAAGAGATGTGAAGAAGCTGTTATATTTATAATTTAGTTCCAAACTTTTCTAGAAGTTGGAGTCACAGTACAAGCTGTACACTTTGTTTAACACAGATGTACCTAATTTGCTGCTGAATTTGAGACTGTTTAAAAACGATGCAATCAATGTAACCAATTACAATCGTTAGACTCTGCACCAAAGAAAACTGAATAATAGTGGTAAACCGGTGAACAAGTTCACAAATCATACTTTTCGGCTTTGGGGTAAATACGGCTTGTTTTATAGAATAATAAATACAATTTAATAAACTATTTTACGTTTAAACGCTCATTGATAATGTATAAATCGGAAAAATAGTAGCAACCAGAATATGCATATCTTTTGACTATCACCGTTCACTGCTGTTTTACATAACCACAATACAATATATAAAAATTTCGCAAACTTCTCTTTTTTTTCCTTTTTAATATATGGTGGAATTTGGTTTGGTTTGGAGAGCTACGGTTTACTTTTTATGGTACACGATGAAATTACTTTTTTATGCTACAAGAACTAATGAGACTGGGATCTACTGCTTAATTCCCCACAGTGGAATTCGAGCCCACAAATTCTGGTACGAACAACAGCGCTCAATCCGTTCGGCAATACAGGTTGAAAAAAATTTTTTTGCAAAAAATGAAAATTTTAAATTATGAAGAATAAATAACCATTTCGAAATACCTTTTCATTTCTGAAATAATTTTAAGCTAGATACAAACTATAAAATAGAGAAATAGCTTTTAAATCTATACAATTCTTAACTAATCTTGGCTTAACTCGGATACTAGGAAATATGACAGCTACGTTTTACGTTTGTCCAAATCCTAATATATTGCATATTATCTGAAATTAAACGTAATTAAAGGTAATATTTAGCATTAAACTAATATGGAATTAACATGAGGCATTACGTAACGGAATTCTCCAAAGTGATAAAAGAAAAAAGAACAGAAAACTGAATAAGATAGATATAGAATAAAAAAAGGGGGCTTACGTCTACAAGTAATCCATAGCTTACCGTAGCGGGACAAACGTACACCCATACTCAGTAAAAAGAGGCACTATGGAAGCCTCTGTAAAAGCAAGTCCAATAAAAACATGCACGATCAAAATCGCCACCTTATTCCTTCCAAAAATAACACACTGATTTTCAGTTCCCGCTTTCCATCTTGTTTTGGATCGAAATGAAAACAGTGGAAAAAGTGTTCGCTAAACAGGGATAGAAATGGGTCAATTCTGCACTGAGGAAGTACAATGGCCTAAGGTCCACAGCCAGTCACTTTACTTTCTCGGGCTGTTTAAAAGACTACAAAATCTGGGACATCAAAGGATGAAAGAGAAACTTCCGATTCACCGGAAAAGACAAGACTGGGAAAACGCTTAACATACTCATAAGTTTCCTAACATTTCCCCAGGAAGTAATTACGTATACTTCATAAATTTCCTAAAAAATAAAATTGTATCTTAAAAGAAATGAGTACAACTGTCTAATATTGATTCTTAGCACAGATGGAAATCATGATTCATTTCAGAAAAATAACTCGCAAACTAACGCTTTCGTGGTTTTCAT
>CM063504.1:27121274-27173774 GCA_032207245.1 Pardosa pseudoannulata | reverse complement strand
AGTAATTCTCAATTATTCAT
Source organism: Pardosa pseudoannulata (assembly GCA_032207245.1). Taxonomy (NCBI): domain Eukaryota; kingdom Metazoa; phylum Arthropoda; class Arachnida; order Araneae; family Lycosidae; genus Pardosa; species Pardosa pseudoannulata. Next base: position 27,173,754 of record CM063504.1, on the reverse strand, counting down.
AACATTTACTTCTTCTGGCAAGTCAAAACAAAGGAAAATAATGGTGAAAATTGAATCATCATTAAAGAAAGAAGGCAGAATTTTAATTTTAAAATTCTCCAACGAAATCGAAACACGCGTCCGATCGATAAGATGACCAGCCCTACTTCAGAGGGAAGAAAGGGAAACATTTGAATTTTCTATCTTTAAATGTAACAATTTTAACCTTAAGAAATCTTTGTTACGACCTACGATTTTTGCATGCATGTCACGTTCAACATATTTTCCTAATAGCCTTCAAACAGAAAACAACGCCACAAAGCTGATGGGGTACAGAGGTGTCGAGAAGAATTGTTTATTTAGATCAATCGAATGAAGAATCTGGCGCCGCCGCAATACGGTTGGAAAAAGAGGAGACAGGTGATGCCGAAGGGATAAACGCAACCTCCTTCTGGTAGTCGGTTATCCCATGAGGAATTGTGGCAAACTGGTTATTTCCAACTAATCAAATGTACGCATTTTATAAACAATGTTACTTCAAAAAGTACCGGAAGAGTTACGAAGCCGCTATATATGCTTGGGAACAATAAGTAAACTTGTGCAAAGACAATAACACTATTTTACTAGGTTAATTAAGAACTAGCTTGGCATTTTTATCTGCGAAGTAAATCTTTTGTCGCCGATAAATTGATTTAATCTGAATGTCTGACAGGGGCAAAAAAGAAATCGAAATTGTCTTATGCAGCGAGGTAGACAGAATTTTTTTTTTTTTTTCGGGAATGGTTCAAAGTTTTAATCCAAAGTAGAGTGAATTTTCAATCACATAAAATATATTTCATTACATACACACACAAAGAACATATGTACAAAAGTCTTATACATGCTGAAACGTCGTCGGGTGTCCATGTGTATAAAGCACTTGTCAGACGCTCAACGTCATGACATCCACATTTATTATCACATCACTAGCACCTATTTTTACACCATGCACACTTAATAAACATTTAAAATAATCTATAGAATAGAATTAATCATCTCAACACTCCTTAAACACGTCCTCATTTTTCGAGAGCGATCATTATTCTAACGACTCGTTTCACTTCATTTCACCTTTTTCGTTGAAATTCAGGAAGGAAAGAAAAAGTGGATGTCATAAAACGAATCGGCAATGCTTTACGTAACATCAATGTGACTTTAAACATATTTTTACCCCCATTTTCTTTTAATTTACGCTCTAAGCTTTTACTAGGTTTAAATTTGCCTAGTAAATACTGGAGCATATTTAATTTACACTCCAGTATTTATCAGACAAATTTAAACTAAAATAATTTTAGTAATAACTAGGAAAATAAAAAAGTATTGAGAAAGGAATTATGACATATCTTCTTATTTCTCTTTTACAAAATTACAAACCTTAATGACAACAAAATTTGAAAATAGAATGATATAATCTGTAATTTATAAACTACCGTTTATAGTAGTAAATTAATTCTTCTAGCGTTTAAGGCCAGTTTGTATAAACGTTCATCATTGCATTTATAGTCAAGCCTATATGCACCGAAAGAAATGCTAATTTTGCCAACCTCTTGTGACCAGTTCTATTGCAAAGAAATGGTCGAAATCTATCAACATTTACAATAAAACTAGAGATGTATGCAAGATTTATTATAAAAAAAATCAGTTTAAAAAATCTTGTAATGCATAAGTTGAAAATATTTTATGGGGGAGGAGTGTCTAAAATCTCCCCGGATCACCCTCCCCCTTTATATATAACCTTGGTCTCTCGAACTTACTACTCTAGTACTTTTATTATGTAAGATGCTGTAAATAAGATTATAACATGCGAATGTTAATTTTAAGACTTTTTATATTTATTTCCTCAACCATGTGCTATTCTTGGAGATCAAAATAAGTTTATAAAGACTTTTTAAATCCCAGTACTTCTAGAAAAATCAGACTAATTCAAAACTCGAAATTATATCATTTTTTAAAGTCTTTTTTGAAGTTTGCCTTGTTTATTCACCCTTTCACTTCCAATGTCCACCATCCACTACAGGTAATTCTCACTTCTATGACCAATGCCACAAACTGTGAAAGCATGGATTTCTGATACCATACATCAAAAATTATAGCCTTACCAGAAGAGCACTGCTTTTTCCTATTATAGGCTGAAAAAGCCACTAAAAATATGGATGCTCATAGCCATTTGGGATCAACAGTAGGTGGTTAATTACCATTAATTGCCTTCATGTAGAAAAAAGTACCCTATAGCACTCACAACCAAATCAAGTCGAACGATAGCCAATTGGTCAGTGTGCTGGCCTTCGGTGCCGGAGTTCATGGGTTCGAATCCCACTGTGGCATGGATGTTTGTAGCCATTCGGAATCGGCTTTAAGCTGTAGGTCCCGATCTAGCTTAAAATGAAATTCTAATATGCTGTTTGATTTGTTAAAAAAAAATGTATATATTAAAGGAAAGGTTTATATTAGCAATACATGAATACTAAAGTAGTAAGATGTTAGCCAGGTTTTTTATTTTTATTTTTAACAAAATACAACTAAAGTGTAGAAATAAATCAGACAATAAAACAGAAAATTTATGGCTACTAAACTTCAAATTGTACATATATTAAAATGTATATATTAAAGGAAAGGTTTATGTTAGCAATACATGAATACTAAAGTAGTAAGATGTTAGCAGGGTCAAAATACAACTAAAGCAAAGAAAAACAATAAGATAGAAAATTTAAGGCTCCTAAACTTCAGCATTTAAAAGTCATTTACATACATTCCAAACTTCTTTTTAAATTGATTATTTGCAAACTAAGCAAGTATTTTTTCTTAGTTTTCTTGATCAATAGAAAAAATACAACTAATAAACAGATACTTGATTTTGCTGCATAGAAATGCATTTCAAAATAAAATTAGTTTAATACTTAGATCTAGGAACTTTACAGCTAAAGAAATCACTAATGCATAATACAACACCTTAAAGCTATTTCTTCAGAAATTTTCCTTTTTCTAATAAGAACCATTTACTTTTCATCACAAGGAAAATTGTTTAGTGTCTACTGAATTGACTACTTTTAAATTAAGATATGCTTGACTGACTTGTATAATTATTTAACAACTTTCAAGTAGATAAACACTTTGACACTAAGTACTTCTTATGCATCAAATATTATACATATTTATTCAACTGGAAAAAAAAAGCATCTTCTAACAATGTATTAAAAAAATATGACTTTTTAAATACATTGAATATAAAAAGGTTTAATATGAAATCATTATGACCAAGACGACAATTTGATTAAGTTCATAAAAATTGATTATTTTGTTTAGAAATTACTATGGTGACTGCATGAATAATGGCAATGATTAAGTTTATATATTAGTAATAAGAATTATTAAACCTTATCCAAGTTCAAGATGAAAACATGTTTTATTATGTTGGTCCTTCATAGCATAACTTACCCCTTTAACTTCACCAGTACATCAACATTAGAGACTGAAATGTTTATGAACTTTCAGAGATAAATTTTTTTATTTTAATCCATTAATCAGAAATGGTAGTCATACAACTTTTGGGTAGTAACAGATATGATAAAATGTCATTGAAACTAAGGGCACAGCCCCATCAATACCACTATAAGACAGATAGTTAAGAATGGAAAAGAACATAAACACTGGGTTTGATCATCCTCACTATACAAAGACCAAACAGTGTTTGAGATGGACTGGTATGCCAAGTTTAAATTAGACGAGTGTCTAAGACCCAGTAGAATAAATCTGTGAGTCTATGTATCCTCTTGTTGTTGGTCAACTGGTCAAAGCAATAGAGAACACAAGAAAACTCTTCACCTGCAGGTAATCACAATATCAGAATTTTTAGGATGAAATGAATGCTTTTAGGGCCTCACTGTGATAACTTTATGCCCAGATCAAACGAACATATTTGGGTCCCAATTCCAAGTTTTATGAACTGATACCCACTACGAAACCATACAATCTATCCATTTGTACAGTGTACCCCGCCCCCAAAGCAAAAATTGCAGATTATACAATTACTGAAAAGATTCTTATCACAGAAAAAAAGGGGTGACAATTCCTCACCCTTTCCCCAAAACAGAATGAGATTTCTAAAAATTAAATTTGAACAGGCACTGGAAAAATATTAACAATAACAAGATTTTCTTTGTATAAAATAATGAATTTCATTGTCCCATAATTGCATCCTTACTAAGGTTGCTATTCTACAGTGGTATCTGTAACTCTTGTTTCTTCTGGGAAATAATTTCTGCAGATGACTATATAAAATGCATATTATTGTTTACAGCCAAATTCCACAGAAAGGAAAAAAAGTCACATTTACAGACTATTGTCCCTTCCTACAAACACATACATAGTCTACAGGGTGTTGGTAATGTCCCACTTATTTCAGCTATATATGAAACTCTTTTGTGTATTCCTATTGTAATAAGATAATTAGCAGTCAAATGGGAAACAAGAAATAAGAATAGAGGTAGAAAAGTGAAATGTGAGAATTTTACATAGAATGAAAATATTTTACAAAAATGTGAGAATGTGAGAATTTTATGTATAATTAAACTAATTTAACCCAAATATAAAAAGTGTACAATTTTTTCAAAATGCAAGAATTTCATGTACAATGAAGTTCACTTATATGTACACAAATTTTGAGTAGCAGTAAATTTTTAATGAAAGAAAAGAAGAAAATAGGCTAGTTTTTTGCATTCTCGTGCCGTAGTGAGAACAGTTATTAAAAATATATTTAAATCTATAAAAATGGCTTAAAACCTTATTATTAGACTCAGACTGAGATCAGTAATATTTATACAATCAGTGTTGGTCTTAGAGTGTGAACAATGCATTATTGGGTAAAATATTGGACTAAATTCCACTACGATATAACTCAATCTTATGATGCGATTACTATTGTTTTTTCTATTTGTAGCACAGTTCTCAAATAAAAATTAGAATTTATACACAAACATACTCCTCATGCAAATATCAGAAAATGGCATATTGTTTTGTAAAACACCAAACTTCAATTTTAAAATATTTTGTAAATTAACAGAAAATATACTAATAAATTGGAAAATAATATAAAATCTATCAAAAATATCATAAATTTTTGGATCATGGACAGATGTCCTCTCAAAAGCATGGCCCTAAATGCCTTATATATATCAAAGTAGGTAGCCTATTTTTTGAGTTTCCAAATATAAATTCCTAATATAAAATGGAGTGGTGTGGATGGAAAAAAAGAGGTAGAATCCTTAGCAACTCTTTCCATTCATTCATTCATTATTCTTTATGTGTATTTATTTATACTACTATATACCCACATCTAATTATACATCTTTGTGTTTGGCTTTTTATTTAGCATCATTTTAAGTGAGAGTAAAATATGCCTAACTCAAAAGAGTGGTACCTCAATAAATGTCAGTGTCAAATAAAGAAACTTAAATTTCAATTTAATAACAAAAATACATCATTTCTCCTTTGGAATATAGAAGGAAATTGAAACTTATTTATAAACAAGGTCAAGGTCAAATTAGTGGGTATTACAGAGAATTATGCTCTCTGTATATTATGTGCATTCAATTTCCCAAGCATGATACAAATCTTCAGAAATGGTGCTCCTGACATATTTCGATTTTGCTATTGCATGGTATACCGATGAAATATGTAAAAGCTTTAACATCTATAGATTTTTATTAAAAACATAAATTAGAACAGGAATTTCCAACTGACAGCCCAAGATGCTAGTCTTGAAGCCTGTGAAAACTTCTTTTTAAAAAAGTAAAATGTTTTACTGTTTCACATTATTTTGTCTTTGAAAATAAATTATTAAAACAACAGGACAAAACTTGACTTGCAGGTTTGTCCTTTCTTCCTCTTGAGACTAGCAATAAGGAACATGGTAGTGGACATTGATCCACTGGTTGATGTAGGTAACCATCCATAATACTCCCACTAAATTAATTTATTAAAAGTTGTTAATTGTAGAACTCTGTAGCACTCCTATCATTTAACCCATTCAAGATGGCATCCTGCAGAACAAAGCACTCCCTGAGGACGGGAGCTGTTACACGCGGACTATGCTTACAGGACAGGACATTTTCTCCCGGTAAGCTTAATACGCAATTTCGGAAAGTACACATTAAATCAGAGGTGGGCAAAAGCTGGCCCATTGAAAAATCCTGCATGCAATTTTTTAAATCTCTTATATGCTATTTTGTTGAAATCTGTTGGCATTTTCAGAATTTTAAACATAAAATAGCCTGTTTAACTGTCAACTTAATTTTCTTAAAATCACTTATTTTCAGTTGGTTTATTTTTAATTTCCCTCCAATCCCGGGAAACATACCTTCCTACTATTGACGTAATAGTCACAGCCAATCAGGCAATTTAGCGGCTGTAGCATACTTGGCTCCAGAATGAGCATTATGCAAATTAGTAAGTATATATATAGCCTCGAGAGATGTGTTATGTTTATCAGGTTTCTTCCCCCCCCCCTCCTCTAGTAAGAGTTCATTTCTGTTTAGCTTAGTTTAAAACGTGTTAGAATTGTAATTTAAGCGTTTATGCATTGTTCTTTTTGTTATGACAATAAAATAGCTATTGTTTATTGATTTATCGTGTCTTACTGCACGCTAATCCAAAAGAATAGGCCAGTAAGCTTATCAAAATTAACAGTATTTGTATGCGTAGTGTACATATAAATAATGAAAAATATATAAATAATAGAGAGTATTATAATTTGAACAGCTGTAACCATATCCCTACTTTAATGTATGCAACATACATACATACTCTCATAAATCGTGTGGTCAGCTTACTACATAGAATTAAACGTGCACTCCTCTCACTTTTCAAGGGACGACAGACTGCAGCAAGCGTACTATTTATTTGATTTAGCACTAGTCGCATACTCGTCATTTCTTTTGAGACTAATGTTAGTTATTTTGCAAATATAATAGTAAATTGAAAAAGTAGACTTTTTGTAGGTAAAATTTTAAAACATTGTTTTTATTTTATTGTAGTAATTAAATTACTTATTTGTAGGTCTTTGTAAAGTGAGTCAATCTAAAAAAAAGAAAAGCTGATTTGGAGTGCAGAAATTTCAATGAAGCATGGACGGTAAAATGCCTTTTTACAAATATTGATAAGAAAGCAATTTGTTTAGTTCGCCAGGAAACAATTGCTGTTTTCAAGGAATGAAATTTAAACATATCAAATATATAATCCAACATATAAATATCAAAATAAAATTTTTTTATTAACTGACTTATTCAATGACCATTAATTTAATATAATGGATCCTATTTCTTTAAAAATTAAGTGACGTATTTCACTGGGCACAAATTGTTCGCATACACACCTAAGTAATACAATTTATTATTACCAACAACAGCTGGACGGCCAAATGGAGAGACTGGTACAAAAATGTCGTCCAAGTTGAATCATGTGTCAGGTGAAAATCTCCTATTAGTTGATCATCTAAAGTCTTCACATAAGTGATTAAGCAACTGGTTTGTCTGCTTTTTACTAATCTTTTTGTCATGACTTTCAAGTTCAAATTGATCTTAGAAGGTCAAAAGGTAGCACATAGAAGAAAGATAGCAATTAAAAAAATAAATAAAATTTAAAAAAAAAATTTTAAGTGCTAATATAAACAGTACAACAGCCCTGTACAAAATTTGAACATTCTACAGCTAAACATTTTTGAGCTATTGTTGACAACATTAATAAACATTATATTCAAACTTTTCTATATAAAGTGCAGATTGCAATAAAAAAGGCAGGTGCAGAATTAGATGTTACATCAGTCTTATATACAAAATGTCAACATTCTATGTCTAGCTATTTTTCAGTTATCATAAACACATACGTACATACATATGAACATACATACGTCCTGATGAAGCTAATCAAAATGCATTTAGGGAGATCAAAATGGATATTTATGTTTCGAAGATAAAGTCTCCTTGTATATGCATAGTTACATAATGTTTAAACTAGTCAAAGTAGATTCAGGCATGGTCAAAATTGTATTTAATTGTGATAGAGCAGATTGTATTCAAATAGGAAAGTGCTAAACTAAATGTTTCAACAGTCCTAAATACAAAATTTAAACATTCTGTGTCTATTCATTTTTTTAATATGCATGATATGTACGTGTGTACATATAGACATCAAGGCAAAACTATTCAAAATGCACCAGTGATGGTCAAAAAGAATAATTAAAGCTTTAAATTTAAAAGTTTTTTACACATTACACGTATACAGAAGTAACACTTAAACTAGTCAATGGGTATTTTTGTTGTAATCCGAACACCAAACATTTTCACAATTACCACACTTCCTTTACTTACTACAACAAAGAAAAAGGGAAAATGAGTAGAAAACTTTGGCAAGTCATTTTTAAATTATATAGCGTTCTTCAAACAGTTTAACATCTGAACATTTAAAAACACTACATCACGCAAACAGTGGAAAAGTAAAAAACTATAACTCTATCCAAAAACCTTAAATTCTTTGATTAATTTGAAGTAATGATATAAAAAATCTGACATCCCTGGATCATACGATTAATTCACAAAGTAATGATTTTATAATAACTTCACAATAAAAAAATATAGAAATAGTTCTGCTTTGATTTTTAAATGAAAACAAAAGGCACCTTTTTTGCCTCATCAGCAACATTAAGATAAATAAAAAACAGAAAAAGGAAAAGAGATATATTTTGAATTGAACTTACTCCAAGTAGAAACATGTTTTCCATTTTTCAAAATATTCCACTGATATAATGTCTTGATAGAACTTGCTAGTTCGGGATTCTTCTTCAATTTTTCACCGAGCTTCTCAAAAATTTTATCACATTTCACATTTTCAGCCTATTGTGAAGAAAATCAATTTATCATAAGAGTAATTCAAACATATTTCATACTGTTTGCAGATTAAAAATTATGAATAAAATAAATACAGAGGAATTACAAAAATATGCATTAAGAATGTCACAAAAAGCACTACAAATAAAATTAGATAAAATCTCTCCAAGAGATTCAACAATTGTCAAAAATGTTTACCATTATTATAGTTATTATTACTTTAAAATGGTAAATGCAGCAAAGAAGACATGAGGTTTGGTTTGGAGTGCTACGGTCTACTTTTTGCAACACAAGGGCTAATGAGACCGGGACCTACAGCTTAAAGCCGATTCCGAACAGCTACGAACATCTATGCCAATGTGGAATTCAAACCTACGAACTCCGGTACCGAAGGCCAGCACCCTAACCAATCAGCCATCGTTCGGCCAAAGAAGACATGAGATACAATGTAATGCTAAAAGCTGCTACAGCGAGAATGAGAGCTATACTCATTGCAGTAAAATATTCTTGAGTACAAAGTGGAACACTATTTACAAACTCTGCAAATGTTATTATACAATATTTTAATATATTAATGCAAGCACCACATTAATAAATTATGTAATCAAATACAAATTTTTCATCTGCTTCCACAACAGATAGCTAGACATTTGAAGAAATTTTAATGATTTCTGTTGAGAAACTTTATTTCATTCTAGGGATAAATTATAATCACCAGCTAAACCTCATAAAAGAATGAAATGGAAGTTACATCAAAGATTTATAGTAAGCTAACACTTAATTAATATTGTGCTGAATTTGTATCATACTACTGGTTTGAGGAGGATTATATTTTTGTGCTAAACTGTCATTGTTCAGTCCTAATACTTTTGGTTTAAGATTAGTTTCCAGATAATTCACAATCCTCGTTCAGAACAGAAACAACATATTATGAATTAAATTAGTATGTGGCTACTAATATCTCATTAGACACATAATATAAATAAAAGACAGTTATACTTTAAACTAATAAATGGAAAATTTTTTCAAGAATTAGGGATGCATTATATAAATATAGCTGTTTATAAATATCCAAACAGGAAGTTTAAACCTAGTAAACACTTAAATATTTAAAAATGAGATCACTATTGAATGCTTTGCAAACTTTAAACTAGGAAAGAGAAAAAAATAACCAATTATCATTAAACAGTTAGTTAATCAGCTTTCCCTCACTCTAAAAAAATTTTTTTAATGGTTTATAGGTCAATTGGTTTGGTGCATTACAATCTGCATTTTGCTATATGAGATGGGGACCTATTTCTTTGAGCTGATTCTGAATAGCCACAAACATCCATTTCAGCAGGATTCAACCACAGACAGTACTGATCTCATTAAGATGTAATCAAAGCTCTCTATACTGTATGTGTGTGTATACAGATAAATGCAGATAAACATATCTTACCTGTGGGACTGAAGGAGTCATAGTTTTCCTAGCAGCTAAAAGAGGCTTCAATTTTTGAGTCAGCATTATATTTCCTTTCAATTTCAATTTTCCAGACATGAAAGCCTAAAGTAAAATGAATTTTTTTTTTTTTTAATGAACAAAATGTCTACAAATTACTTTTTGTAAAGCATAAAAAAAAGAATATGACAATATCTTTTTCTGTAATGGTGCTATTTTTTATTAATACATAAATTCTGGGTTAAAAGTAAAATCGTTCTAAATGATTTTATATACTAAAAACATTTAGCATTGATCAACAATTTAAAAAAAAAACACTCAATAATTCACAGATGAAATTTAAAATTATGTTTCAAGAATTTTTTTAATTCTTTAATTTATTACTATTGTACTACAATAAATTACTTATGCTATTAACACTTAATTTTTTATGCAAAATTTTCAGACTGAAAAATTTTACCTCAAACTTTGTTTTATCATATGTTCTAGATCATTTTTTCCATTACATATTTAAAACTTTAAGATCAATTTTCTAAATAAATAATGCATGCTTAAAAATGCTATTAATCTACTTTTTCAACCCTTTAAAATAAACCAACTAAACAATTACATAATTAACTTAATGATAGATAACGTAAAAATAAATCTTTGATACATATAAAATTAAATTTGAAAATAAAACAGCAAACATTTGAATTTCTTAGATTTCTTTTTCTTAGTTTTATAATATATTAGTTTTATATAGATTTTCTTCTATTTCAAAATTCAATCACTTCCTTTAATATTATACTTATTAAATGAAAATTTTGAAAGCAGATTTATAGTTTTAAATAAAAGTATGAAGGAACAAATGAAAGTTTTACTAAAATGCAAGAACAAATAATGTCTTCAGGGAAATTAAGTTGAAATACTTTATTTAAAATTTCTAATTAAAATTTAAATTAATAGTATATATTAACAATTGTAAAAAGAAACTGGTAACAAAGTGCTTGGTACATCATTTTATAGATTTTAACCGTTAAAGAGCTAAATTATTAAATTAAATCCAGTATCACTGAAAAACACAAGCTATGTGTATTCTATCTATAAGCTATAAATATATTAACTCTAACCTTTTGGGGATCCAATTTTCCTGTCACCATAGACAGCATGTCATCATCATCAATAATCAATGTACATCCAGGTTTCAATCCACTAATATTACCTTCAACAATCCTTCCAGACCCACTTTTCAAATCCACAGCTATAAAGTTATAAAGAAAAATAAATACAAAAAAAATGCTTTTACCACAGTAAATATACCTATAATATCTATTACTTACTCCAGACACCAGCAGTTTTCCCATCTTTCAAAATATTCCATTCATATACTGCTTGTATCTTCTGGGCCAAATCTGGCATTTCTGCAAGTTGGTCAGCCATAGTTTTGAAAACAATTTTGCTTTTCAATGCACTTGCAGGCTAGAACAAAGAGGTTTAACTTAGTAAAACTGACATGGGGAAGCAAATATACAATGCAACTCATTTGTAAAGGAAACAACATGGAAATATTTTTAAAATTTATTCATGGGGTTAAAAATTTAGGATAGTTAGCTGATGGTAAAGATATAATTTATAAAGTTTCCATTTTTGGAAAAAAATATTTCAGATGGTACCTGTTAAAGATTGCTATACCCATTTAAATTATGTATTATGATTTCTCAAAATGATATTTTTTCATCTTTTGGTATACATTTCATAAATACTATTTCAACCCTACATATGAAATTTCACTATATCATTAAGTAGTAGTTGCATATCTAAGGAACTTTAAAGTGTATATATATATATATATATGTGTGTGTGTGTGTGTGTGTATATATATATGTAATGGTCCAGTGTTAAGGCAAATGGAATAATTAGTCCTTTGTAGTAAAAACACTTCTTTATTTAGTTTGGATTTTCTGTTTCAGGCATGGCTTGTGCCATTTTCATTTATTCATGGCGAAGCTAATTGTGGGAAGATATTGACAGCTCCATGTCCACGCTAACTGATCTTCTCCCTTGATTAGTCATCAACTTCCTGTGAAAAATCTCTACACCTGACCACATTACTCCAAAAGGTTATGCAAGCGTGGGTCTTTTTCATTTATTTTATTATTATAAAAGAGTTCCCTTTTTAAAATTGTTTATAACTCACATAATTTGCAACTACCCCCTTTTTAGACCTGACATATATATGCTACATTGTGCCCTGATGAATGTGATAAAATGAGGGACTATTGTACACATATATAATGTTAAACTTCAGATTTGACTCCAAAATAAAAACTTTTAAATATTTTACTACACTTACCGAATTAAATTTTAGCGTCTACATATAATTTCTATAAATACATATCTCAAAATTAGAAAATAATTATTCAAATACTCACATTTGATGTCACAGATGCTCTGTCAGGTTGTGAAACACCCACCAAATCAATGTAGGCATCTGATATAATAGGCTTGCCAGTTTCAACACACTGAATTTTAAAGAGAAAGGAATTTAAAAGAAGTTCATTATAAATTTATGGGAATAAAAATCAAGAAAACAGAAATTATCTTACTGAACAAAGAAAGTGAATCCTGCTTCCTTCTTTCCACATTTCAGTACGTAATGTATGCCCAGGCAATACAGGTCGAGCAAAACGAGCCTTTTAATATATAAACAAACACAAGATTGTTACAGGCAATACTAATAAATACTAAATAAAACATTTCACATAAACATGATATAGTTATAACAAAATGTAAATGCAGAACAAATATTCCATATAATTTGTTAAATCATATATCTACTTTTAGCTGTAAAGACTCAAATGTATTTCTATTCATAAAAATAAATATAACTCTGTGTTGTTCTGTAAATGAGTTAGACAAAAGGGATCCTATGAAAAATTATACACATATTTCCAAACTTTTATTAGATTTACACATTTGAAACAAAGTTTTTGTGCAATCTTTAAAAAGTTTCATAATATCAATATAAAAAATTGAATACTTTTTAGTTATCACAGTTACATTAAGTTTCTCAGTAGTTTGAATAAATAATAAGACAAATGCATTGTTATATAAGTATAACATCTAGAGTAGATTTTAAAAAATACTAAAAAGAAAGAAAAAGGAAATAAAATGGAAACTTAGGGTTTTGATAATTATAATGGACTAAATAGATTAAAATCAGTAATGCACTATTCTTTTCGCTGAACTAGAGACAGTTAAAAACATCAACACATATAAATTAGGTTTAGCTAGTAACTGTGAGCTCAAATATGCCATAACTCCTATTTCAAAGAACATCATTCTAATTTATATGAGGATAAAATATTAAAAAAAATACTATATTATTTTATCTTTTATTAACTGAATTTCTCTCATTTTCAATACTGCTTTCATATTTTTGTGCACTGAATATATTTTTAAGCATCAAAAATAGCATAAATTTTATTCAAAACAATTTTATTTCAACAAAATATAATGTCAAGACTGTTAGATAATGAATATTACTTACCATAACTGATTTAAATAACTTTACATCATAATTTGCATATTGCTTCAACACATGTCTAGTTGCATATCCCAGTGAACACAAGCCATGTAAAATAGGTTTGGGAAAACCTGCAACAGCAATGGTACATAATATTAAACTAAACTGTGTGTATAATATAAATCAATAAAAGAATAATTCAAAATTAAACATACCTCCTACAGCTGCAAATGAAGGATCAATATGCATAGGATTCTTGTCCCCACATAATCTATACAAAGCTGCCTATAAATTTGAGAAATGATTCATTATAGATAACATGGTGCAAAGGCATAATAAAAATAAATTACTATACAATTAATTATAAAAGACAGAAACAAATTTTGGCATTTTTAATTTCCTTGTAGATCTAATTGAAGGCTATTTCTACAATCTTTATCATAGAAAATGAATTTTATAAATATATAACACATTTTGACTGCATTATTATTTGCAATGCACAGGCACTTGCTTTTATAGCATTCCCCACTATCAAGCCACAGATATTTGTCAATCCTTTTATTATGGGAGCACTATATAGGTGGCCAACATTATTCCCTAGAGAAAACACAAAATGTGTATTCGTAATTTAGAAGCAGAGCCCAAGCTTGGCCTGGTCCCTCCAAAGGTATCATTTAGAATCATGAAGGACATTGAAACTATGAACCTATTTTATGTGCCTAATCTGCCATTAGTGAACACAGGTCTTTGGCCCACATGAGCTTCAAACTTACAACCCTCCAGTTATGAGATTGATGCATCTGCCGACTGAGTTACCATGGTTCTACATTTTGAATACAAATAACTTTCAGAACAATGAGAATGCATAACAGTAATAAATGAATTAAACAAGTATGACTTAAATACTGGTAGTTAACGTCAAATACTGTAAGGGTAGAAAGAATTTAACCATTATAATTTCAAATATGTTTATACAAAACATTTTCAGTTAAGACAATAGTCCAGTGTTTAAAACTTTTAAACTTGAACTATCTTTAAAAATTTAAAGGCCAAAATCATTAAACAAAGCACACAGAACTCTAATCAAAAATAATTTTTGAAAAATCTGATGTGGAAAGCATATGACTTCCTTGTATGTCCATTAATTTATACATATTTTTTACTTTGACTTATACTGCATCATCAGAATTATCATTTGTGCCTTCTCTTAAAGGGTCAATGGTTAGTTTCATTTCTCAAGGTAAGGGTTCTGTTTGAGCTACCATCTTGCAGTGACAGGCAGTGTTAATATCCATTTTATTGATATTTTTTTTTATATATTGATGTTTTAATATAAACAAAAATTTTTAGCAATTACAACACTTTCTTCACTATGAATCAAGAAGTAATAAAACAAAACTTTTTAATTATTTTCTGCAAATAACTTTTATTTTTGTTTTTTAAAAAAAATGGACTTAAAAATGTTTCAACTGTTTTTTAAGCAGTTGTTTCAACAGCAAGTGAACACATATTAATACCTGTCTTTTGTATTGTATACCGGCTATGTTAATGTCCATTATATTGAGATATTTTGCTGTTGTTATATACAGCATGCATTGCAATGATGAAGGTGTACAATTAGATTTTATAACAATCTTAAATAGAAAATTTCAATATTTCATGGCTTATTATTTTGTCTATTCTGTATAATATCCATTTATATTGAAACTGTTCGTAATTCATAATGCAGACAGTAATCGAACTACACCACTAGATATTACAGCAATCCAAAATCAAAATTTTAACATCATACATCTAATTGTTTCTGAGTTATGTGAGGCATGTACATATAGATGTCATTGTGGAAGTAGTCAAAATTCCTTTCTGGGTGGTTAAAATTGGCATTTAAAGTTTCATTACACATACACACAGGTGTAACACTGATATTTGTAAAACTTAATTCAAGTATGATTAAAATCAGTAATTAAGATGAAATCTGAACACAAAAATTTTTCCTGGTGAAAATATTTTCCTTGAATGAATTAATTTTCCTTTAGAGCAGCTTCTCAGGAGTTCACTAAGAACAAAGCACTGCTACCAGAGTACCCAAACTAAAAAAAATACACAACCCCAAGAGCACTTAAGAAGCACTGGCAGAAAAAAATATCAACTGACAGCTGAAAGGAATATTCTGTAGCAACGAAAGTGCTTAAAACATAGGAGCTGAATTAAACTCTAAATCAAATATGGCAAACAGTCTCTTCCTCAAGATGGCAGCTATGACACAAGGAAGCAGGACTGATCTCCATCATGTTAAGATGCCTTTTGAAAGCACAGTGGTCAGTAAGACTTTTTGCCTTCATCAAGCCATTTCCATGAACCATCAAAAGATCTTTATGGTATAGTCTGAGGAAGTCAAGATATATTTCTCTTACAATAAAGTAAAAACTTTTAATTTCGTATTTTGGCATGAAGTGCTTTGAAAAAAAAAATATTAATTTCTTGGTATACTTTTAACAAATTTTTTAAAATATTTTCATGCAATTGATTTTAAATTCCATTTTATTTTACTGTTGCCAGCACCCAATAAAGTTTCAAAGAAAACAAAAATAGAATAAAATTTCACTGAGTTTAAAAACTTAAGATCTATAAAATGAAAAATAATCCCACATAACCAACAATAGAGGAGAATCTTACACACATTCACCCAATAGTTTCTTTTTCATATATAATTTAGAACAAGGTATACATGCTTAAAAACAAAAAAAAATATAAAAACCTGATCAATGGAAGTCTTTTCTTCTATCACTGCATCAGGTTTGCGATTTGGTGGTGGCAATACTTTTACTCCTTTGTCAGTATTTCTCTTTCCACCAAAGTTACCAGCACCAACTAAAAATATTGACCACTGAGTCCGCATCACCAACTCATTGGAGTCATTGAAAGTATCACCTATCAAAGTAAAGATATATGCATTTAGCATAAATCACTTATAAATTATAAAAATAACCGTTTCAGAACAGATAACGATTACAGACATAATCTTGATTATCCATCAGTGAAGAAACAACTCATGTTTAAAGCAGGGATGATATGCTTATAATGGAAAATTAATTACAGCAATTGGTTAGTTGTGAGTTAATAAGCATATATTTAGTACTCCTTAGATAATTTTCCCCTGTCTTTCTATATTTTCATACAGCTTGTTCTATCAATATCCTCCCCTACTCAACAAAGAGTATACCATATTAATTGAGTAGATGTACCTCTTTTAGTTGGAAAATGTCTGTCATTACACAAAAACTACTTTAAACCAGGGTTGGAAAAAAATGATTTTTTAAAAAAATAAAAAAAATCACATTTATTTTATTTAAATCCGACTTTTTGATTTAAATCGGATTTCTTTGATTTTTTTTTTTCTGAATACTAATTTTAATTGTTGTTGTTATGTTTTTTGCAATATACATAGAACAGTTTCTTAAAAGAAGTAACATTTTATCTATCGAGTATATTCTACACGCTGATTACCTAAAATTAAATATATAATTTTAATCTGAATGCATTCTATTATTTTGTAATTGGATAATGCAAACTAAAAAAAATGTAAATTTAAAGAACAAATCAAATATTCTTTTAATGCAAACTATTTATTTAAAAAACCAGAATTATTTTAATATTTTTTTAAGCACCAAATGATGGATTTAAGTTTTTCAATAAAAACACTAGCTTTGAGGCTTTATCCACACCTCATTGGTTACGAAGGCTAGAATGAAAATATCAAAAGAAGAAAACTGTCTTTCCATTCCAGCAGATGAAGCCACGGCTGTTGTTATTTGGTAGACAAACTGGAATTCAAGTTCTGTAATACTCTCTTTACCTCCCATTACATAAAATTAATTCCACCAGTCATAACTAGTCATCGTACCTACCCCTACTACATATTTTTTGATAACAAGCCTTAAATTATTGGAAAGCACATGCTATCTATTTACACTTATTTGTATTACTGTACTGACTCCCAATTCTCCTGTCTTTGGAATATAGGTTTTAAAAGAAATGAATAAAAATGATTTAAATTCAGGGTTTTTTTTTTTTTTTTTTTTCAAAAAAATCAACTGATTTAAATCATGCCAACCCTGCTTTAAACAGCCAGGAACTTTGTGCAATTTTGATGAATAGTGACAATGGAGATGAAATATTAGATTATAATGAAGATAACAATGATGATATAATTCAACAAAATGATAAATCAGAATAAACTGATGAAGGAATTGTGTAACCTAGAAAACCACTGGCAATGAATTCAAATAGAGTCAGATGAGTTTATATCTCACAATTTTTTTTCGGTAACAAAAATTCAGATTGTTAAATGAACAATATTGATCAAATCAATATAAATTCCTGATCTGATTGTAGAAAAATCTAGAAATGCATTGTAAAATTATAAATCTATCTACTGTATATTTCTGAATATAAGCTCATCTGTATATAAGCCAAGGATGTGACTTTCCTTCAAAAACTTACCCAAAGTTCAAAACCTGTATATGAAAAAACCAAAATGAAAAAACGATTATTAGAATGTCCAAATATGTCGAAGAAGCTGAAAATATCGCCAAGGAAGTAAAATGAGAAAAATGTTTTCCAATCCAATTGCTTTACAGTAAAAAGCTAGATCAATGATTCTCAAACTTATTTTGCATGGCATTCAATTTTAATACCACAGACGTAGAGGATTGGTCGCACCTTGAGACAAATACAAGGACATCTCTTAGCATGTTTTGAAAGTAACGAGGAAAAATAACTTACATTTTAAATTTTAATTAACATCATACTGTCTTTATTAATTTCACAATTTTATACTAACCTATCAAAGTTACTGCTATGGCACACGGTTTAATAATTGCAGTGCTAAACCATGCAGCAATGATATTTTTACTTAGATGATAAAGACAATAATTTCAACCCTAATAACCATATATAAAGATAATTTTTTCATAAATTTAAGAAATATAGGATTTAAATAAAAGGGGGAGAAAATGCTATGTTTGGCAGTTTATTGACTGCTTCAGACTTATGTAGAATTGTGTTTATTAGAAGATTAGCCGATATATTACCATTATAGTACTGTTGTTTTGGAGCAATTATAACACAGATAAGAGCCATTTTAACCTTTTTTTTTTTCAATATTTGTGTTTTTTCTTATTCCAAAAATTTTTTCAAACTGTATTTACTTTTTGCAGTTATACATTTTCTTTTTCATTCTTTACTCTTTTTTTTAACTTTTTCATTAATTTTTGCCGATTTGGCAAATTTGTTGCCAATGGCAAAAAATGTTGCCAAAAATAGCAGATGTATTACATCTGTTCCATGGATCTGTACATAAGCCCCCCCCCCAACTTTAGGTCTTTAAAAATCTTATACATGGAAATATATGGTATATTAGTTGATGAAATGCATTTTTTTTCCAATTTTTTTAAGCTGCCTGTGTCTATTTAGCTAGCTTGCATTTCTTTATCCCAACTATTCCAAAAAGGTTCACTTTATCTATATATAAATCTATATATATATAAGTACATAATAGTTTTCAGAATAGTTTTCAGTTTCATATTTGTTATAGCCTTATTGAATAAAATAATGTTAAATATAAAAAATGACTTAAGTAAGCTTTCATGCTGAGAGAGCATTTTGAATTTAAATATTTGATATTTAATTCCAAGGCAAATGGCATACATTTTATGTTATTTCTAAATAAAAATTCTTATGCTAATTATATTAATTTGAATGTTGCAACATTTCACATAAATATTTACTTTTTTAACAATAACAATCTAAGAATAATTGCTTTGATAAAAAATATAGCCTTACTTTACTAAATTAAGACAAGAAAGGTAAAACAACATTAAAAATCTATCAGCTGAGATATAATAACTGATTGATTTTGAAGTATGATTGTTTACTTTTTCAAGGACCAAGGATGTATAAGGACAAAAAAGCCAAAAAATTGCTATCATCAGAAATCTATCATCTATCTCCATACGAATATCAGAGTACATTAAACACATTTTTTACATAAAATTGATGAAAAGTATATATTAGTATTATAAATTAAATCAATGCAGATAAGATAACAAATAAAAAAGAATAGAAAAGAGATTAAAATGAAAATTAAGAATTATTTTTCCTCTAACATCTTTAATGACTAACACTCAAAGGGTAAGAAATCATTCAGGAAATCTTACATCTGTA
The DNA here is from genome assembly GCA_032207245.1 of Pardosa pseudoannulata. Classification (NCBI taxonomy): domain Eukaryota; kingdom Metazoa; phylum Arthropoda; class Arachnida; order Araneae; family Lycosidae; genus Pardosa; species Pardosa pseudoannulata. The sequence goes on along the minus strand of CM063504.1, from coordinate 27,153,683 downwards.
AATATCAAACTTATTTTAATTCCAAAAATTAGTAAAGCAAAATGCTGAATTACATTTTTTTATTACTATACACAAAGCTGCAATGTAACAAAGAACATAATGTTAAAAAAAATTATTACTAAAATTACTCTAGACTCGTTACAAGTTTTATATTTAATATACTTACTTTCTACAATGATAACAGCCCCAGAACCTTTGTCTAAAACATCAACCATTCTACATTTAGAGGTCAGATTTCCTGATGAAGGAAAAGGCTTAAAAAGCTCCAAATATTGCTCTCCATGAAGAAGCTAAAAATTTCAAAATCATATCAGCATAAAGATTTGAATACTCATATAAGATATATAACAATGCTAAAATGCATTGAATAGTAAAAATAAATAAAATAAAATAAAAATACAAGATGAAAACTGATTTTTTATAGCTATCTAAGATACAGATCCAATTAAACATGTAAATACACAGTAAGAATCAAACTTGGACAGTTGTAGCTAAAAAATCTTTATTTTCCAGGAAAAAAATTGCCATTTTACTTGAGTTACATATGAACCACAATTATGTACAAGAAAGAAGAGAGGTTTCTAAAACCTCAGGCCATAATATAGACTTCTATAAAGTGATAATCTGGCTTATACCTCTACAATATGCACTGGCATAAGGTTTATTTAAGTATCAAGATTATTTTTCTGCATAGTTTATTCTTTACCCTGAAAAAATTCTAAAACAAATTAAGCAGAAAAATAACTTTTAATAATATATCCCATTAATTTATTATTATAAGACACACACACATGCGCGCATGCACACACACACATATAATCAAATTCTTATCAAACAATGCATATAATAAATGAAAATTTTGGTCCTACCTCTTTAAACAGTTCTTCATATTTATTTTTTTATAGTGAACTTCTGAAACCTTAGAAATTAGATATAAGTAAGTGTTTCAATAGCCCAATGAATTTCTTTTTTCATCTTTTTTCCCCTGTTTCGAAACTTTTTTGCAGTTGTAAAAATAACATTTAGTCTTTTATTTTGAAACAAAATAAGTGAAATTAAGTTTTTGTCCACACTAGCATTGGTAGAAAAAAAATATTGGAATCTTAACAAAAGAATTCCAATATTTGATACAGAATTTTATAAAATTTTCTTGAAATAATACAGCAACTACAAGTATTTCTGTATTAAAACGCTGAGAAAGGGTTTAAAGTAAAATTAATAATGACTCATTTGCCTTCCTTTTTAGTAAAACATTATGTCAATTTAATAGAAATTAGTCTAAATTTTGACATTTACATTAACAAATATTAATTGTTAAAATTTAATGGATAAGTGATTAATAAAATTTAATTGAATATTGTGATTGAAATGACAATTAAAACATTTAAAATAAACTAAATTTTAATTGATTTTAGTCAATTCATTAAGAATCCTTATCAAACTATGATTATAATAAATGAAAATTTTGGTCTTCTATCTTTAAACAGTTTTTCATATTTATTTTTTTATTAAGAATTTTTAATAAATTTTTAGCAATTTTGCAATTGCATCCCTACTGAATACACCTAGCAATTAAAGAACTATACATTTTGTTAGATCTAAATTTTATCGCTTAAGTTCAGGTATAGCAAACAATCTATGGTTCACTAAATTTCATTATAACAGGGTTCAACTGAGTATATATAATTTTCATAATTATCTTAAGATATACAGGTTTTACTGCCTCAAAATACCTTAAATTTAAAAGAAAAACATGAAATTTAACTCTCAAATTTCACTTTTAATACTCTTAAGACATTTAAAGCACTGATACCCCCAACAAAATACTGTTACAGCAAACAAAACAGAAATTATTCTCAGCCATGTGTTATATGAACACTGGTAAAATATATATTTTAAATAAACTATATTGTTAAATTAAATTAAACTGTATAGAACAATAATTTTTTGTTCTAATTATGCTACACTGAATAACTCAATATGGTTAAATAAAATTTTTAAAACAATGAATATTTAAATTAAAATCCTCTAAGGCAAATTGAAAGCATAAAACTACAGATAACAATTATGGGCAATAATACCATCGATTTAAAAAAAGCATTTGAAATCAACAAGAAAAGTTTCTCCTGAAAATTTAATCATTAATGTTATGTAAGACTTCATTCCTTGTTTGCTAATTTATAAAATCAACAGCTTAATAAATGTAATTATTACACCTTTAACATAATTAAGATTGATAAGGAAAATTTTATAAATAAATATAGAACTATTTTTTTTTTCTAAATTTAGTACTAACCTTTGTTGGATCAGCATTTAGTTTTTCCATTTGTTCTCTAAGTACAGGAGAACTAAATAAAGAGTTCATTACAGTAATAGTTCCAAAAGTAGGCAAAACCCTAAAGTCATCTTCACCTTCATATAAGAAGTTAAGAGCTGAATCCTCTGTTGTGGACATACCAACTAAAAGAAAGAATTAAGCAAGTTTTTTATGCTAATATTAATATTAGATCTCTTTCACTCCATATGAAGAGCATTAAAAATTAAATCTTAAACAACTTTTTCAAAACCTACAATACTTGCAAAACTAAGACTGTTTTGAGTCATTAAAAAAAATGTAATTTTTCTCAAATACTATTTTCAAACTTCAGTGATAGTTTTTGTTCAAAGTATTGAAGTAAATTATACTTAGTAATTATGAAATTTAAACTATTATTACAATCATTTTTTTATTCAAAATAATATCAAATTTCTTTATTATTGATTTCTAGCATAATATAGCAGACAATGTAGGAATAATTAAAGAAAAACAATTTAATAATTACATACAAACAAAATAATAAATTTAAGAACTTTAGGGGGTTTTTTTAATAATGAAATAATATTAAAAATTACCTGCAAGAGCATACAAAATAGCTTTATCTTGATCATAAGAGAAAACATCTGGATCAGTATCAACAGTTTCTCTTCGAGCAACTTTTGGTCTTGGACCATCCTCTCCAGAGAGAGATTCTAGCAGTGCCATTGTTGCCTCTACAATAAAAATAAAAGAAGTGAAATTATAAGAAATTATCTATCTACACTAGTCATGGCTACCCTGTGGCATTAAACAATTTAATCCATTCTTTAGCAATCTATGGTCCCTCTACATCAATACTACTACTTTACTTCAATATTCTGTTTACCTTTATATTTGTACCAAAACTAGTTTCCTAGTTTTGTTGACATAACAATTTAGGGCACTAAATGTGAATAATATTTAACTGAAAAATAACTCACCAGGGTTCCCACTGTTTTTCTAGAACAAAAACTGAGGACTTTCTAAGGACCAAAGTAACATTTTATATTGAAATACACGGCATAAACCCTATTTCCTGACACAAACTGAACAAAACAACTGAACAAAAACTGAGGACTTTCTAAGGACCAAAGTAACATTTTATATTGAAATACACGGCATAAACCCTATTTCCTAAGGAACCTATTTTAATGATTAAGATCCAGACAAGGAAAGTTTAATAAATTCCCTACAATATTTCAGAATTAAGTTTTTAAAAATGCCTAAAAATTAATATAAGATAAATCTATTTGACAAAAGCTAATTTTGAAAAATGTACATCTAAAGCTTTTTGAGTGATCAAACTAGAAATAAATTGTGAATAAAAACATTATAAACAGTACTTTCTGAGGGTTTAAAAATGACTTATATATATATATATATATATATATATATATATATATATATATATATATATATATATATATATATATATACTAGCTTATTATACCTGACGTTCCCTGGGAAAGAAGAAAGTTTTAGACTTTTCCATTATATTCAATGCAAGAAAAATTAAACATCCATAAATATCTACAACACCCCCCCAACCTCCATGCTTTGCTTAATTAAAATCTGCATGACTGTTAGCTATTAGGAAAGGGCAGCTGACTTTAAACCTTTTCAGTACGCTAAAGATTATTTATTGGTCAAATAACAAGTAACTAAAAAAATTGTTTTTCATAAGAAAACCGATAGGAAATTATGTGACGATGGTCGATCGCGTTGGTGGAGAAATTGATCGCATTCCAATTTAAAATTAAGGAGTTTTAAGGGCCCTTAAAAATGAAAGCTAAAATTAAGGAGTTCTTAAGGACTTTTAAGGACCGTGGAAACCCTACTCACTAATTTATTTTCATACGAAAATGATAAATTTATATTTTTCTTCCATGTGTATAAAAATAAACACAAGATATAATGTAGTTCGTGTTTCAGAAAATTGCCAGAGTAAAAGTGATACAGAAATAAAATTGGTTTTAATATTTGCTTAAATTTCTTAGTGTTAACAACATAGGCTTAAAAGCAGCTGAAATTTTACAAGTTGAGAGTGGCCCAAGGAATTGAGAGGGGGAGAGATAATTACAAAATATGTTTCTAAGTAAAACACTAGATGTAACCTCTACTGGCATTTTATAAATTAAATTTAGACCTTGGGATGTAACAAATTTGGCAATCCTGATCTACATATGACAGCAAAAATGATGCTATTTTTAAACAAAAATAACTAATGACAAAAAAGGTTTTAAAAAGATTTTAAAAAGATAAACTTTAATACAAAATACAGAGGAAATAAATATACTCATTTTAGGTACTGCACACTAATTGAGATACAAAATAGGTTTTAATAAGATGAGCAATAAATCGCTGTTTAACTTTTTATAGTTACGGTGAAATACTATTGTTTATTCAAATTAATATATATTGAAAATATATTAAATCTCAACCGTTCTACTTTTTGCTTTTAAAATTGTATTTGGTACATTATTTTCTTTCAGAGGGTAAAAAAGCTGATGAAGTAAATGGGATACAAATAATAGATCATTCTTAATGTTAAAAAAAATCTTTAAATCCTTTACCTTGAACAGATCCTGGCATAGAAGAGTTTGACATATCTGTAATAGTAGTCCAGTTGTCCCGAACTATAGAATAAAAATTTGTAAAATAAATTGAGGTTTTTCTTTACTTTGAAAAGTTAACTACAAAGTGATATTGCCAAAAAATTAAATACCTGCTTCAACAGTAAGTTTGCTTGGTGGTATAAAAGCTTTTCCATATGATCTCTGCCATTGATCTGCAAGTTTAAAAACATAAAATTAAGAAGTTTTACTACAAGATACATGAAAATCTATTTGAAACTGTCTGCTTTATTATATTAATATTTCTCACTCCTATTAGTGAAACTCCCATTAGTCCTAATCGCAGCCCACCAAACCAACTAGAGAACAGAAGAGTATTGTTGTATCAACAAAATATATAGAGCTATTATGCTCAATTACTTACATTAAACTACAACTTCCAAATAAAACATGCTTCTAGATTTATAATAATCTGCCTTTATAACATTTGACATTGATTTTATTACATATGTGAACATTTGTGCTATAGTATTATTTTATATTACTAAGGAGCTTTCTTTTTTTAAAATTTCAGTATATACCACATCATAACACATATTTTCTAGTTACTTTAATGACATTAGAAAAAATTTATATTGGTTAAATATCAATCATGTAAAATATTTTTCTCAAGGCTTGAGTCGACTAAATATCTGCCATGTTTTTAAATGGCAATTGGCCTGCATCAAATAGATTTGTTGTCGCAGTGTCCTCCGGGTTCTTAAACAATACCTCTGAAGGTTGCAATCCAAATCTAGGAGGTCTTCTGCTCGGTTCCTGCTTTTATATTATGAGGAACTACTTTGTTCGTTTGCATTGTTATATCGAATAATATTAGCTGCTTATATGGTGCTCCCATAATAAAACAGCCAACAATTCTCAGTGGCTTGGTAGTGGTGAATGCTATAAAAGTGGATTGGAAATAGTAAAAAAATAACATTCATATAAGACTTAATATGACATACATTTGCCAACCCAACCACCAGCTGCCTCAAAAACTCCTCCTGAATCAGAACAGTCTTCATGACACAACCAGGCAACAACAGGACTTACACAAGATGGCTTCAATTTTTCTAATATATCTGTAAACAGGGATAAATAAGAATGTGTTATTAATCTTTTATTTAACTGTTATGAATGGAAATATAATATTCTAGGTAATATCAATTTTATATTACACTTAATTTCAAGATTTATAACTACTAACATCTGTTTATTAAACAGGAAAAAAATGATGACATAATAAAAGCAACAAGTTAAATAAAAACTTAAAATGGTTAGAGATGTGAAGTAGGTTGTATGAGTAACACTAGGCAAAACATACAATGTGGTTGTTGATCAATAAATTGAAAAAATAAATATGACATGGCCACTATATCACTTCTTTGTACATCTATTAAATTATATACTTTTTCTTATTGTACAGTGTGTCATTAGAACTGCCATTCTCATTCCACATACCTTTAAAGTTTATCATAAATATAACTATTATAACAGCCAGTTCTATCTCTGGGAAAAGTATGACGGGAAATTACCTAAATTATTTCCATAATCATTTTTTAAATAATTCCGTCATCAGGATTTTTCGCTAACATGATAAGTTTTACTCCAGATATATCCAGATAATCACCACTCTAGTGTATTTTGATTTAGATAGAAAAAATATTGTAAAAAAAAACTATTTCCCAATGAGGAATTTTGCATACAAATCTGTTAACTTTAGCTAGGAATATGAATTTAAAAACTTGCAATCGGAATATGGAACTTTCTTAAGGCCATGAAAGCTAATCTATCTAGTTGATTTTACATAGGTTTTTGCATAGATTCTTTTTTTCCTCCTCCGACTTCACCCTTCCTGCGCGGCAGAGTAATTACCCCCTGCTTCTATACCACATAACTCTTCTGTCCATTGCCGCATCTATTGATGCCCTTGTCTTTCTACTAATTTTGTACAAAATAAAAAATATTTTGGAAGTTTAAAAATTAACTTCCAAATACGTCGTTTGTAATATAGTAAAATATGCAGTACAACAACATTTGGATGCAACAAATGTCTTTTCCATGTCACGAATTTATTATAAAAATTTCTTTGATTTGGCTAGAAACATGAACTGGCGAGAACAACTCTTTTCATTTTACGCCAATGAGAAATTCTGAGGTAATCTAAATTTTTAATATTGGCCGCGTATGTGTAATTTTTTTTTTTCATTTCTCAGTATCAAGGAATACTCTTCGAAACTTATTTACCCTATGACTGACCATTTGTTTCAAAATAATAACAAATTAAACAGATACTTTCTTGTTATACATAAATAAGTAATAAGTATATGCCTATTTGTCCAGGATATTATCTGCCTGTAATTTATCTTAAATGTGTCGAATTATCTCGAAACTTTTTGGACGAAGTAAAATATGAAATTAATACTAAAAATAACTTTACTGACTGCTTTTGTACATGAATTACCAATCTTCTCATAATAAGTGATAGGATGGACATCATAGGTTTCTATTTTGTGATAAATATTAAACCGTCCAAAATTTGGAGAATAATTGGCAGACCGTATTGTTATGTATAAAAAACAAACACAAAAACGAACAAACTTCTGAATTTACAGAGATATATAAATAAACGCTAGATATTTATTAAACCGTGAAATACACTCACTGGAATTTAGACGCTAAGAAAAGAAATTGTTAATACTGGTGATAAAAGTATCACTGTAACAAAAAATAATCGATGATTAAATTTATATTTGGCATATGTGTACCTAATCAATTATTTATGCCAAATATAAGAGAAAATTGATTATATAATACTAAATTCAGAAATAAAACGGGTGAAAATCAGGCAGACGATATTAAAATCATTTAAAATGAGAAATGATTAAATGAGACGGTTAGAGGAATGACGTCATAATGCAAAAGAATGTTATTTTCACCTATTTATTACGAGATAAATTGATAAATTTAATCGCCTGCTCTTAACCGGGGAAAATAATGCTTAAAAATTAGCATAAAACGATCAAAAGAAGGGGAAGGAATGGTTTTTGAACGTTTTAAAGTTGACAGTGCTTTTCGCAGTGATACAAAGCATATTTATACCAATTTCTTTTAGAATCGGACCATTAGTTTAGGAGGAGATGTGGAACATACATAGATACATACACATACAATAACTTTTATTTATAAGATGTGAACATTTGTGCTATATTATTTTATATTACTAAGGAGCTTTCATTTTTTTTTAAATTTCAGTATATACCACATCATAACACATATTTTCTAGTTACTCTTAGCTACATTGGAAAAAATTTATATTTGTTAAATATCATTCATGTAAAATGTTTTTCTCGAGGCTTGAGTCAATTAAAGATCTGCCATGTTTTTAAATGGCAATTGGCTTGCATCAAATAGGTTTATGGTCGCAATGTCCTCCAAGTTCTTAAACAATACCTCTGGAGGTTGCAATCCAAATCTGAAGGGGGGTGTCTTCTGCTTGGTTCTTGCTTTTATATTAAGGTTTGGTTTGGTGTGCTACGGTCTACTTTTTGCAACACGAGGGCTAATGATACCGGGACCTACAGCTTAAAGCCGATTCCGAACGGATACGAACATTCATGCCACAGTGGGATTCGAACCCACGAACTCCGGTATCGAAGGCCAACACCCTAACCAATCAGCCATCATTCGGCACTTTTATATTATGAGGAACCACTTTGTTCATTTGCATTTTTTTATTGAATAATGTTAGCTGCTTATAGGGTGCTCCCATAATAAAATAGCCAACAAATATCCTTGGCTTGATAGTGGTGAATGCTATAAAAACAAGTGTTCCTACATTGGAAATAGTAAAAAAAAAAATAATATTCATATAAGAATTGATATGACATACATTTGCCAACCCAGCCACCAGCTGCTTCAAAAACTCCTCCTGAATCAGAACAGTCTTCATGACACAACCAAGCAACAACAGGACTTACACAAGATGGCTTCAATTTTTCTAATATATCTGTAAACAGGGATAAATAAGAATGTGTTATTAATCTTTTATTTAACTGTTATGAACTTATTAATTTCCATTATACTGAAATTTCTCATTACATAGAGTATCGATTGATATTACTAAGTAAGGTGCACAATTAGATATTACTAAGTCCTAAATATAAAAATGCCTTTGACTGCTAAATATAAACCTAAATATAAACTTATAAACTACCTAAACTAAAATAAAAACTTATAAATATGAACTTGCCTTTGACTGCTAAAAATATTATGTGGTTGGTAGTGAGTGTGAGTAGTTTCAGCCTAAATATAGACTTTCAACATCTACAGCTAATTGCTTTTCAGTAATCTGAGATACATATGTACAGATGTTTAGTCAAAACTAGTCAAAAATCATTAAGGGAAGGTCAAAATGGAATTTTAAAATCTAATATTTATAGTGATCATGTATGTACATAGAGACCCATAAATTAGTCAAAATAGATTTAGGCACTGATTACTTCCATTGAATTATTTCTTTTAATTCATACAAAGAAGTAAAAATCAATTTTTTATATATTTTTTCAATTTAAAATAGTGAATCAGAGTAACTAAGTACACTTTTCAAAAAATGTATACCTATAAATGGTTTACAGTCAACAATAAGAAACCACAAAAGATTTGAGGATATTTTTATGAACTAGTCATAAAAGTTTAAAAAAAAAAAAAAAAAAAAAAAAAAATAGAACATAGAATTACTTTACTCTTTGAAGGACTATTTTTAAGTAGACAGGTCAGGTTTTACTACAATTAATACCAAAACTTATGATTAATTAAAATCCATCAACATTTTATTCAAATAACAGGCAATTAGTGTTATTGCTATACAACATAACGCATCATAGCATATGATAATAAATTATTGAACTAAATGACAAATTCAGAAACTCAAAAGAAAAAAGAAACCTAAATAAAAAATCCAATTATTAATTCATAATTTGGTTTTGATTATGAGAAAAATGTTGAAAAAAAGGAAATAAAAACCAATTAAAACAGATTTTGAATTAAATCTTGAAGTTTTTAACCTGCAGAGGAAAATAAGATTTTTAATGTTTTTTTCAAATTAACTTGATGAATATATTATAATTTCTTTTCTTTGTAGTGATACAGATTAAATAACATTTGGACAAAATGTAACTGAACAAAAACTGTTTAAAATTTACCTGGGGGCATGATATCTTCAGTCAATCTAGATGCTGCAACTGGAACAATAGTATTACAATTGATGTTATACTTCTTTCCTTCAACAGCAAGAGTATTTGATAAACCCAAAAGGCCAAGTTTTGCTGAAACATACAATAAGAAACATTTAAATGTATGAAATTGTATAAATGCAATAAAATATTTTTCTACAAACTGTGAAAGATAATCTATCTTTTGCAGTATCAAATATTTGGAGCAGAGTACCATAAAATCAAAAAATTTAGCTATATTAGTATTTTTATCCTATTTATATAACTTTTTAAAAACTTCCAAAACTTATAAAAACCCATGGCAAGAATGGTATTCAAACCCATAAACTTCAGAACTGAGTGACAGTACCTATTTATTCAGCTCTCATCCAGTTTTAAAAATAATGAAAAAGTAGTGTGAAAACAATATTTTCTGTAAATTAAGCTTAGAATTTTTTTAAAGTATAACATAAAAAGAAATTGTGCATTTGCTGTATATTTAATTTACAATAATGCTTTCTTTAAATACTATAAAAATATTTTTTAATATTGCTCTAAATAATTCCTATAAATATTTAAAACCATTTTCAGAAATGAAAATTCAATATATGCATCTTAATTCTTTTAAGTAAACACTGTGGAAATCATCTCAAGCATCTGAATTTTTATAAAAACATCCAACTGTACTTAGATTACAGACCATATTTTAACAAGCATACATTCAATTGACAATTTGCAATCTTTGATTTGATTAATATGTATATATATAAATAGCAAGTATGTATAAATATACATTATTTTTTGTCGGTATTTTTTTTCATCATACAAAACTTAAGTCTACAGGAAAGATTAACTCCACAAGTCTAATATAAAAATTTTTGCCAAAGATAAGTGGGCTCATACCCTCAAATAAAATTTTAATGTTATTTGATATCACTAAAATATAGAGAAAACAATTTTTTTCAAAACAATACCTGCAGAATAATTTGATTGTCCGAAATTGCCATAAATTCCAGCTCCAGAAGCAGTCATTATAACCCTAAAAAATGTGTAGAAAAATAATACATTATATCATAATAAACATTCTAAAAGAAACTATAGCCACCATTAAAATTAATATCTTTATTTACTTCAAACATATGAATTAAAACATTTCATCTAATACAAATACATATCTTAACAGTGAAAAATTAAAATCCAATTTCAAATAAATGAGAGACATACCCATAATGGCCACAAAATTTAGGAAAAAAGTATACTGATAATTTTCAAAAAATTCTCTAACATATTGCAGTCATGTGAAAATTCTTAGAAAGGTACTAATTTTGATCAGTAGAGGATGCATTCATATAGGAATGGGGTTCATCATGTTTTGCAATTAAATAAGTAAAAAATATAATTTTAGGTGTATGTTGGCATAATTTTTCTATCTGAATGCACCTATTTATTTCACTACTCTTTCTATATAGTAGTCAAAACCTCATAAGTAAAAGGGGTGTCTCTCGTTTCCATGTATACTCTGTATATTTTAGTTGGAATTTCTCACATAAATAATCTAAATCAAAATATATATGAATAAATGCCACTAAAAGTGAAATGTTTTGCTTAAACTTGTATAGATGTACAAAAAAATCTAGTATAACATACATACTGAATGTTTTTTAAAAAATTACAGTACTTTAAAATGAAAACAGAAAATGATCTTAAAAGAAAATTATCATTTTATTAAACAGCTTTAAAGAATGTTAACTACTTTTTTAAAATTTGAAATATTAAAAATTTTAATTCTTGTGCAGCAATAGCTCTTTTGGTAATTGATAAAACTCTTTACCAAAGTTGAGGAAATTTTCGAAAATTCCCTAGTTTTGCAGAATTTTGATAAATACCCCAATATTTTCTAGAATAATAAGTATCCTGATAATTCACTGATTTAATGGTTTTCCCTGATGCATGTCTACTGTGTATGTCTAATATCATACATACTTGAAATTTTATATTTTAAGCTTCATATGTAGTTAATGAAAAAACTTATTGTTGCTTCAACATATCAACATAGCCTACTGATACCACATTACTTGTATTAACTGAAATTGCTTTATTTCAAGAATAAATATAAAATATTCATTGTACACATTCTTAAGTGTAAAATCTATTAAAGTAATGCAAGGAGGGGTAAAGTTTTTAGAAATATAAGTTAAAATGCTATTATTTTAATATTAATTTTTGCCAAAAACCTTTTTACTGAAGTTTCAAATTAGAATTTGGTATGACAAGATTATATACAAGGTAGAGTCAAAAAGTTTCCAGAATAGATCAATTATGAATTATTAAAAAATAAGACAATTTTATTTTACTGGCCTTCAAAGACTACCCTCCTGCATCCATACACTTGTTCCAACATTCGTGTAACAGTATAAAACACTCCTAGAATCCTTTTTTTGAAAGGTCCATCTGTTGCTTTTCTGCGTTTTCGATCACCTCATCTGAATCTACAATACAGTGTCCCTTCAATTTCAGCCATGAAAATAGGTAAAAATCTACTGGTGCTAGGTCAGGTTTGGTTTGGTTTGCAGCGCTACGGCCTAATTTTTGCAACACGAGGGCTAATGAGACCAGGACCTACTGCTTAAAGCCGATTCCGAACGGCTACGAACATCCATGCCACTGTGAGATTCGAACCCACGAACTCCGGTACCAATGGCCAGCACCCTAACCAATCGGCCATCGTTCGGCAAGGTGCTAGGTCGAGAGAATAAAGAGGGTGTTCCAAAGTAGTAACACTGTTTCTAACAAGATACTTTTTCACAATCAGAGCACGATGTGGTGCAGCATTGTCATGAAAATGACCTGAAAAATGAGTTTCTTTTACATCTGATTGCATCTTATAGATATTTAAGGATATCCATGTAAAGTACTTTAATAATAATATGGATAATCCCGAAGAATACTGGAAACACTCCCATGTGAAATTCAGAGTTCAGAGGCAATAGCATTAATGGTTAATTATTTGTCCATATGAAGAATTTTTTAACACACTCAATATTCTCACATCTGCAGTGGAAGAGGAGGGGAACCTAGTCCAAATGTCATCTTTGATGTTTATGTAATCTTAACAAAAATTCTTATGTCACTCGTACACAACAGTTTTTCATATGCTCTCTTCAGCACCCCAAGCATCTTAGAAGGTGATTTCTCAAGCAAAATGCAGAATTTGATGTTTGCACATTGATCTAAGAGAACATTTTAAAATGTGACAAATGAAAAATTCGCTTTGTCAGAAATGATCTGCAGTTAATGTCAACAGTACTGGAAATTAATTCTAGATGGCTGTATGTTTTCCTTATCAGTGCTACCAACCTCCAAAAGAGATATTACCCCTCAATAAACACCTGAATGAAATTAGGCAACCATCCTGGGAACTTATTGACTCTACCTCATATACATTTGTTGTTGTTGCCAATGCCCCTTGGAGGAGCCAAGCACATGGGCCAGAGGCCTCACACATTAAGATGAATGGGTGCACCTTTTGTTTGATGAGCAGTGCCAGGCAGAAAGAACATCTTAGCTCAAGTCAATCTTTGTAATTTAGAAACAGGGACCAAGCAGAAGACCTCTCCCAGGATTGGCCTGCCATCCTCAGAAGTATCATTTGATAACTTGTAGTACATTGTGACCACAAACATATTTTGTGTGCCCCATTAACAAACACAGTGGATCTTAGGCCAGCTCATGCCCTGAACATGCAACACTCCAGTTGCAAGATCATTGCCTTTGCCAACTGAGATACTGTGGCTCACATACATTTGTAACAAATACAAACAAAATTACACTACCTTCCATATTTCTGTTTTTTAAAATAAGGCCAAGCAGCTCTGGTAACTAAAAATGAGCCTCTCAAGTGAATTCTGTGAATAATATCTGAAAAAAAAAAATCAAACATAATATCAGAATAACCAATAATTATATCATGTGTTATTTATCTTATTGAGGCATTGTCTACAGTATAACAAAACTGAGTTTATAATTCCTTTCAATATATTCTACAGATTATAGCAATGTTACACATTTGTAGAATAAATATTTAAATTAGGCAATTATTTTAGTGTCAAAACTGCTGATGCCTTTTTTAAAAATTGTTTGATATGAATAAAAAAAAGGCTTTAAAATCTCAAATGAATCTTATTCACACATAATCAAATCATGACACTTTTAAATTACATCAGTAATCATTTATCATTGAATACTGAAAATTTGGAAAAGTCTAAAAATTGATTCTGTTAAATTTCACCGGCTCATTTATTCTAATTCTTTTGCTGAATTCATCTTAATTTTAAATGTCTCTACAAATACATTAGAGGGATAACTGTTCAATAAAATCACAAAACAAAAATGATAAAATTATATAACATACTTAAGTCTTTTTAAATATACATAAACTAGTCCAATCAACATTCATTATACATATATAAAAATTAGTAATACAGAATGCAGTTTTTTGCAGCTTTAGTAATTTTTATAAATAAATAAAAAAACAAAAGTTACCTGTATATGTGTGTGTTTAGAATTGAAATACAAATTCAATCACACCTTTAAGACAACTGTTTGTATTTAAAATATTTAAACTTTACAAATGGGACATTTACTGTTTAATTTACTTGTTAATTTCTCTTGCTCTGCATCAATATCGTAACAATATCAATAAAAATTGAATTTGTAATTTTATGTAGTTTACAAATATCCTTTAAATTTTATTTAAATGAATAATTTAAATGAACGTTGATATTAAAATAGAAAATAGAATTTATTAATTAGAAATCTTAATGTCATTAATTTAAACAATGAGAATGAATAACATAGTTCATTGCTTTTCATTGGCACACTGAAATACAGTTCATTGAGTCATTTCATTCATTGTTTTTAAAAAGTCAGTGATGATTCAAATGTTTTTTCCAGAAAAAAAAATCAGATCTTCCAAATCTTTTCAGGATGATTGCTACTTATAAACATATCACCATATCACTCAGAAGCCAATGATGTGAATCCTTATATATATATATATATATATATATATGTGTGTGTGTGTGTGTGTGTGTGTGTGTGTGTGTGTGTGTGTGAGTGAGAGAGAGAGAGAGAGAGAGAGTATAATGACAGGGAACAAACTGCCCCCAAAACTTACACTTGAAACCCATTTTAAATTTCTTCTATTATTTTTCTCAGCCCAGGCATACTAAACTGCCAAGTGTTCCGCTAAATTTGTCCTGAAGAAACACATCAGTCGTCGTGGCCGAACGTAATCTTTATTTCATCTTCTCAAAATAGCACAAAATCCAGAGGCATCTGAATCAAACGGTGTCAGAACACTCTCTTTAATGCCAACCTTTTGTGAGAGACGACCAAATACCATGTGTGATTTAGTGTCTTGGGAAAATGCTAAGGCAACAGTTAATTACTTACAGAGAGTAACCTTTGATTAGAGACATCTGCCAAAGTGTGGCTTTTCAAAAGAGTATTATTGCTCATCCTTATAGATTTTAATGAGAGAATTATTGCTTCCTTTTTAAAATGTTAGCAATATTATTTTTTTTTGTTTTTTTTTTTTTTTTTTTTGAGAATCAAAGAAAGAATTTCGGAGTTTGGCTAAAGGAATGAAAACTTCCTTGTGCAAAATGCATGGCTGGGAAAATGTGATAGAGAGAAGAAATTAAAATTTAGACTAATAAATGGGGAAAATGGATAATTTTTGATAGATTTTAGGGCTTAGATATTGATATTATTACTTATATTTTCTGATATTTGTAAAATTAGAATAAATAATATTCTTTCAACTTACTAAAGAGTCTACTTGTTGCTTTTGATAACTTGTGACTATGTTTAACACATTTGCTGTTAACCATGACATAATTCATGTTATCCAGATTTCTTCAATATAAGCTTGGCAGTCAACATGTGATATAGTAAAATATACAGAGTGTAACCAGTAGCACTGAAGAATAACTGAAAAATAAGTCTACTTTGCCTGCTCCCTATGCCATCTCCCAACACTACTGAAATAACCAGATAACAATCACTAGTGACCTCTGTGCAACTAATTTGTTTATAACCCAAGTAGGTGTATCCTGTGTGATGTATTAAATGAGCCAAGACAAGCTTCTTGATTTTTCTGGGTTTTATTCCTACACCCATAGCTATGTACATTTTGCTTCAATATTTACATGTTTATATACAAGGAGCATTATAAACAGGGTTGGAAAAAAATCATGATTTTTTATTTTTTTCAAATCAAAAAAATCGGATTTCTTTGATTTTTTTTCTGAATACTAATTTTAATTGTTGTTTTTATGTTTTTAGCAATATACATAGAATAGTTATAAGAAGTAACATCTTATCTATCTAGTATATTCTACACACTGATACCTAAAATTAAATATATAAATTTTAATCTAAATACATTCCATTATTTTGTAATTGGATAGTGCAAACTAATTAAGATGTAAATTTAAAGTACAAATTAAATATTCTTTGAGTGCAAACTATTTATCAATAAATCCCAATTATTTCAATATTTTTAAGCACTGAATTATGGATGTTTCCATAAAAACACTAGCTTTGATGCTTTACCCACTCCTAATTGGTTACAAAGGCTAGAAGGAACAATACCAAAAGAAGAAAACTGTCTTTCCAATCTAGCAGACGAAACCACGGCTGTCGTTATTGGGTAGAGAAACTGGATTTCAAGTTCTGTAATACTTTCTTTACTGCCCATGACATAAAATAAATTCCACCAGTCCTAATCAATCATTGTACTACCCTTACTACTTACTTTCTGATAACAACCCCTCAATTCTTGGAAAGCATATGCTATCTATTGACACTTATTTACTAATTGGTATTACTGTGCCAACCGATTACCAATTCTCCTGCCTTTGGAATATAGGTTTTAAAAGAAGAGAAAAAAATGATTTAAATCAATGATTTTTTCAAAAAAATCAACTTTGTATTATCATGCCAACCCTGATTATAAGCATTAAAAAGAAAACTCAGTTACGCTAGGCGTGAACATATTTTGAGAAAATCAAACAACGTTCTCCCCTGAGCGCCAGGTCATGAACTCTTTTTAAGAGTCCAAGAATAACCTCCTCGGACAAAACCTTTCTAGCCAATCCCAGGCCCTCTCGCCTCTCTTCAGTTAGGCGCTTAACTTCGCCTAAACTTCGAGGGGGGGGGGTAAGGATTTCCCAGCATTTCGGAGAGGTGATGTATAATGTTGCAAAAGAAGCACCCAACATTTCTGGAGAGGGGGATATCTTTTAGCAGGAAAATATAGAATATTTTGCATCTGTATCTCAGTGACTCATATATGATACACACACCATGAAAGCGTTAAGCGAAGACAGATTATTGAACTAACACCATTTATTAGACTCTCCTTGATAAGCATAGTCATAAAGTATGTTTATTATTTTTTAATAATTAATCTAAATAATTTTAAAAAGTTATACATACCCCACTCATCATTAGAAATATTTGAAAATGCCCTATCTCGAAGAATGCCAGCATTGTTAACCACTATATCTGTTAAAAGAAAAAATGAACTTAAATACAGATAAAAACAAATTTTAATAAAAGGAAAAATATTTCTATTAGAGAAAAATCAAAATAATTTTACAATAAGAATAGAACATATACTTGATTTATTAAGAATTTTAACTAATCAAAACTTTCAACTATTATAACTTAACAAAACCTTTTCAAATTTTACATATTTAGAGAGTTACTTGACATAATAAATTTTTTAATGTTTATACAATAGAATGAGAAAATTATACATTTAACATTATGCAAATTTAAAAGAGTTCATACCAACTCGACCAAAATTATCAATTGCAGTTTTAACAATCTTTTCTCCTTCTTCTACAGAATCTAAAAGAAAATGAGTTTTATATAAATGACATATATAAAAGTAACTTCTAAAATAAGAGGGTTAAAATATTACTAAATATTTTCTGATAATAATAGTTTCATAAGATAAATGTGAAAGAATTATTCAGGTATTAAAATACTAAAATTTTTAATCAAATATGAGATGAGGGTTCTGTCCAACCTTTTCAGACAGGGTCTGAGTTTTTGAAAAATTGTGAAAAATATACTCATAATTTTTTGAGACTGAAATTAGCTTTAAACCTATTTCTTTTAGAGTGGTCCTGTTTTTGTGAAAATATATATACATTTACGAATCTGAAATTAGTACTAAGTTCCATTTT
Organism: Pardosa pseudoannulata; assembly: GCA_032207245.1. Lineage (NCBI taxonomy): Eukaryota > Metazoa > Arthropoda > Arachnida > Araneae > Lycosidae > Pardosa > Pardosa pseudoannulata. The sequence continues at coordinate 27,135,262 of CM063504.1, read as the reverse complement.
AGAGAAAGGCTTATTTTAAAAAAATCTATGTATATAAATATATATATTCATAAATAAACATTGCATTTATTCAAGAGTTCATTTATTTATTCAAAAGGTTAATTTTTCAGGTACACAGATTTGACAAAAATCTTTTTTTACAGGAAGAATTTTGTGATTAATTTGTTTTTAAAATGAAAATATCGTGAAGAGTCCATTTTTATGATAAAATATTTAGTGAAGAGTTTGTTAATGGACCTAATTTTTAACTAATCAGACTCCTAGAAATCTAAATACTGCTATGAAAAAAGTAAAAGTTATTAAAAATTACTTGCATTTTGCTGAAGAAGAGAGAGTTAGAAATAACTAAGATTCTTTACTTAATTGTACTCAAAAGAAATGTATAATGAAATTTAAAAAGCTTCTCTCGGACATAACATTAAAATCTTCAAAGAGAAATATACAGAGAAAACATAAGTTAAAACTATAATGATTATAAAAACAGTAACTCTTTCCATATTTAATAATCTATCTCATAATAATGCATGAATCAAAACATTTTTAGCTTAATATTCAAAGCAAATTCTTTAATATGTCTATAATATATTATGAATTTTTACTTCCCCCTTCATTACCTAAAGCATGGAAATATTTAAATTACATCCTTAAACAGAATAATCTTAACTTCAAAAATCCTAAATTACTAGCAACTTTTCAATTTTTTTCTTTTAATATTAATCTGCAATACTTTCATAATAGTAGTAAAACTTTATTGGTATGACCATGCCCCATTCTGGCTTAAATACATTATTATCCATGTAAATCGGTTGTCTGTTTTCAAATACTTAATCTGAATTTAATACTATTCTATTCCTGTTATGTTAGCTTGATTTTTTTACTATTGTGCTATAAGGATTAAATATAGATGATGGAATTTGATGAAGATACTATAAATCTGATAGTAGTGATAGGATTAAATTAAACGGAAGTAAATTTTTATTGACAATAGTTGAATTATGACTGTCACAAATATCTATGCTACACAATATTTATTTTTAAGTTTTGCAGCTTTTGAAAAGTAGTGCAGATATCTGCATTAAAATCAGTTTCTGTTATAATATTTTTAATGAATTTCAGCTGTTCTTTAATGAAGTAAACCTCAATATTTTTGTTAAATAAAGATGACTAAGTTCATTATAATTCCAATTCTTAACACTGATTTGTAGTGAATTTATTGTACAGGATAATATCACCGATGTTCACACTGATGAAAATTCAGTAGTCACAAATAGATGGACCTGTAACCAATAAGTATCATAGACAATTATCATATTTGTTCCTAACTATTAAATAAATTCATAATCAAGTAGAAACATATAAAATGTTAAAGAAAAACATTTATATGAAATTTTCTTTATGAAATGAAAATCAAATCTACTTACTGTAATCAGGAACAGCCTTTCCACCTTTAGATTTGATTTCTTGCACAACAACATCAGCAGCTTTTGAACTTTTCCCTTCACCACTTCGACTTCCACCCAAATCATTCACTGGAAAATAAATAATTTTCATTTTTAAATAATAAGAACTAAATAAGCACAAGTATTGATGCATATCAAAAATTATCAAAAATATAAAATAAGGAAGTATACATGATGCTCAAAGATCAAAATATACAATTTTATTAACAGTAAACAATTTAAGAGGTCTTAAATATTATATAACCTAATGTATCTACCCCCACTAATTTTAAAGTCACATTTTTTTTCATCAATATTTTGGTTTGGAGCAATAGGATCTACTGTTTTATTAGCATGGGCTAATGAGACCGGCACCTAATGCTTAAAGCCAATTCCAAATGCTATGAACATCCCTATCAATAGTTGGATTTGAATACATATACACTGGTACAAAAGAAATATTTTGAAACTTTATGTTAAGTGTCATGAAACAAACAAGAAAATTTACTACAAAATTTCTGAAAAATTTAAGTTTTATTTTTAAAAAATTAAACATTCTTAAAAAGGTATGGTTGGCAGTAGTGGTTACAGCTTTTTTCATTTAAAGAAACTTGAACAAGCAATTCTATTTTGAAAAAAATAGATATATTTATTATTGAAACAATAATAGTAAAATATGAAATACCAAAATAAAAGTAAAAGTTTATTATTATTTTTTTCTATTTTTTAGGAAATTTTATTTAGTACTTCTAATTTTGTAACATTTTAATTTTTTTTTTTTTGCATACTTAGTATTTACGACTATAGAATGCCTTAAAACATTTTTCCTGCAAACATACTATACATTAGCTGCATTTACAATGCACTTTCTTTGCCACAATAAGCATATCACACCCGAGTTTAATTAGTAATAACATTATGTTTCTGTTTATCATGTGTGTATGTGTGTGTATGTGCATGCAAGCATATATATATATATGTATGTATATATATATGTATGCATGTATGTATGTATGTATATGTATGTATGTATGTATGTATATATATATATATATACATACAGAGCTGGGACGTGTGCAGTGTGTGCATACAAATAATTGACCAAATTTATAAGGTGGTTGATAGAATACCTAGAGTATATACATTGATAGGGGGCAATCAAACACAATCTTGCATGCAGGCAGCTCTTCATCCATAACTGGCCTTGCGTATATATATATATATATATAACTTTGCATTATGTTCATTTTTACAATATATCAAATATTGCATAATTACAAAGGTTTTATAATTAATTTCATGGAAAGCTGTTTCATTTTGTGTAAAACTTTTGGGACTATTTATATACAGGACCACTGACAAAATCTCTAATTTAAAAATAAGTAGTTTCGATTAGTTATTTGTGACTAATCTTAGATAGTACTGTATTAAAACTAATTATTAAACCTTAAATTTATATCAATTAAGAATATTAATAACATATAGCTACCATTCATTATCTAATATAAAATTAATCAGCCTTTTCAAAGGTAAACTAGCATACTACCAACCTTATAATAATGTAAACTAACATGCCCTCTTATGCGTAGAATCCTTTTATACAGATATAATGCGAAAAGCAAAAAAGCTATCAAAATCTCAATATAAGTCAATTTTAGAAAAAACATTTTCTTATAAATGTATTCATTGATATATTTACTGATATATAATTTAAAGCAAATTATATGATAAATAATTGAAGAAAATTATTTTTTCCCTTGAGATTCTGTTTTTGCACCAAATTTACAATGGATTGTCTACACTACTGCTTAAATACTTAATATCAACTGACACCTACTGAATATAAATGAAATGAATACTTAATAGTTTTGTGTCAAAATCAAATTTATAATGTTATTTTTATGAATTTAGGGTACATTTTTAGAAGTGTCCCTAGAAAGTGAGCTCGACATTAATAGGTTGTACTGTTACAGTTCCTATACAAACTAACCTATAAATCATATGATCTTAAGGCATATCTGTAACAGGATGTAAAAATCATACATTTGCATGTTAAGGAAATACTATAAATTAGAAAGGATTGAGAAATGAAATAAACAGTGTAGTAGGAGAAACTTTTAGTAGCTATCGTTAAATTTTCTAAACATCCATTTAAAGTATAAAATAATCTTTACAAATGCATGAGATACTTACATATTTAAAGGTAGACACAAATACATAACACTAGCATAAAATGTTTTGTTTTTTAAAATAATATATAAAAGCACAAGCTTAACTTACCAACTACAGAAGCACCCCGTTCTGCAAGCAGAAGAGCATATTCCCGCCCTAGACCTAAAGATATAAAAAGAGAATGCATATATAATAAATTTAATTTACATTGGAAGTTTAAATTAAACTGTAATTCTTTATAACATCATACAATATTTTGGAAATTTGTAGAATCTGATACATTTTTAGTAGAAAATTTATAGATGAATTTAATGAATTATTTTGTTTTGAATAATTGTTTGATAGACAAATTTTATAATAAATTTTTAACCTATTTATCATCAAAGAACTACTAAAATTTATCATCTAAGAAACAATTAGATTTTGGAAATCATCCAATTCCCTTAAAATTTTGCATGTTTATTCTATCTTGATGTTAATGTAATACAAGATTATTAATATAAACATTACATCAACTAAAGCTTAAAAATTTATCTAATTCTTCATTTTAATATGTTATATAAAAAGGTCTCAACAAAATTATATTTTAAACTTCAGAATTTCAATGGGAAAAAATAATGAAGAAAAAACAGATCAGATCTACATTTAAAACCAAAAAATTACAAATAACATTTTTTATTTTCACTCATACTTTCTTCTTCTAAGGCTTGTAACATATTACAGACCAAAGCCATCACAATCAGTCTTCAACATATGATCCTATCTGAGACAATTCCCCTCTAGTCTCCCTTATATAACATTTTTAAGTCATTTTCAACAAAGTCAAGCCATCTAGTTGTTGCAGTTCCCTGCTTTCTAGTTCCCATAGTTTGGTAAATGTGAGCTTTATTACTGGGTAGGTATTCTCAGATCTAAAAAAATGCCCTAGCCACCAAATAATGTGACTTTTTACGATCTAATGTCTGGTTGTCTATAATTTTGGTAGATTTCAAAGTTAAACATTGATATCTTAACATCCTTTTCATAGACTGTGCCAAATATTTTTCTTGGTATCTTGTACTCAAAGGGTCAAGAGTTTGTTTTCCACAGATTGAGTTATTGCCCACTATTTACAGCCATAAAGTATTCCAGATCACAATAGGTTATATATATATTAATTTTGGTGCTAATGATAATGTATCAAGGTTTGAATTAATTTTTATAACCATGATAACATCTATATGCCATATAGAATCCATTTTCAATAGTCAAGATATTGTTTGAAACAACAGTTTCAAGACATTTGAACAGTGATACTTTTTCAAAGGTACAATTTGTCGAGATTAATGGTAGATTATCAATCATGCAATCACTGATAAAATTAAAATATACTATGGGATCTTGCGGAAGTTACAGAATGATAAATAATTATAGTTGCTTATTACATAAATTAGGGTTGGAAAAAAATCATGATTTTTTTTTAAATAAAAAAAAACAGATTTTATTGATTTAAATCAGATTTTTTCAATTTAAATCAGATTTATTTGATCTTTTTCTGAATTCTAATTTTAATTATTGTTGTATTTTTATATTTTTTGCAATATACATGGAATAGTTTGTTGTAAGTAACAACTTATCTATCTTGTATATTCAACACACTGATTACTGAAAATTAAATATATAAATTTTAATCTAAATACATTTCATTATTTGGTAATTGGATAGTTCAAACTAAATAAGATATAAATTTAAAGAACAAATTAAATATTCATTTAATACAAACTATTTATTTTTTTAAAAAACAAAAAAATCTCAGTTACTTCAATATTCTTTTAAGCAACGAATTGTGGATTTAATTGTTTCAATAAAAACACTAGTCTCTATGCTTTATACACTCCTAATTTGTTACGAATGCTAGAATGAACAATACCAAAAGAAGAAAACTGTCTTTCTATTCTAGCAGATGAAGCCACAACTGTTGTTATTTTAAACTGGATTTCAAGTTCTGTGATACTCTCTTTGCCTCCCATTACATAAAATGAATTCTACCAGTCATAACTAGTCATTGTACCTACCCCTACTACATACTTTCTGATAACAATCCCTAAATTCTTGGAAAACATGCTATCTATTTACACTTATTTATTGTTATTTCTGTGCTGACTGATTCCCAATTCTCTAGCGTTTGGAATATAGATTTAAAAGAAGTGAAAAAAATGATTTAAATCAATGATTTTTTTTTAAATCAACTGATTTAAATCATGCCAACCCTGACATAAACAAAAAGTTTTTAGCTCAATTTATCCTGTGGGAACAAGTAATAGATAAAATTCAATTGAAAGATTATGAGAAAAACAGGAGGATAACGATTCTAATTTGTTGCCATTTTTAGTCTTGTCAGTCATACTTGAAATTTATGAATAAAAGGAAATTAAAACTTTAAATAAAAGCGATTCCTTAGAATTTTTAAAGTGTACTAAAGTCGAAAACAAAAAATTATTAATATAACATAATAGTTATAACACGTAAATAGCAGTAAAAATAAAAGCACTGATCTCTCATCAAATGCTCTTATATTTAATTTATTAAACAGGCTTTGGAAGAAGTGGGTATGCTTAAAATTTTGGAAAGTTTCAATAGGGGAGTGGATTCAGGTATGATCCATAAAACTTGTTAGCTATTATTAGTTATTTTAACTGCATCTTTCTGGAGCAGGACCTTAGCTCTAATAAATTTGAAATATAGAGTTTGGGTTTCTAGATTTTTGGTTATACACCAGGTTTTAGTATTCTTATTTTAGCTAAGGAATTCTGTGATTTAGTACAGTCAAAAATAAATACATTAATATATTTTTTACATAGTGTTGTATTAAAAAATATATTAATTGGTTATAAAACTGCGGAAAAAAAATTATTCCGTATCACACAGTAGCAACGCTTGATTTAAATTCTAATTCAGGCATTCAAATGCACTTAAAAAATATTTATCCAAAAGATTACTCTTATTCAGAAAATAATTTTTTGGTTGATGAAAAAAATTTTAAAAATGAAAAATAATTTACTAACCCCCTCCGGCGCCAGTAACTATAGCTACCCGACCAGTAAAACGTAGAGGTCCTGACACTGCAGCCATCTCTAACAAATTGAGGAAATTCTGCTAGCTAAAGATGAGGCTCTGACGCTGATAAGTTTCGTAATGACATTCAAAACTAAGTTGTCACGTGTCCCGTCAAGCAAGTTATCTCAAACACAGAACTTTAATCACTTCCTTGTAATAAAAGTAAATAGAAAATTCAGGGCACTTCTATGCTGGATGTCTTTAGAGAAAGAGCAAGCAACCGACCGAATAACCACCTTTTAATAACACATCGGCTAAACGTGTCGTGTCACAGGAAGCTTCTGCTATCATAAACTGTAAACATTGTACGAATTTTTTTGAGTTTAACGACCTACACCTGCTGCTGTGATTCAATGAAAAAAATATATAATTAAAAAAAATTACGAGTACAGCGGAATTTATTTGTTAATAATGATTTTCTGATAAAAAGTAGGGGAAAGAGTAAACCTAAATTTATTTAAGAATAATTTATCAGCTTTGCATACTAAAGTAAAATTTGCTATAAATTCAAACCGAAACCAATACTGATTATTCTGCTTTAAGAATGAATATGAAGACGATATTTCAACAAAAAACACTTAAAATTGTATGAAAAGGGTGATATTTTCAGGAAGATTTTAAAAAATAAGGTTTTTTTTTTAGTTTTTCAAAATAGTGGAACTTTTTATTTAATTATTTATCGGTATATTTTCTGTGAAAGTAAAGGAATATATACCCTTAAACAGAGATTTCGAAACTTTTTTCCCCACATAACCCTTCTCATAGCAAACATATTTTTATGGGCTCCGAAGTAAAGTTATTCTAAAAGTACATAACATAAATACAAATTTAACTTTCATGTTTTTAATAGAAAAATTTTAAGTAAAACACTTTGATGTTTAAAGTAATATCTATGGAAATTACAACTTCTTTAAATTATAAAAACATTATTTTTCAATACTACTAATGAGATGTTTTAACTTGATGGTTTGATACAAGTTTATGTTTGACTCTATGTTTGTGAATAATGCAAAGTCCCCATAAGCATTCATTTCCAGTCGATTTCTCTTTTTCGGGATGAACTGCACTCGATCCACGTTCAACTAAATACTCCTTCTTCACAGTGATTCATATAAAGCAGTATTATATAAAAGCATTATGTTTTTGTAACCAGAATTTGTAGTATACTTGTTGAAAGAGCTTTAGTTTGGTGAACAATTCATCATATTGCTGCTATATCACTATGGATTCATTTGGGATTTTACTCGTAAAAGGATCCAGAACTGAACTGGTGGTAACTAAGGAAAGAATGCTATAAGATTTTTGTCTGGGATTGCATTAAAGGGTGTCGAAAATAAACAAGCAAATTATCTCTTTTTGAATGCGCAGTCAAAAAATGGGAACATTTTGTTTATTTCTGTTTAATCTTCTTAAATATGAATATAGGTCATAATTTTACTTTAATTTAAGCCTTTTATTGTCTCCAAACATTGTCTATGAACCTTCAAACTGATTTTTGTGTACTGCGCATCCGTTCAGTAGTAACACGGATCTCTGGGGGTCATAGGAACCACTTTGGGAGCCGTTGCCCTAAAATTATAGCGTAACTTTCAATTAAGGAAGCATGAGCTATTTCTTCTTATGTTAACCACTGGAAAGAAACCCCTAGCACCGGTCTAACCAAAGTCGTTTAACCGCTAACTTCGATTAACCCATGGCACCAACCAATGGTGGGACGTTATTCTCCGTTTTAACAGAGATTAATCGCGGTTAGCCGTTAAACGACTTTGGTGAAACTGGCCCTAAATCATTATATTTCAAAATTTAACTTGTGGGCTTTTTAAAGTGTAGTAACCGTTCATAAAATAAAATACCCCCAGTTGAATAAAATTTAACAATAATTATTTCTTATGCAATACATAACTGAATGCTGAATGGTATCTATGCATATAAGTATTTTTCTTGCCAAGTTTTAGCAGCATAATTAGAGTCTTAAACCTGATAGGCATTCAGATACTTTGTTCTTAGATTGTTTGATACAAAAAGTAGGAATAAGTATCTTTAAATCCTACTTTTTAGATACCAAAAAAATATATATATCAGTATTACCCTTGTATTCCAGTTTCCCTGATACAACTTATGTTTCAATATTCACGATAAGACATTAGTAGCACTTTTATTAAAACGGTAGTTTTGGAAATATTCGTTGAATCATCAAAAATCCGGAAACCTATAATCTGGCTGTACTTATAACCCAGCACTAATTGCATTTTCTATTTTACTTCCTTTTAAATTTTGCTAATTTGTGTTTCCGGTGCAAACGAAAATACTTTTTAATTATTTATTTTTTAACTTTTCCTAATTTACGTTTTATTTAAACAGCTTTTATTTTCTGAAATTGAACTGTTGAGATCAGGTGGGGAGGGGGAAGAAATTACCAGCATCGGCTAAAAACTCCATATTTTAAACTGAATATGTACATTTCGCTGCAATTGTTAGCCAGAATCCAAGAATATAGACACAGGAAGAAGGGAAGGCGCCGTGGAGATAATGTAAACACGCAAGACAAAGAAATGATCTGCAACAGCATTGATAAAAAAAAACTACAGGCTTCTGCTCGTATTATGTTTCTTTATTCCTCTTTTAAGTTGTGTTTTGATTTTGTTTTTAAATTATCAATTTTGTAGATTTCAAGTATGAATTTTTAAAAATTCCTTGTAGGTTATATACCTGAGGTATATGCTAATGCGTACATCATAATGTTTCAATTATTTTTGTATTATGTTCTAGATTAAATTTTCTACTAATCAAATAGTTGCAAATGGCGTTGAACATTAGTTCGACCGACAGATAGAATGTGTATAATTCTTTAGAGCAGATGGTGATTTGTAATTTCCACTCTGTAACGTCACTACTCTAAGACTAAGCTAATAACAATTAAAACAACAGTAGGTTTTTCATCTAGCAGGTGTTGATCACACAGACAGTGACTCCTGTAAGTAGATTACATTGCCGAATAGTTCAGAATCATTCGGGTTTTAACTTTCAAGTGTACAATCCCCGGTTTGCCAGAATGGTGGCATTCTGTTATTTTAATATGTGTAATGTAAACTCTTTTGCTCTCTTGTTTAGCTTTATTTCAAAGCTGTATTACTGTGTTGTCAATGTCAAGGTACACTATATGAAAATCGTTGGTTTTATCTCGTCTTCGATGAGAAACGTCTCTGATATATTTTTCTCATGCCCAATTTGAACTTGAGAAAAATTTTATGTTAGCGGAACATTTTCTGTTTAAAGATCATCCTTCATAGGTGCACCAAGTTATATTTTAGATGTTTTTTTCATTCGATGGTTTAGGCATCATATGTTTTACTTTGATGGGTACTTTTTTAAACCAATTACCTTGACTTTTATTTTAAGTCACCCTACTCAGAATAAGTTTTTTTTATATCTTCTTTGACAATTTATATGAAAGTATCATGAACCACATTATAGTTATTTGACTTAAAGTAAAAATTTAATTTTTGTTTATTTGTTTTTAGACAAAAATTTAGAGCATGATTTTCTGATCTTTCCGATAGGTTTTCATTTTTAATTTCTTCTCGAGGTATTTCTTTCGAAAAATCTGACTTACCAATTTCGTCCCTAAAGCTAATAGGACATACGCTTAAAAATGTATATAATCTATATTAAACTAATAAACCCTGGCTTAAAATAATATACCGGCACCTAAAAAAAATTAATAAATATAATACTAAATCTTTTATTCTAAATTCACTACAAGTAAACTTGCCCGAAGCAAGTTCCATGATTCCAACTAGAACCGGCAAGGGTTATAACTTAGATTTTTATACACTATAAGGCTATAAATAGCTTTAAGACAGGATCAGGTGGACACTAAAAGTTGTAAACTAGATTCTCCCGAGACAAATAAAGCCCTAGGATCTCATGGCCAACGACGGTTAAGCTTGTAACAACCCAACTAATAAGAAAATGCAAAATAATAGTGTCCACTGTATTCAGAACCTATCAAAACTACAAGCAACAAGATTGATAGAAGATCAGTTAGCATGATTTCGTAATGTTCTCAAGTCAACAACTAATCCGATTAACACATTGTGTACAGGTACATTTCGCAGCGGAATTGTACCGGGAGCGGGCATTTTGTTCGTAAATTTAGTTACTCGGTTAAATCTCAATATATCGAAAATTATTTAATTTTTTAACCAACTTTTCTTATTTTATATTGAAATATATAAACAAATATATAAATAGAAATATATAAATAACAACCATAAGATTTTTGTAAACAAAAAAAATATATTTTTTAGTGGATAAATTTATATTAGTATCGTAAAGATGAAAAATCATATAAAAATAGTAGTATATAATTTTAATTTTTTCCCGTTCTGTGATTCCGCATCGACTGATGTAAAAACTAGTTTTTATTTGTGTAAATTTTTTCCAGAATTATGTAGTAGACAAGAACATTCGGCTTCGTTTTCCTATATATACCGTTATTTTTGTATCCACAAACAACCCATGTTGTTACACTACCCGTATTAGTACGTGTCCCGTAAATAATGGGTTAACATTTGTTGAAGATGAAATAAACTTCACGTAAAAAGTATCCGCTTCCTTCTCTGTACACGACTGTTACACATCTCGGGTTACATCGATGAAGGTATGTCATTGCATGTGTGTGTGTGTATTTCAGCAGTCAGTATCGGATATTAATATCAAGCAACTGGATTCGTTAGAATTGCGTAGGAGATTCTAGAGATCTGAAATTGGAGGACATTAAAATTCATTTCGTACTAGCAAGTTTTACTACTCTTTACAGCCTGTGTTTTAAAGAGTAACTAGGGAACAGAAAAAGATTAGCCTATTGTGTGCTGCTTAAACATGAAACAACTTATAAAAAGAAAAATAATATTTTATTATCATTGAATCGTACGAGTATTTCACCTACCATCAGTGAACTTTGATGTTACTGTCAATTGTTTCATACCAGCTGAGTTTTATTAAAAGAAGATCCAATGCATGTCAATCAGGCAGAGATAAACAACAAAAGTGAACGAATGAGGTATATTGTAAAGTATTTCAACACATCATATTATGCTTATGTTTACAATGTCAATGATGTAACATCACGTAAAGTTTTTCAATAACTGCGTTAGCTTTCCCTCCCGCCATAAGGCAGTGAAATGAGTAAATGACAACCGGACCCTCTCAACAGCACCTAGATATTGTTGAATGGTTCAGTAGTTTAATAAAATGCAAACCGTGTAAAAGCAAACACAACGGAGGTAAGTTTGGAATTTCTAGGTAGAAAAAAAAACCACTTGGATAGCTCAGGTTGAGACCCATTTCAAAACTAATCGTCAGATACTAAAGATGATAAATATTTCCAAGTTATCTAGTAAAAAATTATAAACTTTATAACACAATATAGAAAATTTTTAAAAATACAAGGGGAAGTTTTATTTATATATTTCGGTTTTATTTATATACGTCACTGAGAAATAGCACAGATAAATGATAATTACTTTTATTAACTCTTCCAATAAGGGTTGCATACTAGGAACGTAGTTTTTCCAAACTAAACGTAAAGAAGATCTATTTGCTCACTACAACATCTAAAACAAGATTAGCAGATTTAGCTAAATTAGAAACTGAGTTTGAACTCAGTAACAGTTTTGACGTTTCTGAATAACAGATTTCCTAAATTAAAAAGTTGTAAAGAAAAAAATCGCTTGAATTATGTTCATGTTAGCTGTTTTTCTTTAAATAATCTTTTTACATAAAAGGATAATACAAATATTTGGGTGAATTAATGAATAACATCGTTGTTTTTTGGACGTTTTGCTATTACATGTTAAAACGACCGTGTACCAATTTTTGTGAAATGCTTACGTGATAGCTTCAAGAAGTGTACTTTTTTACTTTTTCATGGAGCGGTTCAACCGCTAAGTCTGACACTGAAGTGAAAATAACGCTAGAACAGATATTGTTGTTGTTGTTTTGTGCCACTTTGTCAAACCAAGCACGGTTTAAGGCAGAGGGATGTGCCTTTCGTTTTAACGAGCACTTCAATTTTGAAGCAGAGACCAAGCAGAAGATCCATAGGGCTAGCCTACCACCCCCAGAGGTATTAATTGAGAACTTGGAGGACATTGTGACGACGGACATATTTTACGTGCCCCAGTCACCTTTAACGAACAAGGTGGATCTTAGGCCGGTTTAGACTCCAAACCCGCAACCCTCTAATTACCAGAGCGTTGCCTTGGCCAACTGAGCTACCGCGGCTTTAACAGATATTATTAATTCTTTGAATTGCGGGTTTTATAGATTCCAGTAGCTTTTTCTTCTGTTCTATACAAGCCGCAGTCGGATATTCTCTGAATTGATCTTTAGCGAAAACTGAAAACTACACGTAATTGTAGAAAATTTGACAACTCTTCAAGGGCTATCTACATTATACGTATAAGGCATCCGTGATGTCAAACGCAGATTCCAATTATTATTTATCATTTTCTAAGGATATATTCTTCTGATTTTGCACATATTTCTCACTCGTTGACCTCTCAGAAAGAAGGTAATCCAGATCTAAGAATTATCCTTCATGTTCTTGGCTTATAAAGAGATACGTTCTGGACACCTGGTTCGGTAGTATCCCAGCATGCTACCGAATAATCTGTCTTGATCGCTGAGATAATGACATTTCAAATGCAGTGGTTCCCAGTATGTTCTAAACCCCCTCCCTTTGCAAGAAAAAAAATATTATATCAAATATTAAAATATTCCATATTATCTACATTTTATCTGCCTATCTAACTATTAAGAATTCTAAACTAGAAATTAGTTAAAACGCCCATCTAATGTAAAAAAATGTTTATCAAAGGCTAAAAAAAGCTTAAAATAGAAAATGAAAATAATATCATTTTGATGGGGGAAGTTTTAACCATTTATTAGTGTAGATCTCCGCTTTCGTTGATATCACTCGTAAATTTTCAATTTCAGTGATGTTCTTTTTCTTAGACAGTCAACTAGCTATTGAGCTCAAGTGCAACAAAATAAGGTGAAGCCAAATGCAATCAGAATTTCTTACTTTAGAAGAGGGGCGTCCAAACAGCAGTTAGTGGTAAAATTCTAAAAATTTAAAAAAAAAAAAAAAAAAAAAAAACCTTATTATAGAAACAATGTTATTCGATTGATCCATTGAATATTTTTAAAGATACTAAGTTTTTTTTTAAAGATATTATATTTAATGGCGGCCGCCTTGAAAACCTTATTACCCTA